>JALIGW010000002.1:242041676-242501676 GCA_023053685.1 Diadophis punctatus similis | reverse complement strand
TGCAGGGGTCGTGCAGAGGGTCTGGGAGGGCAAAAAATGGGCTTACTGGAGGTTCTGGAAGTCCGGAAACAGGCCTGTTTCTGGCCTCCAGAGGGCCTCCGGATCCAGGGGGAAGCTGTTTTCACCCTCCCGGAGGCTCGATGAAAACCTCCGAAGCCTGGAGAGGGCAAAAAACACCCTCCTCTGCTGTGGTGCAGGCGACCAACTAGGCCATGCCCACCATGGCCATGCCCACCCAGCAACGGGGCAGCGAACCCATTGCTAAAGGAACTGAAGCCCACCACTGCATAGAGGTCATGAATGTCTGAGCCATCCGAGACTCAATACCAGGGTGTAGTAAATTAAAATTCCTAAATACCAGAATCCTAGAGGACCAAGAATGGCCAATCTTCCAATCAAACCAGTAGCTCTTTTTTTCCCAAAAAGTTTTTTATTTTTTTCTCCATAACTCCATATGTAAGTCAATATACCTTAAAATATTACAATAAAATTCATAGTTATACATTTTGATCAATCATTCATAAATTCTTTATATATAACACTTTATTCCAGGTATATACAGTATTACTAAAATAATACTGTTTCTTTAAAAAAAATCTAATTTTGTCTTCTGGGATCTCCACCAATTAATTCCAATTTTTTTCTCTAAATTAATCGCTATTAGCCTAATTTATCAAGATAGTTATTTTTTCCTCCTGTCTCTTAATTTTAAGCCATATTGCTTCCTCCCCTTTCTTAATCTCTTTATTCATCATTTGTTTTTCTTATCCCCTATTTTATCGTAACTAAATGCCCAATAAAAGTAAAAAAACTTCAATTATATAATTTATCTTAGGATCTCATAATCATGTTTATCATTCATACTTCTGATATTAATTATCATTGTTCTATCTATGTTATTCCAAATCAATTAATTATTCAACCAACATAATGGATTTTTCAAATTTATTTGAACAGATCTCATATACAAAGTAATAAACAATCATAATATACCTTTTTTAAACATTTGATCCATTTCCACTTTCTCTAATTTTTTGTTTTCTACATCAATGCAGATATTTAATTATACTTAATCAAGAAATTAATCTAACACCCTTATCAATTCATCCAACTATTATACAATATTAACCTGTATAGAAAGAGCAAAAAAACCTCTTAACTCTTAACAAAATAATTATATTGATTATATATATCAAATTCTAAACAATTAACATTCTTATCTCAATTAAATCTAATATAGTAATTATCAAAAAGGAAAAAAAAACATTTCTATAACATTTCAACACCCATCATCCATTTCCTTTTAAGTTCTCAACTACTTCCTTTTTATGTATATATTTTCTCCATCCCCATTTCTTTAGCTTCTTCCCCTTCTTTCTTTTATTTTTATACCAATAAATTCTCTTTCCCCACACTCTTTTTCTCCTTAAATATGTTATCTGTATATATCTAGTTTTTTTCCATTCCTTTTTTAACATTATGCATTTCAAAGCAATCATCAACAATCTGAACATGATCATTTTTAATATCTTTTTCTCTTTTATCACTGTAAACCCCAGTGGAATCATTATAGGTTTCAATATATTCATCAACATAGTCATTGATCTGTATTTCATTTTCAATATTCTTTTCCTTTTTATCCTCATGTATAATATTTCATCAATCTTCTTTTCTTCTTCTGTTTTCTTCTCCATTTTTTCCTCTTGTACTTCATTCTTTCCTTTCTCAATTATTTCAATTCCAAGAGATCTTCTGAAATCATTAAGAAGATCTTTCAGAAATCCAGCCAATTCTTCATAGTCAATTTCCTCCATGTCTTTAAAGTCACAGTTCTCAAATCCAAAAATTAGGCAAACTCAAACTGTTACCAAGAGTCATCCAGGAGTGCCACCAGTCCTTAATAATCACTTGTCTCCATATCTCAAAGTCACAAATCACTAATTTTTACAGTCCATCCAGCTGCTAACAAAGATATATTCCACAGCCTTTTTTGATTTATTAGTTTCTAGTTTAGTAGTTAAGAATCCAAGTCCTTCTGTTCCTTATATTATTAGCATTTATTCAAGTTCATTCTTATCCAAGCCTATCTTTCAGACGATAACAAAAAGCAATCTGTTTTAAATTTTTTCAGCTTTCAAAGAAGTTTTCCTGTTCAAGGTCAGCAGCTGTCTAAATATCCATGGTAATATTCCACAATTGCAGTAATTTCTCCAACCAGCAGATGGCATTCTCCATTCCAATTCTTCCGTTTTTTAAATCAATTCCATTTTTCAAATTATTTCCTCCAAATTTATCTTCCAAATTTCCTATTCCTCCACCAAACAAACCAGTAGCTTCAGTGGGGAAGGTGCTGAGCGGCAAGGAGAGCTGTACACCAGAAGCAATCCATTTCCTTAAATCACCAGAAGGCCTTGCTTCCAATGATCTGAAAAGCAGAGCTCCTGAGAGGCTGTAAAAACAAATGACAGATGAAAGCAGACACCCTTCCATTACTCACCTGAAAGCTCAATGGCGAGGGGGGACCCCACAAATCAGGGTGGCCACGTTTCCAAGCAAGAAGGGGATTTTTCCCCTCTGGTCACAACCAGGCTTGGTGAGACATCCTGAATGAGAACAACTTCAGTAGCAATAGCAATAGCACTGTAGGAAGTCAGTACCCACCCCCTCCTAGAAAAAAATGAAATATCCTAGGAAATATTGAAAAAAGGAAAGAATATGTTTCCTTGAATGAGGAAAAAAGAAACATGTTTTAAATACAAAGCAGCTTCCTGCAGCTCCCTGCCCCCACCCTTGCCACATTCCTCCCACCTAGTCTGAAGCAATCTTCTACATAACAAAGATCTATCTCCTTCAGTCATAGCCATATTAGGATTTGCCCAAGGCCCTTTCAATCAGTCAAGCCTAGGACTTGGGACAGCCCACAAGAGTTGCCCCAGCATGCCCCTGGGGGTCTGACAGCCAATGGAATACATTTCTATATAGGAACAGGAAACAGTTAGGGGGGCCCAAGAGAGAGTATAAAGCAAGGAACTCAGCATCTTCCCTTTTTTTCTCTTCACCCACATCTGGAAGCATGTAATCTACCTTTTCTGTACAGGGGCTCCTGCCATGTGCTCCTGTCCACCATTAAAATCTTCTTTCCAAGCAACTTTCATGAATCCAGTGTCTTTTTCCCCACTTGGAACTGAACCCAGAAGGATATTCCTTACAACAGCACTTAGACTTATATATTGCTTCACATTCTTTACAGCCCTCTCTAAGCAATTTATTGAGTGGGCATATTGCCCCTAACAATCTGGCTCCTCATTTTACTGACCTCGGAAGGATGGAAGGCTGAGTCAACCTTGAGTAATGTTGAGATTCCAACTGCCAAACTGCTGGCAGTTGCCAGTCAACAGAATTAGCCTGCTTTAACTGCTTCAAGTACATATTGAATTGGTTATTGCCTATTCTAGTCTAGTGAAAAGAAGGACTGGGGTGACATGATAACAGTTTTCCAATATTTGAGGAGCTGCCATGAAAAAGGGGAGATCAATATATTCCCCAAAGCACCGGAAGGCAAGATAAGAAATAATAAATGGTATAGGGCAATGTCAGCGAACCTTTTCGGCAGCGGGTGCTGAAACAGGAGTGCACACACACACGCGCATGTGCCGGAAACTGGAAGAGCAGCCACCTGGTGCGAATGTGCATGCCAGGTGGCTGCTCTTCCGGTTTCCAGCACGCGCATGTGCACCAGCCACCTTGTCTTCCAGTTTCTGATGTGCATGCATGTGAGAAGACCAGCTGGCCAGGGCGCATGTGCACGCTGGAAACCGGAAGAGCCGCCACCCGGTGCACATGCATATATCCTCCAGCTCTTCCCTCAAAAGGGAGAGTCATGGAAAGAAACATAAAAACGTCTATCCACCACATAACGTTCTCTCTATTTACAAAACAATATCTTCTAAAGGTATTAAGTGTCTTCAACCAAGAGTGGCAGTAAACTCCATAGCTTGAGTGAACTTTCCCAGCAGACTTTGAAGACAAGATACCATGCTGAAGGACAGCAGAAGTCAATTCCCTAGGTGCTAAACTATCTTCATCCAGGATTGGTGTCAGGCTAAACTGTCAGGCCTGGAAACCATCTTGGGCATTGGCTCTTCAGGCCTGCCACATTTAGTGCTGTGGGAAACTGGGAGGGGGGATTATGTGAGTGGGGAGATATAGTCAAAATAACATTCCTTTCTCTGAGAGTCAAGGCCACTCTGCCCTGTACCTGGAGGGGTGTGCCTGGGAGGTATCTCCACTTGGGACAGTGCATTGATTGGACAATGTGATGGACATGTGGGTGCTGGGGCAGGGACTTGAACTTTCTTTTGGGTCTGGAAAAACTGGAAGCTTTCCGATTCGGATTTTCCCAGATGTGCCAATATGACATCTCTAATAAAATGGAACTTTGAGGAAACTCAAGTTCTTGAAGTTTTCTTTCATTGGAGGTGTTACTTGGAACCCTGACAATTAGTTTCTGGACATGTCTTGACAACCAGGAACCATATCCACTGCAGGATTGTGCCTACAGGGGCAGAGCTGATATTTTTCACAAACATACTGTAGTATTCTCCAGCTGCCCCTCTGCACAGGGAGACGAGAGGAAGTTCTGGATCCACAGAAGAGAAGTTGATTCTCACAGTAATTATTATCACCCTGATCAGACTTCTGCTCTTTCTCTAGTGACTGCTTTTGATGTAAACATCAGATTGAACCAACATGGAAAGGACCTTGAATCAGAAAAGGATAAATGTCTCTTCTCATGATTAACGTTTTTGCAGAAGAGTTAGGACAGACAGGTCTGATCTTGAATGTACGTTTCTCTCCTTTTCAGATGAAGCTTAGTTTGACTTCGTCTGAATCAGGACATCCACTAGCATTTTGGTCTTTGTGAGGGTGCTCTGAATTCTAAATCTTTAAAAAAAAAGCAGAGAAGATTGATTCGGCTGTAATATGGTTCTTTTGCTTCTGCTTCCACTCCTGATGGTACCGGTGTCCCAGCCAGTCTCTGGGAAGCTTAGAATGAGATGCCCATTGAATTTGGAGCAGCAGGATAGGAAAAAACCATGGAGCTATTACAGGCCAGGAGACCATCTCATTGGTATAATCATCAGTGCATCACAAATATCACGTGTAATGTCGAATTTCAACATGGCTCCTTCTAGTCAATCTCACTTGTAAGTCATTCATTGTGATGGAGCTGCATTCCCTCCATCTGCAGATCTAACATTCTTTTCTTTTTATTCCACTTACACATATAATGCAGGGGCGGGTTCCTCTTACCTTCTCCTACCGGTGCGCATTGCGGCGTTGTACATGCGCACGTGTTCTCTCATGCAATTTTGGCTTTCTGCACATGCGCAGAAGGACAATTTTACTTCCACGCATGCGCAGAGAGCCAAAAACAGTGAAAAATTCCAAAAAAAGATGGTGCGCACAGACCAGCAAAGAAAGCACCAGATCCGTCGCGCCGATATTACACAATCAGCGGGCCCCTACCGGAACGGAGCACCGGACAGCACCGGTAGGAACCCACCACTGATATAATGTAGACCCTGATTAATTTCATTAATCATTTTGATTTCCAAGGCTTCCTTTTTTTTGTCCTATTTTGTAGAAAAAAACTAAAGATAGGAAAAAAACTGAAAAAGTCTAGCTTATGTACCATTTCAGGTTCAGTTCTGAGTTATCACTTCAATATAAATTTTAGTTTAAAGCAGTTATTGAATGGGTTGTAGTTGTTCTGCCCAGCCCATTTCCACAGTTTTCTAACAACTCATTCATATTCAATGCCTGATTTTTATTAGAAGAGAGAATGGCTTGATTTTGGAATTGCTTTTCTGGGTCATTTATGAAACAACCTCTTCTTATGATGGTTCTACTTTAATGATTGAATCCTGGTTACTGGGCTGATGGAAATTAGGATTATTAAATAATGGTGCATTTGTGATTTTTAACCTTAGTGGAAATCTCTATCCCATCTTCCAAATACTCATTAAAATAAAATGGTGATGGGTAACTAGCATTTGCATCTGGTTTTGGCTTAAGATTTAGAAGGCTTGTGGAAACAAAGATAATTGAATTGAAAAATATTCTTTTTGTCCCTGTTGCTGTTGCTCATAACATGAATATTTTTTAACATTAGTTTACCTTTGGATAAGAAAAGAATACTACGCTACATTTTCAATATTCAAGTGGTCAACAAAAATCACCTGCTCCTACAAAATCTCACACTTGGTTATAGCATCCATGACAACTATCTGAACACACTTGCAACTTCAGATGCCTTGCTGGACATACTCTCTACTGGAGAAACCAATGTTCCCAACTATAGCTGTGGAAAGAAAGACAACCTTTTGGTTCTTATTGATGGAGCTAAGAGGGATATCTCCACCCAGATGTCAACATTAGTAGGTCCCTACAAAATCCCTCAGGTTTGTATCTTTTCCCCCCCGATAGGTAAAACAAGGGTGGGTTGGAGGATGAGCAAGTAAAATTACTCATCTCTATAAACATGGAGTTGGGGTTTTTATTTCCTGGACTTTGAATGGAAGCACACCTGACTTAATTAAATTAAATTAAATTAAATTAAATTAAATTAAATTAAATTAAATTAAATTAAATTAAATTAAATTAAATTAAATTAAATTAAATTAAATTAAATTAAATTAAATTAAATTAAATTAAATTAAATTAAATTAAATTAAATTAAATTAAATTAAATTAAATTAAATTAAATTAAATTATTAAATTAAATTATTCTCCCTGAGTTCTGTGTTATAGAACAGAAAACTCATATACATCTTGGATTGTACAACTGACAAATTATATTAGGAGCTGTAACCTCCATGAATGAAGAACAAGCTAAAAAGATTCCTGCACAAAGAATTTGTGTATACAGACATAGCCATCCTCAGTAAGGTCCACACACTGAAATGGAGAGGTGCTACAAACATACTTCCAAACTGGCAGGTATTTCAGCACAGAAATGCTGAAACATCTTAGGGTCATATTTACTCAAGCCTTTATAATGAACAAATGTGTATTTGTGGCGATCCAGAGATAAAAAAATATCTAATATTGGATTGAACAACCTGTTGCAGGGGTGTCAAACTCGATTTCATTGAGGGCTGCATCAAGGTTGTGTTTGATCTCAGGGATGGGAGCATGGCCAGCTCAACGTCATAGGTGTCGGTGGCACCCGTGGTAGCCCAAGCACTCTGCCAGCAAAAACGGGCTCCCGAGCTCCGTTTTGGGCTGCGATGGCCTCCTGCAACCCTCTGCCAGTGAAAACGGAGCTCAGGAGGACCACCCTTCTGAGCTCCATTTTCACTGGCAGAGGCACTGCAGACCTGTCCATCACTGTTTCCAGATCTGGCCTTGAGTTTGACATCCCTATTGCGATCCTTATATTAAAACAACATATTTCCTGTTTGGTCAAAATTTTTATATAATGCAGTTCTTTATTAGAACAAAGCATTTAAATTCAGATATGCATAATAAGCAGGTCTGATTGTAGTCAATTGTAGGGGTGATACAAAAATATGATTTGCATTCTTATTCTTTTTAACTTAATATAGTTTCTTTTATATTATTTTTATATATAGTCTTGTTAATGTTATATTCTTTTTATTTTGTATCTTGATGTGGTTTAATGACTAATCAACAATATACTATTCAATTATGTTTATGAGAACCATATAGGATTTTTAAAAAGCTAATATTCTGAAATTGATCTGACCCCAAATATAACATATTATTCTTTATTGCTTTTCCAGATCTGTTTTGAAATCTTTTCGGATTCGCTGCACGATAAAAGCCAGTTGCAATTTTACCACCGGCTTTTTCCCAAAAAAGGATTCCTCTACCCAGCAATTATCCAGCTTCTCCTCCATTTCAGATGGACCTTGATTGGTCTCTTTGCTTCAGACACGGAAAATGGAGAGAATTTCATGAGGACTTTTACTCCTATGCTTGCCAGGAATAGAATTTGTGTGGTTATATCACAACGATTTTCAAGGGCTGAAAATATAGCACTCTTCAGGGCCACCATCTCTAAGTGGAGGCAAGTCAACGTCTTTGTTCTCTTCATGGAATATGATTCCCTTATGGACATAATTCTTCCTTTCCATTTAATGCTCATGCGTTTGCCAGGACCCATTGAAGGGAAAGTATGGATCACGACACTAATATTTTTCCTAGAAATCAAACTTCACAAATATGTACATAGTATCTGGGCCTTTAATTTTCAGACAAAACAAATGCCAATAAGGTATGCCTTTGAAGATAATTTCTTTGTGGAATCACCGTTTGCAGACAATTCTTTTCACTGTTCTTTTTCAAAGCACGTCTTTTCTGTCAAAGGCCGGAGAAGATGCACCCAGAAAGCACCACTGGGGACCCAAGTGAAAAGCAACATGATTGAGGTTGTTAATTTGCACCATTTTTACAGTGTCATTAAGACTCTGGCCCATGCCTTGAGTGCTGCATATTCCTCCAGATCCAGGAGGAGGAGGAAGGAGGGCGAAGAGTCTCCAAGGCTGCAGCCATGGCAGGTATGGGGTCCCAACAAGTATCCATCAATCTTAATCTCTTTGGAAAAGGAATCCAAAGAACTATATGAACCTATTTGTGCTACCGGAGGCTAACAGGTTTGACCAATCTAATGACAGGCAATAATTTTCACAAGAAAATTATGGGAAATATGGGAAATATGGGAAATGTGGTTTGATATTAAACGCTGCTAATTTTAGACTAGAATAGAATTCTTTATTGGCCAAGTGTGATTGGACACACAAGGAATTTGTCTTTGGTGCATATGCTCTCAGTGTACATAAAAGAAAAGATACATTTGTCAAGAATCATGAGGTAAAAGAGCCGAGGTGGTGCAGTGGTTAGAGGCAGTACTGCAGGTCACTTTAGCTGACTGTGATCCGCAGGTCAGTGGTTCAAATCTCACCGTCTCAAGGTTGACTCAGCCTTCCATCCTTCCCAGGTAGGTAAAATGAGGACCCAGATTGTTGGGGGCAATGTAAATATACATTGCTTACTGGTGTAAACCACTTAGAGAGTGCTTGCACTGTGAGGCGGTATATAAATCTCACAAAATAAATAAATAAAATAAATAAGGTACAGCACTTAATGATTGCCATAGGGTTCAAATAAGCAATCAGGAAACAATCAATATTAAATATAAATCGTAAGGATACAAGCCACAAGTTACAGTCATACAGTCATAAGTGGGAGGAGATGGGTGATAGGAACGATGAGAAAATCTAATAGCAATAGTAATGCAGCCTAGTGAATAGTTTGACAGTGGTGAGGGAATTATTTGTTTAGCAGAGTGGTGGCGTTCGGGAAAAAAGTGTTCTTGTGTCTAGTTGTCTTGGTGTGCAGTGCTCTATAGGGTCATTTTGAGGGTAGGAGTTGAAACAATTTATGTCCAGGATGCGAGGGGTCAGTAAATATTTTCACGGCCCTCTTTTTGACTCGTGCAGTATACAGGTCCTCAATGGAAGGCAGGTTGGCAGTAATTGTTTTTTCTGCAGTTCTGATTATCCTCTGAAGTCTGTGTCTGTCTTGTTGGGTTGCAGAACCAAACCAGACAGTTATAGAGGTGCAGATGACAGACTCAATAATTCCTCTGTAGAACTGTGTCAGCAGCTCCTTGGGCAGTTTGAGCTTCCTGAGTTGGTGCAGAAAGAACATTCTTTGTTGTGCTTTTTTGATGACGTTTTTTATGTTAGGTGACAATTTTAGGTCTTGAGATATGATAGAACCTAGAAATTTGAAGGTCTCTACTGTTGATACTGTGTTGTCTAGTATTGTAAGAGGGCATTGTAAGAGAATTTTAAAAAGGATATTTGCATTTCAAAATAAATTCCTGTATGTATAGGTTTGTGATTAGCATCGTTGAGTTTTCCCTTTATAAATTTAAAGTACACTTGAGAGATCATCTAGCCCAACCCTTCCTCTCTGCAGGAATCCCAGTTAAAGCTTCTCTGACTGATGGCTGCTCGGGCTTTGCAGTAAGACAATCTGTGAAGTAGAGACTTGAACTTCTCTGCTTTGTTTGTTGAGCTCTAAAATTGCTCCTCCTTTTAGGATGTTTTTCTCTCATTTGGCCAGAATCTCCTCTCTTATAACTGAGTTCATTTTTCCGTTTATGACAATTTGGAATAACAGTGAACAGATCTTAAGCTTCTGTGTAACATCTTTCAGTTATTAGAAGAATGAAGTCCTCCCTTCTCCAACAAAGAGATTGTGTTAGTTGGAAAAGATGCCTCCAGACCAGAGATGGATTACTCCTGGTTCAGATCGGTTCACCCGAACTGGTAGCAACTCGCTGGTGATGTCATGATGACATCACGGAACCGGTTCGGTCGGTGCCGGTCTGTGGGCGCTGCCATCTTTTTTTTGCATTTTTTTTGCATTTTATTCATTCATTCATTCATTCATTCATTTATTTATTTATTTATTTATTTATTTATTTATTTATTTATTTATTTATTTATTTATTTATTTATTTATTTATTTATTTATTTATTTATTTATTTATTTATTTATTTATTCTCAGCATGTGCAGAAGTTGAGTTTCCGGCACTGTGCATGCAGTCACCATCTTGTTTTCGGCTTCTTCGGCTTCTTCTTTTTTTTAATTTTGAAATTTTTTTTTATTTTTTTTCTTCTGAGCATGTGCGGAAGCTGAGTTTCCGGCACTGTGCATGTGGACTCCATCTTGTTTTTGGCTTTTTAAAAATTATTATTTATTATTTATTTTATTTTTGGCACTTTGCATGCATGACACGGGAGGAAGCAAACCGGCAGCGAGGTAAGTTAGAACCCACCCCTGCCCCAGACTCCTCATTTTATACTTCTGTAGAGCAACATTGCCTTCCTGTTGTCTTTCCTCAAGGCTAAGAGCAGCTCCTTTAATCTCTTCCTTGGCTTCATTACTGATCCCTAAACCTGATCCAGTTTTTCTGTAACTGTGGTATCTGCAAAGGGACCTGGCATTTGAGTTGGGGTCTCCCCAAACCAGAAGATTCACTTCCTGATATTCTCAGGGATGCATTTAGATTTATTATTAGAGTTGGAAGGGACCTTGTAGGTCATCTAGTCCAACCCCCTGCTCAAGCAGGAGTTCCTACACCATTTGAGACAGATGGCAGTCCAGTCTCCTTTTGAAGGTCGCAAATGTTGGGGCTCTCACAACCTCCGCAGGCAAGCTGTTCCACTGGTTGATCGCTCTCACCGTCAGAAAGTTTTTCCTCACTTCCAGGTTGAATCTCTCCTTGGTCAGCTTCCATCCATTATTCCTTGTTTGGCTGTCTGGTGCCATAGAGAACAGCCTGACCCCCTCCAATCTGTGGCATCCCCTCAAGTATTGGAACATTGCTATCATGTTACCCCTGGTCCTTCTCTTCGCCAGACTGGCCAAGCTCAGTTCTGCAGCCGCTCTTCATATGTTTTATTTTCCAGACCCTTTAATCATCCTGGTTGCTTTCTTCTGCACTTTTTCTAGAGTTTCAATGTCTTTTTTGTAGTGTGGTGACCAAAACTGGATGCAGTACTCTAGGTGTGGTCTGAACAAGGCTTTATAGAGTGGTACTAGTACCTCTCTGGTCCTTGATTGTATTCCTCTATTTATGCAGCTCAGGACTGCGTTGGCCTTTTGGCTGCTGCTGCACACTGCTGGTTCATATTTAGTTGGCTGTCTACCAGGACTCCGAGATCCCTCTCGCAATTGCTGCTATTGAGTATGATTTCGCCCAGTTTGTATGTGTATTTTTTATTCTTCTTACCTAGGTGCAGAATTTTACTTTTCTCCATGTTAAATTTCATTTTATTGGTTTGGGCCCAGTGTTCGAGTCTGTCGAGGTCCCTCTGGATTTTGAGTCTGTCCTCTGGGGTGTTTGCTACTCCCGCCAGCTTGGTGTCATCTGCAAATTTGGTTAGTTCTCCTGCTATTCCCTCATCTAGGTCATTTATGAAGATATTAAAGAGTACTGGGCCTAGGACGGAACCTTGTGGGACCCCACTGCTTACTTTTCTCCATGTGGACTTAGAGCCATTGAGGGTACGCTTGGTCAGCCAATTGTTAATCCATCTGGTTGTGTAGCTGTCTATTTCCCTTCTTTTTATGAATATCTTATTGCTGAGTCACATTTGATTTACAATCAGCTACTAGTTAGATATCATGTTCTCAAATATTCTTATCAAATTAGGTATCCTCACCCTTCTTTCTTTGCTTATTATTTTTGTTTCTTCTAAATTTCATTTGGTGTTTTTTAAAAAATCAATTTTGGTAAACCATCAAAATGTGTTTTTCTGAACCTTTTTTTTCCACTTTTGAAGATAGTGATGAAATTTATTCCTCAGCTAAAACTGTTCACATACAGTATTAGACTACTATAAAATAAAGATTCAAATGAGAACAGACAATGTGGGATTTATTGTTTATTACTTTTAAGATTCTTGAACATTCCCATTCTAGTTCCATCCCTTTCTGGAGAAGAATGAGTTCTGCAATATTTCCACTTTCAATCTGTACTGGGACCACAATGGAGATTTAGCAGCATGTCTGGATATTGTCAGCTATGTGCCTATCCCCAAGAAGAATCTCATCAAAGTTCAACTAGGGAATTTTGAAAGACAGAGACTTATTATCAACCAAGATGCTATTTCACAGCTAAAGTTTCTAAACAAGGTGGGAGAAATATTGATGTCCTTTCTCTATTTTTCAAAGCCTTACAACCCATTTCAATTGGGCACTGTGGCTTAGTGTTGAGCTGGAGAAGTGAGGTTGAAAATGTTAAGAGAGGACCTCAAGTGCTAGGGATTGTGGTGCTGATAGTCTCAGGTTCACTTCTTCATTGTCTTCAAATAGCAAAAGAAGATGGGAATTTGTTGACCAGTGTCCAAGTTCATGTTTGGAGGGGATCTGATCAAATTGAATCAAGCTGTATGGAGATCCTTTTGGTCCAAGTGGGAATTAAACTTTGGATTTAGGATTCACCTTGTCCTGGTTGGGATGGTGTCTCCTAAAAGGGCAGATTCATAGTCTCTAATGTTCTTAAGCAACCCAGATCTATCCAGAGTTATTCCTGGCTCTCTTTCACCTTACTGCATGGGTGTCAAACTCGCCGCGTCACATTGCAGTCATGTGATGTATTGCAACGTTTTTTGCCTTTGCGGAGCTGAGGTGGGCGTGGCCTGCACGTGACGCATCTGGACCACCAGTTTGGCACTCCGGCCCTACTGGGATAGAACAATGGGCTTTTAGCATCTTGGAAGGAGTTCCAAAGTTTTCAATTCACATGAAGTCACAATGACTGGTCTGGCTGCATTGGTTGCCCATTGGTCTCCGGGTGCAATTCAAAGTGTTGATTATCATCTTTAAAGCCCTACATGGCTTAGGACCAGGTTATCTTCAGGAGCGCATCCTACCTCATACATCCCTATGACCAGTTAGGTCCCACAGTGACGACATGAGAATAAATCTCACAGAGGTGATGTTTGATCTTTTCCTGGAATTCAGACATTAGAAATGAAACCGCAGTTTAAAGTTCTAATTAAAATTTTTATTTCGGTACAAAAACAATAAATTCTAATTAATTACATGTCTGATATAAAAATGTGACTCCTCTCATTGGAAGTCAGAAGAAGAAGGAAAGAATGGAGTTTGGAATGCACACATGCGTACAAGAACATATCAATCACGTGCTCAGGAATGAACCATTATATTAGATAGGGATGCTTCTCCCTGCATATACATGTAACAGGCAATAAATCACACCGTGACACACAGAGTCTGTCTCCTCCAGGTTCCTTCAACCAAACAATGTCGGTTGGTGGGCCCTAGGGGGAGAGCCTTCTCTGTGGGGGCTCTGGCTCTCTGGAACCAACTCCCCCCAGAGATCCGAATCATTCCCACCTTGCTGGCCTTCCGGAAAGCCATTAAGACATGGCTCTTCCTGCAGGCAGGGTGATTGTGATTGTTGCTTGTGTGGTTTTTTTTTAATCTTTTTAACTACTATTTTACTATTGTTGTCTTATTATATGTTTTGATAGTATTTGGTTGTTTCTTATATATGCTGTACGCCACCCTGAGTCCCCAGGGAGTAGGGCAGCCTATAAGAATCCCAAATAAAATAAAATAAATAAATGTTTTGATTCAGAAAGGTGAAGCACTGAAACATAACTTTGATTGAAAGAAAAGCCCTGATATTGGAAGCAATAGGGGTCGTAGGAGGATATTTCATCTGAAAACCTCTTGAATGATATTGTTTATCATGATTTTGAGCTATCTTAAGTCTCTCTGAGAAAAAAAAAGAGGCTCCATATTTAACTAAAAAGAAATGTGTGCTTGTTTTCCATGATGATTGGTATCACCTAATTGCAATTGTGGTAGAGGAGGAGCAGGAAGAAGAGGAGGAGGAGGAGGAGGAGGAGGAGGAGGAGGAGGAGGAGGAGGAGGAGGAGGAGGAGGAGGAGGAGAAGGAGGAGGAGGAGGAGGAGGAGGAGGAGGAGGCTTTTCTTGGATACCTAGTTCAGCCTTAGAAATGTCTGTTTCTGACACAAGGTTCATACAATATTCATGTCCTATGTGCTGCAGCAAAAGATGTCTGACATACATTTTTGAGGGGCATGTTCTTGTGTGAAGCCACCCCCTCCTAGAAGAATGAAATATTTTGAGGAATATTAAAAAGGAAGAATATTATATTTCCCTGGATGAGAAATGGAGAATCATGTTTTTTTAGAGGGAGAAGGCAGCCCCCACCTTCCTTAATAGTCCTCAGCAGATGTCAGCACCTAAGAGATAAAGAGCTTATTGGAAGATGCCAAGTATCTAGGTAGCTCTATTCATAAGCAAATACCCAAGAGCCAAAATAGGAGGAAAGCCTTTAAGACACAATAGGAGTTGCCCAACACCCTTTCAGAACATAAGCCCCTTCATTGCATCATCTCAGTTGCACCACCATCAGCAAACTTCAACCAAACTTAGCTCAGACAACCTATGGAGCCAGCTATGACCCCTACATGGCCCATGGGAGTCTGACAACAGCCAATAGATTGCATGTTCTTGCACAGGAACAGGAAGCTCAAGTTCAAAGCCCAATAGAAGATATAAAAGTCACCCACTCTCAACTCCATGTGGTCAGCTGCCCAGAATCATACGTGCTTTGTGGTTCTGCTTCATAAATAAATGGACCCTCTTTCCAATCAGCCTCCAACCTCCATTTTGTCTCCAGTGCCTTTCTCTCGGATTGGAACTTTATTCCAACATTCTCATGACCTCACCTCCTTCTCATCTCACTATGTCATGTAGTGAATATTGTCAGTTGTATATCTATGCAAGGCCATGCACCCCTATCCTAATATTATGGTACATTCCAATATAAGCAGAACACGTGATATGATGAGTGCACATGTGTGCATTCCTAAACCACCATTAATTCTCTTCTGCCTTAGCTGTTGACCTGAATGGTCATGTTTTCTTAGCAAAGATGTAATTATTCAGGATTTATTGTTTTTGTACTGAAATAAATATTTTCTATTAGACTTTTAATCTCGGCTTTATTTCTAACTGTCTGAATTCCAAGAAAAGATCTAAATCGCCTCTATGAGATATCATTCTCATCCCAACACACTATAGTTCTAAAAATTAGACAGTGAGTTATAATCTTAGTTCATCAACATGGCAGCCACATCAATTGAACAAATATACAAATAAATAGAGAACATTTTCTTTAAAGTTGACTAACATATAAACATTGTTTATATCTTAGCTAGGAGATGGATTCGGACTATTTTAAAAAGGAATCCCCTTTGAAAGTAGGTCAAGTCCATCTCCCAGTTAACTTTTCCAGATTCCACTAATAAGAGGTTGCTTTTTTCATCAGAGTTTCATTTTACTTTAATAAATCCAAGAGAATAAAAGGGGAATAAATCTTTACAATGCATATTTTCCAAAATCAAATTTGAGTAGTCCATAATACTTTAAAATCATGGACATAGGAAGTGGGAGAATATATTAAGCAATAAGTGACAACTCACTGGTTGTCACTTATTGCTTAAATCTTTTCTCAATTCCATTCTTCCAGACTTTATTAGGTAGAAAAGTCCTTTTCTACAATGCAATATGCCGGAATCAAAGGGGAAGAACTAAATGAAGAATCTGCCAGTACTTGTATCTCACAGGATCATTTAGAACTAGTCAGTGATTTCATATTTATCTAGGTGAAGCTGAGAGACTACTTGGCAAATATTCATGCTGACCTCCATTTTCCACGGATGGTGAATCCTAACATGTTTTATTTGGCATTCTTTGTTTTTCTGCTTAGTCTCTGCCTCAGTCCAAATGTGTGGACAATTGTCGTCCTGGATTTTTCAAGCAGAAGCGAGAAGGGGAGCCAGTTTGCTGCTATGATTGTTTTCCTTGTCCAGAGGGGACCATTTCCACTCAGGAAGGTGGGTGACACCAAAGAAGAAGGCAGGTCCTATACAAATGAATTTATCCAGACAATTTTTAAGAAAACCAATGTTAAAGTGCACCTCTTTTCTAGCTTCTATTCAAACCACACAAGTTTTTATCTAAAGGGAAAAAGAAGAAAAAGAACTTGAAAAAGGCTAGATAAAGTTAGAAATGAGCAATATATTGGGTTAGGGTTACTACTACTACTACTAAAGTTACTACTGCCACAGAAAATATTTCTTCAGAATAGAATTGTCACGTAGTGAATATTGTCAGTTGTATGTCTATGCAGGGTGAAACACCCCTATTCTAATATTATGGTATATTCCAATACAAGCAGAACACGTGATATGATCTTGTACACATGTCCACATTCCTGATCCACCATTAATCACTTTTGACTTGGCTCTTGACAGGAACGGTCGTGTTTTCTTAGCAAAGATGTAATTATTCAGTATTTATTGTTTTTGTACCAAAATAAATATTTCTATTATATTTAGCCAAGGTGGCGCCAAGGTGGCGCAGTGGTTAAAAGCAGCACTGCAGTTCAGCAGTTCAGCTGTTCAAATCTCACCGGCTCAAGGTTGACTCAGCCTTCCATCCTTTTGAGGTCGGTAAAATGAGGACCCAGATTGTTGGGGGCAATATGCTGAACTCTGTAAACTGCTTAGAGAGGGCTGTAAAGCACTATGAAGCGGTATATAAGTCTAAGTGCTATTGCTATTGATGAAGATGTTGAAGAGTACTGGGCCTAAAACATTTTTCTACTTTTTCTAGTAGTAGGTTATGATCTACTTTATCAAATGCCTTACTGAAGTCCATGTAAATTATATTGACAGCACTCCTCTGGTCCACTAATTTTGTCACCTTGTCAAAGAATGCAATATGATTAGTCTGGCATGATATGTTTTTGACAAACCCATGTTGGCTTTTGGTTATTGCTTTGTTTGCTTCTAGGAGTTCGCTGATTCATTGTTCATTGATTATTGCAATGCAATTTGCATGGGTCTTCCCTTCAGAGTCACTAAGAGGGTATTCATATTGAGATGGTATTGTCAGTTATGGCTGCATCTCATTGTACCCATATTACCACTGCTTCCATGCCCTTTCCAGATTATTTCCATAATTCATTTCCTCTTTCAATAAGATTTCACAAATAGACATCCTGTACATTAAGAATTGTCAGCTGGAAGGATCTAGGATGTTTGCGAGAAACATATTTAGAACAGGGGCGGATTCCTAATTTTTTTACTACCACTCTGTGGGCGTGGCTTATTTTATGGGTGTGGTTTGCCAGCCATGTGACTGGCTGGGTGTGGCTTGCCGGCCATGTGACCAGGTGAGCGTGGCTTCTCAGACTGCTGAAGGAAGGGGGACTGAGATAGGTCCTGCCACCCATTCTCCCTCCCCTCAGCAGCTCGAGAAGCCTCAAACGTGTGAAAATGTCTAGGATCATCACCGCACATTCATGGCTTCTCGGACTGCTGAAGGGAGGGGAATGGAGATAGCTCCTGCCGCCCGTTCTTTCAGCGTCTCACGTGCTCCCTCAGCCATCCTCCCCTGCTTAGACTCACTGTGGGGTAGGAAGGAAGCGCATGCGCAGTGCCGGAAGCTCGGCTTCTGGGCATGTGCAGAAGTAGTTTTTTAAAAAAAAAAATTTAAAAATTGTTTTTAAATGGCGGCACTTTGGCACCGGCAACTGACTGCACCGGTACTGTGACGTCACCAGCGGGCTGCTACCGGTGCTATAGAGTGGACTGCACTGGTAGGAACCTGTTAATGTATTAGCAGAGTATTCCTTGTGTTACCAAGGTTGTGCATACAGAAACGTTTAGATTGAGATCAGTTGTGAATAAGTACTCAGCCACACACAGATACACTAAACTTGAGTTAAAAGTTTACTTTGAGAAATAGCATTTTCCTATAAACAGTCCAAAGTCATACACTTAATAGTCATAATAACAATCCAAATACTATCAAGTACAAATACATTTTAGCTATAATACATAACTACAACACAGAGAGAAATGCAGAGCATACATACTCTAGGCCTTGCTCTAATAAGTAGCAGGGAATACACACTGAGTAGCAGAGACTACACTAAGTAGCAGAGACCAAAGACAAACAGAGAGGGACTCCCAGAGAAAAAAACTGTGAACGCTAGCTCCCTCTTGTGGCAGTCTGCAACACCTCAGCTAAACAGACATATCTGTTAAAAGCTAAACATATATTGTCCTATCCAATATTAGTTATGGTCAGAGACCTAACAGAACCCACCACTGATTTAGAATATTTTGAAGGTTCTGAACTTGGAAAGGAAATCGTTCAGGTCATGGGCTTCCCCCAGTTTGATAGAGTATTACAAATATTGCTATGGGTTTTTTTTAGAAAACATACTCTTTTTATCTTCTTTCTGTGGAGAAGTTAAGAAATACATCTTGGAAAATGCTCCTAGTATTAATTGTATGTCTTAAAAGGTAAAAGGTAGAATATCAAATACTGTTTTTGGTTTTCTTAGGTACAGAAAAATGCACCAAGTGTCTTGATGATAAATATCCAAATGAGAAGAAAGTCCAATGCATCCCCAAAGTTATTTCTTTCCTCTCTTATGAAGAACATCTGGGCATCATTCTGGTCTCCTTTGCCCTGCTCTTGTTCCTAACGACAGGACTTATTTTAATCATATTCCTTCAATACCTAGAAACTCCCATTGTCAAAGCCAATAACCGAGACCTCTCTTATATCCTCTTGATCTCCCTCCTCCTTTGCTTCTTGTCTCCTTTTCTTTTCATTGGTCAACCAAGAAAAGCCACCTGCCTTCTCCGTCAAATGGTTTTCAGCATCATCTTCTCAGTTGCCATTTCTTCTCTCTTGGCCAAAACAATTACAGTGGTGCTGGCTTTCCTGGCCACCAAACCAGGAAACCAAGTGAAGAGATGGTTGAGAAAGAGCTTAGCCAACTCAATCATCATTTCTTGTTCTGCTGTCCAAATTATCATCTGTGCCATCTGGCTTGGAGTTTGTCCACCATTCCCTGACTCTGACCTCCACTCCCAGCCTGGAGCAATCATCCTGCAATGCAATGAAGGTTCCGTTGTCATGTTCTATACCACACTCAGCTACATGGGTTTCCTGGCTGCCATCTGCTTCACTGTGGCTTTCCTGGGGAGGAATCTGCCTGGGACGTTCAACGAAGCAAAGTTGATCACCTTCAGCATGTTAGTCTTCTGCAGTGTATGGATAACTTTTGTGCCCAGTTACTTAAGCACCAAAGGGAAATACATGGTGGCTGTCCAGATCTTTTCTATCCTGGTCTCTAGTGCTGGGCTGTTGGGCTGCATCTTCATCCCTAAGTGCTACATTATCATTCTGAGGCCGGACCTGAATACAAAGGAGCAGCTTGTGACCAGAAGAAATGTAAAAACATGAGACAGAGGAATTGTAGCTCTCAGCATGCTGAAATAGGCCAGATCTTGTATATTGTCCAAGGTGGTCTCTAAACTGTCAGGCCTGGAAACCATCTTGGGCATTGGATCTTCAGGCCTGCCACATTTAGTGCTGTGGGAAACTGGGAGGGGGGATTGTGTAAGTGGGGAACTATAGTCAAAATAGCATTCCTTTCTCTGAGAGTCAAGGCCACTTTGCCCTGCACCTGGATGGGTGTGCCTGGGAGGCATCTCCAGTTGGGATGGTGCATTGATTGGACAATGTGATGGACATATGGGTGCTGGGGCAGGGGCTTGAACTTTCTTTTGTGTGTGGAAAACCGGAAGCTTTCAGATTTGGGTTTTCCCAGTCATGCCAATATGACATATCTAATAAAATGGAACTTTGAGGAAACTCAAGCCTCAGAGTTTTCTTTCGTTGGGGGTGTTAACCCGAATCTCTTTTTAAAAATTCTACCAGCTCCCCCGAGCTCCGGTGTTGACATAAACATCACCTGGATGAGCAATTTTGTTGTAAATAGTCAAAGGTTGACTGGTTGATAATATCCCCCAGTTTGTAAAGTAGGATCTGAAGACAGCCACTCAGCCCTTGGAGCAGTGAATGTGTGTTGGCATGCAAGCAACATGTGCTAGGCAGGAGTTTGACAACCTTTGTTCAACCACCATCCCCCCAAATCCCCACAATCCAGCAAGTACTGATCCATTCTCCAAAGTCTCTCTGCCCACAGGTTACCCCTTCAGTCCAGGAGCAAGGCTCAAACACACACACACACACACATATGTTTTGTGCAACTTTCTGGCAGTGAAAGTCCACAGGATCAGCACCACTTTGGGGGCAAGACAAGACCTCAAACTTGTCAAAGTTCATAATGACTGTCAAGGCAAAGGATCAAACCTCATTCCACACCAACAAGGATTCTGGAGCAAAGTTCTTCGCGGAGCTGTGGAGTGTGTTGTTTCAAAATACAACACTTGTTCCTGACAAAAGCCCCTCCCCATGGTGCCTCCTTAAATGCCACTCTCCAGGTGATCCTTGGGAGGAGGGGCAGGGTGCCCTCCTCCCGAGTAGTCGGTTTGCCCTGCGATGTGTGATGACCCAGGGTGTGACACAAAGGCAATACAGCCAGAGAACCGGTATGAATCTCTTACTGGCACCAATTCTGCCCCCAACGTTCCTTTTACGGTCTGGAGAAAAGCTCTCCCACAAACCTGCAGATATTCCAGTCCAAATGCTGTACACAGAATGACTGCAATCAATCACTCCAGCAGGGCAAGATAATGAGTCCCAGACAGGAAGAATAATTCCAGCAAGACAAGATAGGCACACAGTAGCACGGCAGTAATTCAAACAGTCAGGAGGAAATGCCAGGAATGCAGGCCACAACCCTCAACACCAGATTAATTCAGTGTTTGTTCCCGACAAATGCCCCTCCCAACTGCCTCTCCTTTAAACTCCATCCCCAGGTATGTGTTGTGAAGGGAATCAGGGCCCTTTCCTTTCTTGTAAGCCACACAACCCACGTTGCTCTCTTCTGCGTTCTTCCCTGCGCACAATAGAATGAGGAGGTGGTGGTCCTTGGTCTTTATCTGAATACCCTCTCCCTTGTTCTACCTCTTCCCTGCTCTGCCCAGCCTGACTTTGCCCTTTCCCAGTTTCCTCCACAGCCAACGGAGCCACTCTCCCGCTCTCTGTCAGCTGTTCGTCTTCCATTTCAGAACAAGTAACCCTCCATCATGCCTCTGTGCCTTCTCAGCAAGTGTCAAATGAGGCCATGCACCCCAAAACTACACAGGTTCCTCCTTTTCTCAAGACTAAACATGGGTTAATATGTGGCAGGTTTAACAACAGGTTTGTTACTCTGGACTCCAGCATTTTGCTGTTATAGGCACTCATCTATGTGCAAGCACAGATTATTTATTAGTGTCATTTATATACCGCCTCACAGTGCAAGCACTCTCTAAGCGGTTTACACCAGTAAGCAATGTATATTTATATTGCCCCCAACAATCTGGGTCCTCATTTTACCTACCTCGGAAGGATGGAAGGCTGAGTCAACCTTGAGCCAGTGAGATTTGAACCGCTGACCTGCGGGTCATAGTCAGCTAAAGTGGCCTGCAGTACCCCACTCTAACCGCTGTGCTACCTCGGCTCATGCTTGGATTGTCAGGGTTCCAAGTAACACTTCCAACGAAAGAAGACTCCTAGGCTTGATTATACACATCACTACTGTGGCTAGAATAACATATGCGCAATTTTGGAAAAATGAGGAAACACCAAACGACGAGGACATAATTAGAAAAATATTGGGTTGCGCTGAAATGGACCAATTAACGAGGAAAATAAAAGAAGAAGAGGACACCGAATAAAGTATGGAATAAATTATACGAATGGCTGAAAGAAAGAAAGAATGGATAAAAGATGAACTAGAACTGTTAATACTTGAAAGAATAACATCAAAATTTAATGGATTATTGTATAGAATAATGTAGAAGAAGAAAGAAGAGAGAAAGAACAAGTTATTTATAAAAATGTAAATATATTTGTATATTTGTATAGATGTATATTTATATACATCTTATACTCTGAATGTAGCTTTTACTAAGCTTTTTTTCAGCCCTAATGAGGTGCTAATGAGGGAAGCAATCTTCCGTGCTTTGCTAGTGAAGCTATCTTTCCTTTGCCTGCTTTTTTTCACTGCTGCTCCCTCCAACAACCAGCTGGGCTTCTGGCCTTTAGAAGCCATTTTTCAGCCCTAACGCCGGTGCTAACGAGTGACATGCTTTGCTAGCGAAGCGATCTTCCCTTTGCCTGCTTTTCTCATTGTTTCTCTCTCTGAAGAGAGAGAGAGAAGTGAAGTGTTTTAGAAACTGTTTTTTATCCCCAACCAGAGGATAAAATGCAAGCACGTGCACCAGTGGTGGGTTCCTACCGGTGCGATCTTGCCTGTTCGTCGCCGCAGAGCCGAAGAAGCTGTTGGTGTTTGCGGTGCGGGGCTTCCCCCCCCCCCGCTTTCCCCGCCTGCCGGGACGCCGCCATTTGTGTTCTTTTGCCCTCTGCGCAAGCAGAACACTTTGCGCATGCACAGAGGGCAAAAGAACGCAAACGGCGGCATCCCAGTGGGCGGGGAAAGCGGGTGGGTAAGCCTCACGCCGCGAATGCCAACAGCTTCTTCGGCTCTGCGACGACGAACAGGCAAGACCACACCGGTAGGAACCCACCACTGACGTGCACTCAAAACCAGCAAACTAATGTGCTGAAGCTGACCAGACTAAGGACTAGTCAGATGAATACCTGGTAGGCAGATTATTTTTTCCCTATTTTCCTCCCCAAAAACTAAGGTGTGTCTTATACTCCGAAAAATACAGTAGTATATACAGTTCTCATTTAAAAGAAAACTATGAACAAACCATATTCTTAACATTAAACAGGGTTCAAATGTTTTGATTGTTTCTTTGGTGTTAGAAGAAAGGTAGCATTCGAATTCATCAACATAAATTGTTACTAAACTCCATAGCTCTGGGTGACCTTCAGCAGACAAGAGGGGACAAGAGACCATGATGAAGGACAGCAAAAGTCATTATCTTGGTGTGGAATTATCTTCCTCCAGCATCACTTTCTGCACATGTCCTGACAGGAAGGACCACAATTTTTTAATTTTTTTTTATTTATTGCTGTTCTTATATGCCGCCCTACTCCCTAGGGACTCAGGGTGGCGATCATTACAGAACAGTGCCCCTTGGGGAGTAGCTGTGACATTTCACTAACATATGTAATTATTACTATCCCAACATTGAGATTTGTTCTGCTACTTCTCCAAAGACTGCTTTTGATGTAAACATCAGAGTGAAGCAACGTGGAAGGGATCTTACATCAGAAAAGTATAAATTCATTAAGTCATACTCTTTGTGCCACATTTTTGTTGAGACAGGCGGTCTCTATGCTCTGGAGTCTACCTTTCTCTCCTTTCCAGTTGAAGCTTGGTTTGTTGATATCAGAATCAGGAAAGCCACTATCGTTTCCATCTTGTGAGAGTGCATTGGATTTTTCAAACTCTTCTTGTTGTTCTTGTTTAAAAGGGATTTATTCAGCCATATCAGTTATGGACCTCCTGCTTCTGCTTCTGCTTCTGATGCCACTGGTGTTGCAGCCAGTCTCTGGGAAGCTTAGAAATAACTGCCGGCTAAATTTAGAGAACCAGGATGGAGAAAAACCATGGAGCCATTATCGGCCAGGAGACCATCATATTAGTATAATCATCAGTGCAACAAGAAAATTGCCTGTAACTTTGTCTTTCAGCGTGGCTCCTTCTAATCAACCTCAGTCGTAAGTCATTCGGTGTGATACAGTTAGAATAGAATAGAATAACAGAGTTGGAAGGGACCTTGGAGGTCTTCTAGTCCAACCCCCTGCTTTGGTAGGAAACCCTATACCATTTCAGACAAATGGTTATCCAATCTCTTCTTAAAAACTTCCAGTGTTGGAGCATTTACAACTTCTGGAGGCAAGTTGTTCCACTGATTAATTGTTCTAACTGTCAGGTAATTTCTCTTTAGTTCTAAGTTACTTAATAGCAATAGCAATAGCACTTTTCTTATATACCGCTTCATAGTGCTTTACAGCCCTCTCTAAGCGGTTTACAGAGTTCAGCATATTGCCCCCAACAATCTGGGTCCTCATTTTACCGACCTTGGAAGGATGGAAGGCTGAGTCAACCTCTCCTTGTTTAGTTTCCACCCATTGCTTCTTGTCCTGCTCTCAGGTGCTTTGGAGAATAGTTTGACTCCCTCGTCTTTGTGGCAACCCCTGAGATATTGGAACACTGCTATCATGTCTCCCCTGATCCTTCTTTTCATTAAACTAGACATACCCAGTTCCTGCAACCGTTCTTTATACCTTTTAGCCTCCAGTCCCCTAATCATCTTTGTTGCTCTTCTCTGCACTCTTTCTAGAGTCTCAACATGCTTTTTACATCATGGCAACCAAAAATTGATGCAGTTTTCCAAGTGTGGTCTTACCAAGGCATTCTGTCCAGTTGCAGTTCTAATACTCTTCTTTTCTGCTTTCTTTTTAATTCATTTCTATGCTGCAAGGGCATTTCTAATTTTTGAACCTTTTTGATTGTCCCGGCTTCCTTTTTTTTGTCTTATTTTGTGTAAGAGAGTCAAATCCAAACATGGAGCAGAAAAAAAAAACCCTGAAAAAAGTCCGGATTTTTTTCCTTTCTTGTCCAGTGCTGAGTTCATCATTTGACTCTTGACCACTGCTTAAAGTAGTGATTGAAAGAGTTGTAGTTGCCTCTGACTAACCTATTTCCACATATTGATAATGACTCATTTTTATTCAATGTCTAATCCTCATAGGAATTGATGACATTCTTTAGAATTGCTTTTCGGGTCATTTATCAAAAATCCTCTTCCTCTTATGATAATTCTCCTTGAATGAGCCGAGGTGGTGCAGTGGTTAGAGTGCAGCACTACAGGCTACTTCAGCTGACTGCTAGCTGCAGTTCGGCTGTTCAAATCTCACCGGCTCAAGGTTGACTCAGCCTTCCATCCTTCTGAGGTCGGTAAAATGAGGACCCAGATTGTTGGGGTCAATATGCTGACTCTGTAAACCGCTTAGAGAGGGCTGTAAAGCACTATGAAGCAGTATATAAGTCTAAGTGCTATTGCTATTGCTAATAATTGAATTATTTTACAAGCCAGTTACCGGGATGATGAAAATTAGTACTGCTACAAATAATGGTATATTTCTGATTCTAAGAAATGGTGAAAGACGATATCTATCCCATCTTCCCAAAATGCATGAAAACTCAGTGGTGATGGGTGACTACCATCTCGCTTTAGGTCAATATTGGATTAAGACTTAATAGGCTTTGGGGACCAATAGAAATAAAATAGAATAAGTATTTTGTTGTTGTTGTTGTTGTTGTTGTTGTTGTTGTTGTTGTTGTTGTTGATGATGATGATGATGATGATGATGATGATGATGATGATGATGATAAAATTTATATTATTTTACAGTATTTTACCTTTTGATGAAGGTAAGGCAAGAATCATACGCTTCATTTTTGCCATTCAAGAGGTCAACAAGAAATCCCAGCTCCTGCACAATCTCACACTTAGCTACAACATCCATGACAACTCTTTGAGCACCATTGGCACTTCAGATGCCTTGCTGGACATTCTCTCTGTTGGAGAAGACAATGTTCCCAACTACAGCTGTGGAAGGAAGGATAACCTTTTAGCTCTTCTTGATCGAGCTGATAGTGATGTCTCCATCCAGATGTCAACATTAGTAGCCACCTACAAAGTCCCACAGGTTTGTGTCGGTGTTTTACTCTCTGTGCATATGTGGATCTGATAGCAGTAAATTGTAGTGGTGATACAGAAATAGGATTTGCATTCTTCTTTTTGCTTAATTTGATCCTTTTATTTTTTATGTTATGTTTTTTATCTTATTAATATTTTCTGTTTTGTATTTTGTATGGCTCATGATTATTTAACAATAAACTATTCTAATATGTGCTCAAGAATCAAGATTTATTTATTAAATATATTTATCTTGATCTAACCCCCAATATAACCAAGTATTCTTCATTGTGTTTTCAGATCAGTAGAATGTCTTCAGTAGATCTGAGTGATAAAAGTCAATTTCCCTTTTTCTATCGTATGTTCACCAAATTAGGGTTCCATTATCCAAGAATTGTCCAACTGCTCTTCCATTTCAAATGGATCTTGATTGGTCTGTTTGCTTCAGACACAGAGGAGGGAGAGCATTTCTTGAGGACATTTACTCCTATGCTTTTCAGGAATGGAATTTGTGTTGTTATATCACAACGATTTTCAGTGACTGGACATACAGAGCCCATCAGGAATGTCATCTCTAAGTGGAGACAAGTCAACGTCTTTGTTCACTTCACGGAATACATTCCTTTTTTGGACAGAATTATCCCTCATCATTTAATAATTGAATGTTTCTTAGGACACATTAAAGGGAAAGTCTGGATCATCGCAGTCTTAGGACAATATCAAATGGAAAAGCACAGACTTTTCAAATATGCTCATAGTGTTTGGACCTTTAATTTTCAGGGGGGGGGGGAAAGGATAGAAGGTGATGAGTTCAAACCCAATCTGTTTGTGGAACGCCATTTGGAATATAAGACCTTTAACTGTTCTTTTTCAAAGCATGTCTTTTCCGTCAAAGGTCGGAGAAGATGCACCCAGAAAGGGCCATTGGAGACCCAAAATAAAAGGAACAAGATCTGGATCCAAAATAAGCACCATGTTTACGCTCTCATTAGGACTCTGTCACATGCCTTGAATGCTGCATATTCCTCCAGATCCAGGTGGAGAAGGAAGAAAATGGAAAAGAGATTGGGAGCTCCAATGCTGCAGCCATGGCAGGTATGGGGTTCCAGTGAGGATCCATAAAACTTAGTTCTGTTTGAGAAGGAACCTAAAGGAGAAGGACGAGAACCATCTTATCCACCGTGTGCTACAAAAAGGCAACAGGTTTGGCCAATCCAATCACTTGGGGCTTGGTATGAATGGGGAGGCTTGCCTGCTGGGAAGAAGAAGGGTCGTAGATGTGGAGGAAGAGATCTCTATAGTGTTTGAGAGCCAGAGTATTACGGTCATAACTGGGAGAGGTAGATATGATGAGCAAGGGGTAGGCTGCTCTCGGGGAACTAGGACTTGCTGTTTCACAGTGATTACTTGTTCCGGCCCCTCTCGTATACCTGGTGACTTGGGATGTCAGGACCCTGGCTTCAGGCTGCTGCTGCTTAATGCCAGGTCTGTTGTTAACAAAGCACCCCTCATTCAGGATTTAATTCTGGAAGAGGGGGCTGACCTGGCATGCATAACTGAGACCTGGCTGCATCAAGAGGGGGGTGTTCCCCACTCAGAGATCTGCCCGGACAGGTTTTAGGTTTTTCATCAGCCGCGACTCCAGGGAAGGGGTGGTGGAGTGGCAGTCTAGAGCGACACTGGAGAAAGCTAAATCTGATCGAACACTGCTAAGAACCTTTATTAGGTCCTATTTAGTGGCAATACGGGCGGAAAAATGCTTGCATTTCTCCGCTCTTATTGCATCCGCCGATTTATTTATTTATTTATTTATTTATTAGGTTCTTCTATGCCGCCCTACTCCCTAAGGACTCAGGGCGGCGTACAACATTTTAAGAGAACACTAAACTTATTTAAAAACAGTTTTAAAAAGTTAAAAGTTAAAAAAGACGTCCAACAACATACATACAGGGGGAGATCTCGGATATAAAATTGTCTCAGACCCCTGCCCGCAGGAAGAGCCATGTCTTAATGGCTTTCCGGAAGGCCAGCAGGGTGGGGATAATTCGGATCTCTGGGGGAAGTTGGTTCCAAGTGCGGGGCACCCCACAGAGAAGGCCCTCCCCCTAGGGCCCGCCAGTCAGTATTGTTTGGCTGAAGGGACCTGGAGGAGACCCACTCTGTGGGACTTAACCAGTCAGAAGGAAGTATAAGGCAGAATGCGGTCCCGGAGGTAACCTGGTCCTAAGCCATGTAGGGCTTTAAAGATGATGATCAATACCTTGAATTGTACCTGGAGACCAATGGGCAGCCAATGCAGCTGGCGGAGTATGGGTGTTACAAGGGTGTATCTTGACACACCCACCACAGCACGCGCAGCCGCATTTTGCAACAGCTGGAGTCTCCGAATACTCTTCAATGGTAGCCTCATTTAGAGCACATTGCAATAGTCCAATCGCATTGCAATAGTCCAATCAAGAGGTGAAAAGGGCATGAGTGACCGTGAGCAGAGCCTCCTCCTCCAAGTATGGTCGCAATTGGTGCACCAGGCGAACCTGTGCAAAAGCCGCCCTAGCCACAGCTGTAAGGTGTTGGTCTCGCCGCCCTGAGTCCCTCAGGAGTTGGGCGGCATATAAGAAAGCCAAATAAATAAATAAATAAATAATTTTAGCTGTGGACCTAGGAGGACTCCCAAATTGCAAACCTGTTCTGAGGGAGATAATTTTCCTCCCTCAAGAACCAAGGAGGGACAGTTGTCATGGTCCTTAGGAGGCAATACCCAGAGCCACTCAGTCTTGTCGGGGTTGAGTCTGAGTCTGTTCCTCCCCATCCAGGTCCTAACGTCGTCCAGGCATCGGCACATTACATCGACTGCCTCCCTGAATTTAGACGGGGTGGTGATGTACAGCTGGGTGTCATCAGCGTACTGTTGAAAACTCACCCCGTATCTACGGATGATCTCCCCCAGCGGTTTCATCTAAATGTTAAACAGGGTGGGCGACAGGACCGAACCCTGAGGCACCCCACAGGTCAGGGGCCTAGGAGACAACCTCTGCTCTCCTGTTAACACCGACTGCATCCTGTTGGTGAAATAAGAGGAGAACCACTGCAAAACAGTGCCTCCCACTCCCAACTCACCGAGACGATGCAGAAGGATACCATGGTCGATGGTATCGAAAGCCGCTGAGAGGTCAAGTAGCATCAGGATGGAGGAATTTCCCCCATCCTGAGCTCACCTGAGATCATCCATCAGGGTGACCAGGGCAGTTTCTGTACTGTAGCTGCGCTTGAAACCAAACTGATAGGAGTCTAGATGATCAGTTTCCTCCAATAGCCGCAGAAGCTGAGAAGCCACCACCTTCTCTACAACTTTAGCTATAAAGGGTAAGTTGGAGACCGGACAAAAGTTCTTCAAGTCTGCTGGATCCAGGGAAGGCTTCTTAAGGAGGGGTCTCACCACTGCAACTTTTAACGGCTGCGGTACGGATCCCTCTTTAAAAGAAGCTGTGACCACAGCCTGGATCCAGCCGCGTGCCACTTCTCTGCTGGCCAAGACCAGCCAAGAGGGGCACGGGTCCAATAAACAGGTGGAAGCACTCATCGCACCCAAGGCCATGTCCACCTCCTCAGGAGAGACAGGCTCAAACTCCTCCCACAACGCTAGACTAAGACTTGTTCCTGTCAACTCAATGGACTCTGCCCAGCCGGAGTCCAGATTCGACTGGATCTGAGTGACTTTATCTGTCAGAAACTGTGTGAATTCCTCAGCTCTACCTTGCAAGTGTTCCTCACTCCCCCCTTTAGCAAGGAGGGCGCGAGTCACCCTAAACAAGGTGGCTCGACGAGAATCTGCGGACGCAATAAGAGCAGAAAAATGAGATCATTTTGCCACCCCTATCGCCACTAAATAGGGCTTAATAAAAGTTCTTAGAAGTGCTCGATTGGATTTGGTTTTACTGGCTCTCTAGCTTCGCTCCAGACGTCTTTTGTGGCGTTTCATCTCCCGGAGCTCCTCGGTAACCCAGGGGGCTTTCCGGGATCCACTTCCACGGAGAGGTCGCAAAGGTGCAATCTGGTCTAATGCCCCTGATGCTGCGCTGTTCCAGGCAGCCACCAGGGACTCAGCCGAATTGTGTACTAGGGTTTCAGGTATTTCCCCAAGTTCCCTCTGGAATCCTTCCGGCTCCATTAGGCGCCTGGGGTGGAACCACCTAGTCAGTCCCACCTCCCTGCAGGGGAGGAATGGGGCTGCGAAATCCAACCTCAGTAGGAAATCCATCCTGGTGCTACTTGACCTCTCAGCGGCTTTCGATACCATCGACCATGGTATCCTTCTGCATCGTCTCGGCGAGTTGGGAGTGGGAGGCACCATTTTGCAGTGGTTCTCCTCTTATCTCGCTGACAGGATGCAATCGGTGTTAGCAGGTGGGCAGAGGTCGTCCTCTACGCCCCTGACTTGTGGGGTGCCTCAGGGTTCGGTCCTCTCTCCCATCCTGTTTAACATTTACATGAAACCGCTGGGGGAGATCATCTGTAGACATGGGGTGAGTTTCCAACAGTACGCTGATGACACCCAGCTGTACATCACCACCCCGTCTCAATTCAGGCAGGTGGTTGATGTGATGTGCCGGTGCCTGGACAACGTTGGGATCTGGATGGGGAGAAACAGACTCAGATTCAACCCCGACAAGAATGAGTGGCTCTGGATATTGCATCCTAAGGACCATGTCGATTGTCCCTCCTTGGTTCTAGAGGGAGAAAAATTAACTCCCTCAGAACGGGTTCGCAATTTGGGAGTCCTCCTAGATCCACAGCTAAAATTAGACCAACACCTTACAGCTGTGGCTAGGGCGGTTTTTGCACATGTTTGCCTGGTGCACCAATTGCGACCATACTTGGAGAAGGAGGCTCTACTCACGGTCACTCATGCCCTTGTCACCTCTTGATTGGACTACTGCAATGTGCTCTACATGGGGCTGCCCTTGAAGAGTATTCAAAGACTCCCACTGGTGCAAAATGCAGCTGCGTGTGCTGTGGTGGGTGTTTCAAGGTACACCCATGTAACACCTATACTCCGCCAGCTGCATTGGTTGCCCATTAGTCTCCGGGTACAATTCAAGGTGCTGATCATCATCTTTAAAGCCCTACATGGCTTAGGACCAGGCTATCTCCGGGACCGCATTCTGCCTCATTCTTCCCTTCGACCGGTTAGGTCCCACAGAGTGGGTCTCCTCCAGGTCCCATCAGCCAAACAGTGTCAACTGGTGTTGCCTAGGGGGAGGGCCTTCTAGGTAGGGGCCCCTGCTCTCTGGAACCAACTGCCTCCAGAGATCCAAATTATCCCCACCCTGCTGGCCTTCCAAAAAGCCATTAAGACATGGCTCTTCCTGCAGGTGGGGTGAGTTTGAGATGACTTTATATCTGATTTCTCCCCCAGGTATATACTGTATGTTGTTTATATGTTTTTAAACTGTTTTTTAAAAATTGCTTTTTTTAATGATTTGTTTGGAGTTTTCATAAAATGTTGTACGCCGCCCTGAGTCCTGAGGGAGTAGGGAGGCATAGAAAATAAATAAATAAATAAATAAATAAATAAATAAATAAATAAATAAATAAATAAATAAATAAATAAATAAACAAACAAACAAACAAACAAATAAATAAATAAATAAATAAATAAATAAATAAATAAATAAATAAATAAATAAATAAATAAATAAATAAATAAATAAATAAATAAATAAATAAATAATCTTGTCAGGATGAGAATAACTCTCATTAGAGGTGAAAATAGATCTTTTCCTGGAACTCTGACATTAGAAATGAAACCGCAGTTTAAAGTTCTAAATAGAAATATTTATTTCAGTACAAAAACAATAAATTCTCATTAATTACATCTTTGCTATAAAAACACGTCTTGCTTCCACAGAAGCTTGAACAGAAGGAATGGACAGAGAGAATGGAATGTACACATGCGTACTAGGAACATATCAATCACGTGCTCAGGAATAAACCATTATATTAGATAGGGATGCAGCTCCCTGCATATACATGTAACAGGCAATATAAAAATCACTGCGTGACAGATCTGACCATGACAATGGGATGGTGACTATATCCCCTGTCTTCAGATCATCTCTCCACTGCCCCGAAAGAAACACTAGGTCAAGCGTGTGGCCTCCCTCATGAGTCGGACCCTGGATTACTTGGGTCAGGTCCATGGTTGTCATGGAATCCATGAACTCCTGAGCTACACCAGAGGTTTCACCAGCTGAAGGCAGGTTAAAGTCCCCCAGCATCATAAGCCTAGGGAACTCCACCGCCAGGCCGGCTATCACCTCAAGTAGCTCGGGCAGGGCCTTAGTAACGTAGCGGGGAGGCAGGTATTCTAGCAAAAGGCCCACCTGGACCCCTAAGTCCAACTTCAGAAGGAGTGTCTCACACCCGACAATCTCCCGGGGCAGGGATCCTATGAGGGTGCAGATTCCCACGTGTTATAATAGCCACACTATATATCAGAGGAGGAAGACACAGTTTTAAACAGAAGGAGGAACCATCCAAATAAGGGTATGCTGGGAAGACAGATCCCCTGCCTCACCTCGGCCTCCCAATCTGTCCTTTTTCATACAATATCCTTGAGAACTCCTATGGAGAAACTTTGGGAAGATCAAAAAGTCTCCAGTTCTTAAAATCTGTAAACATTTACTATTCTTCATGGCATAATAGTGGTCATCAGGGGGTCGATAATCCAGGGGTTGTGAAAAATCTCCCTTGCTCAAATGTCTTTAGGAGTCCACAATCCCCCTCCCCTTGGTATGCAATTGACTGTCGGACTGGCTAGTCAAACCTGTGCGTTAATGACTTCAAGACACTTTCAAAAGTAAGGACTTCAACTTTTAATCACGCTACAGATAAGAACTCAGACCATGCCGATCCCATTCAGGTCAAAGTCAGCTCTGAGATCATCCTCCTCTCAGTGCTATTTATGCAAAACCTCACCATTCCCTCCCCCCAAACCACCATCCAGTGCTGTGAAGCCCTCCCCTCTCAGCTGGACATGGCTTAGATTGCCTCTTCCGGTTGCAGCGTTTCTCTGTGCTTGGCTTTCTCGGTGTCTCATGCAACAGGACGTTAATCACCGGCGTCAGGCATTTAACTGCTGATAAGAGTTTGTTGTTTTGGCAACCATCAATCCCCCGGTCGCGTGTCTCTCCCTCCCACCAAGGTGCATATGTCGGCCTTGGCACGACATTGACCTCTACCTGAGGGGGGGCTCCCCCGCCAGGAGCCTAAACACCAGGGACAAGTGCTGGTCACCGTAATAATCCACCACATCTTCGTCCCCCATCGTAATGATCATTAAAACGACCTGGGACGCCCACAGAGACAGAGTTGGTAATAGATAGAACAACCACAATGCCTTAGTCGCCTCAGGCTCAAAAAGTCTTCCTGGGTACAGCTGGCGGCAATGGAGGGTGCAGCGCTCGTAAAGTACCTCTGTGCTTTTAATGCAAAGTTAAACTCCTACAAAGCAGCCAGAATGATGGTAAAACAAACAGTAATAGAGGCGGTAATGGTAGCGCTTTATAAATGTTCCCAAGGACATCAAAGGTTGGAGCTAATTCCCGGAACAAGCTGCCACTATGAAAATAATGGAGGCGGCGATCTCCATAGTCTGTGTTGAGGACCGTGTTGAGGACCTAATAGTCACAGCTCTCATTCCCAAATGCAGGCCCAGCTCACAGTGCTCCATACCCTGTCAGTCCACTCCAAAGGCATTCACAGAATCGCCATCGATCACAATCGTCCAGCCGCCCTGTTTAGGGTGTCTCGTTCTCTCCTTGCTAAGGGGGAAGGCGAGGAGCACTTGCAGGGCAGAGCTGAGGAATTTGCTCAGTTTCTGGTGGATAAAGTCACTGAGATACGGACGAATCTGGACTCCGATTGGATAGGGCCAGCCGAGTTGACAGGGACCAGACTTAGTCCGGTTTTATGGGATGAATTTGAGCCAGTCACTCCTGAGGATGTAGACAAGGCCATGGGAGCGATGAGCGCCTCCACTTGTCTGTTGGACCCATGTCCCTCCTGGCTGGTTTCAGCCAGCAGGGAAGTTTCACGTGGCTGGCTCCAGGTGGTTGTGAATGCTTCTTTGAGATAGGGATCCATGCCGCAACCCTTAAAAATTGTGGTGGTGCGGCCTCTCCTCAAGAAGCCTTCCCTGGACCCAACGGATTTAAAGAACTTCCATCCAGTCTCCAACCTGCCCTTTGTGGGTAAGGTTGTAGAGAAAGTGGTGGCGCTCCAGCTCCTATGATTATTGGATGACACTGATTATCTAGATTCCTTTCAATCGGGTTTCAGGTTCGGCTACAACACAGAAACTGCTTTGGTCACCCTGATGGATGATCTCTGGCGAGCCCGGGATGGTGGCTATTCCTCCATCCTGGTGCTATTTGACCTCTCAGCAGCTTTCGATACCATTGACTATGGTATCCTTCTGTGCTGACTCGGTGAGTTGGGAGTGGGAGGCACCATTTCATGGTGGTTCTCTTCCTACCACTACGACAGGACACAGTCAGTGTTGACAGGTGGACAGAGGTAAAGCCCTAGGCCCCTGATTTATGGGGTGCCTCTGGGCTCGGTCCTCTCACCAATCCTGTTTAACATCTACATGAAACCGTTGGGTGAGATCATCCGACGACATGGGGTGAGGTTCCAGCAATATGCTGATGATACCCAGCTGTACATCTCCACCCCGTCTCAATTCAGGGAAGCAGTGGATGTAATGTGCTGATGCCTGGATGATGTTAGGGTCTGGATGGGAATGAACAGGCTCAAGCTCAACCCTGACAAAACTGAGTGGCTATGGATATTGCCCCCTAAGGATTATGTCGACTGTCCCTCCTTGGTTCTTGGGGGAGAGAAATTAACTCCCTCGGAATGGTTTCGCAATTTTGGTGTTCTCCTAGATCCACAGCTAAAATTGGATCAACATCTGTCAGCTGTGGCTAGGGGGACCTTTGCACAGGTTCGCCTGGTGCACCAATTGAAACCCTACTTGGAGAGGGAGGCCTTACTCATGGTCACTCATGCCCTGATCACCTCAAGGCTGGACAACTGTAATGCACTCTACATGCGGCTACCCTTGAAGAGTATCCGGAGACTTCAACTGGTGCAAAATGCAGCTGCGCGAGCTGTAGTGGGTGTTCCAAGATACACCCACATAACACCCATTCTCTGCCAGCTGCATTGGTTGCCCATTAGTCTCCGGACGCAATTTTAGGTGTTGATTTTAACCTTTAAAGCCCTACATGACTCTGGGCCAGGTTACCTCTGGGACCACATCCTACTACATACCTCCCTATGACCCTTTTAGGTCCCACAGAGTTGGTCTCCTCCAGGTCCCATCAACCAAGCAATGCCGGTTGGTGGGACCGTGGGGGAGAGCTTTCTCTGTGGGAGCTCCATCTCTCTGGAACCAACTTCCCCTGGAGATCCGGATTATCCCCACCCTGTTGGCCTTCCGTAAAGCCGTTAAAACATGGCTCTTCCTGCAGGCGGGGTGAAATAGAGATCAATTCCCCCATGTATGAATGATGGTTTGTTTTAATTTTTGTACTCATTTTACTTGTTATTATTGGTTTTTATTAGCTGTTCTTTCCTTATGTTGTACGCCACCCTGAGTCCTGCGGGAGCTGGGCGGCATATAAGAATGCTTAAATAAATAAATAAATAAATAAATAAATTGTCCGGAAAAGTCTGTTCTCATAGGATCCCTGCCCCGGAAATAGTTGGGTGTGAGTCTCTCCTCTTGAGGCTTGACACAGGGGTTCAGTTGGGCTTGTTGTTAATGTACCTGCCTCCTAGCTGTGTTACAACAGCCCTGCCTGTGCTGCTAGAGACGGTAGCCAGGTTTGCAGTGGAGTTCCCCAGGCTTATGGTGCTGGGGGACTTCAATTTGCCATCACTTGGTGATCACTCAGATGCAGCTCAGGAGTTCATGGCTTCCATGACAACCATGGACCTGACCCAAGTAGTTAAGGGTCCGACTCATAGGGGGACACACACACTTGACCTGGTATTCCTCTCGGGGCAGTGGAGAGATGATCTGGAATTAAGGTGTATAGATTCTTCTTCTAATGGAGGAACCCCTGCAGGGTAGAGCTGAGGAGTTTGCACAGTTTCTATTGGATAAAGTCGCTCAGATTCGGACGGACCTGGACTCTGATTGGGCAATTCCAACCAAGATGATAGGGGCAGGTCTTAGTCCTATTATATGGGATGAATTTGAGCCTGTGACACCTGAGAAAGTAGACAAGGCTGTGGGAGCGATGTCCTTCACTTGTTTGTTGGACCCGTGCCCCTCCTGGCTGGTTTCAGCCAGCAGGGAGGTGACATGAGGCTGGCTTCAGGCTTTAGTTAACACATCCTTGAGTGAGGGGTCCTTCCCACAACCATTAAAGGAGGCGGTGATGAGACCCATCCTCAAGAAGCCTTCCCTGGATCCAGCAGAATTAAAGAACTTTTGTCCAGTCTCCAACCTTCCCTTTGTGGGAAAGGTTGTAGAGAAAGTGGTGACACTTCAACTCCTACAGTCATTGGATGAAACGGATTATCTGGATCCTGGTCAATCTGGCTTCAGACCTGGCTATAGCATGGAAACTGCTTTGGTCACGCTAACCAATGTATGGTCTCTGGCGAGACTGAGATGGGGTCATTCCTCTATCTTGGTGCCACTTGACCTCTTAGCGGCTTTCAATACCATTGACCATGGTATCCTTCTGGGACGACTAAGGGAGCTAGGGTTGAGAGGCACCGTGCTGTGGTGATTTTCCTCTTATCTCTCTGGTCGTTCACAGTCGGTGTTGGCAGGAGGACAGAGGTCGACCCCTAGACCCCTTGTTTCCGGGGTGCCTCAGGGCTCGGTCCTCTCTCCCCACCTATTTAATATCTACATGAAACTACTGGGTGAGGTCATCTGACGATTTGGGGTGAGGTATCAGCAATATGCTGATGATACCCAGTTGTATATCTCCACCCCACGTCAGTTCAGTGAAGCAGTGGATGTGATGTGCCGGTGCCTGGAAGCTGTGAGGGTCTGGATGGGTGTCAACAAGCTCAGACTTAACCCAGACAAGACCAAGTGGCTGTGGGTATTGCCTCCTAAAGATTGTATTGACTATCTATCCTTGCCTCTAGGGGGGAGAAATTGTCCCCCTCAGAACAGGTTCGCAATTTGGGTGTCCTCCTAGACCCACAGCTAAGATTAGATCAACATCTAACAGCTGTGGCTAGGGGGACCTTTGCACAGGTTCACCTGGTGCACCAATTGCAACCCTACTTGGATCGGGAGGCTCTCCTCACAGTCACTCATGCCCTTATCACCTCACGGTTGGATTATTGCAATGCACTCTACATGGGGCTACCCCTGAAGAATGTTTGGAGACTACAATTTATCCAGGATGCAGCCGTGTGAGTGGTTGTATGTACACCTAGGTACACCCAAATTATACCAATCCTCTGCGAGTGGCACTGGCTTCCTATTGGTCTCCGGGCTCAATTCAAGGTGTTGGTTATCACCTTTAAAGCCCTATATGGCTCAGGACCAGGTTATCTTCGAGACTGCTTTCTACCTCATAGTTCCAAGCGACTGGTAAGATCCCACAGTTGGTCTCCTCCAGGTCCTGTCAGCTAAGCAGTGTCGGCTGGCAGGCCCACAGGGAAGGGCCTTTACTGTGGCTGCCCCGGCTCTCTGGAACCAACTACCCCCTGAGATCCAGACTGCCCCCACTCTATTGGCCTTCCGAAAAGCATTGAAGATCTGGCTTTTCCAGCAGGCTTGGTGCCACTGATCTCGCAATTTATGAGGTCCGACCTTGAATGATATGTATGTATGTGATTTTTAACTGCTTTTTAAAAATCTTTTATGATGTTTTTAAATGTATTTTCTATATCCTGTTGTAAGCCGCCCAGAGCCGTTCGGGAGTTGGGTGGCATAGAAATACAATTAATTAAATTAAATTAAATTATTCAAAATAAATTGCACTATGGCAGTTATATTTTGAAATTAAACAATATTAATTTTTAAAATGAGAAGAAAGGACTCATTGGGGAAAAAACCTGCTGTTAGGAAAGATTGAAGGCAAAAGGAGAAGGGGGTGGCAGAGGATCAAATGGTTAGATAATGTCATTGATACAATGAACATGGGTTTTAGCAAATTCTGGGGGTCAGTGGAGGATTTGGGGGGGTTACATGTTCTTGTCCCTTGGGGGGGTCACAATAAAACAACTGAACAATAAAAGTATATATGTTGTCAACATATGATTGAAAACTTTTGTTGAACCTTCATTTTTCACTTTTAAAGATAGTGGAAAAACTTGTTCTCTCATCTTGGGATATTTTCAAGTTAGACAACGGTAGTAGAAAGATTCACATTTGAAAAAACCACATGGGAAAGAAACTTTAAAAAAATCTGTTTTTTTAAAAAAAGTTCCTGATTATTTCCATTCCAGTTTCATCCATCCCTGCAGAAGAATAAATTTTGCAATTTTTCCTGGACGGATCTCTACTTGGACAAAAATGGAGATATTACAGCAGACCCGGATATCATGAGTTGGGTAGTTCTCCCCAACAAGAATCTCATCACACTGCAAATGGGACGTTTTGAATGAGAGAGACTTATTATCAACCAAAATGCTCTTTCACGGCTAAAGTTGTTCAACAAGGTGGGGAAAATGCTGGCACCTCCTCACTGTTTTCAAGAGACTTAGGGTCCATTTCAAAGGTTCTAATTCAAGTTGGATGACCTTCACTGAGAATTGAACGTGGCAAGTAGAACCTTTGTAGCTTTCTTAGAAGGCTTGACAGGCTTTGGTACTATTGAACACAGTATCCTTCAGATTTTATTTTATTTTATTTTATTTTATTATTTTATTATTTTAATTTATTATTTTATTTTATTTTATTTTATTTTTATTTATTTTTATTTTTATTTTTATTTTTTTTATTTTTATTTTTATTATTTTTTTATTTTTATTTTTATTTTTTTTATTTTTATTTTTATTATTATTATTTTTATTTTTATATTTTATTATTTTATTTCATTTCATTTCATTTCATTTCATTTCATTTCATTTCATTTCATTTCATTATTTCATTTCATTTCATTTCATTTCATTTCATTTCATTTTATTTTATTTTATTTTATTTTATTTTATTTTATTTTATTTTATTTTATTTTATTATTTTATTTTATTTTATTTTATTTTATTTTATTTTATTTTATTTTATTTTATTTTATTTTATTTTATTTTATTTTATTTTATTTTATTTTTTTATTTTATTTTATTTTATTTTATTTTATTTTATTATTTTATTTATTTTATTTTATTTTATTTTTATTTTATTTTATTTATTTATTTTGTCAAGCATGTATTAGATAACAGATATATTTCATGTATTCATGTCTATGAATACATGAAATGGATACAAATAAAGGAGGACATTACGACAGGGACTGTAGACACGCTGGTGCGCTTATTCACGCCCCTTACAGACCTCTTAGGAATGGGGTGAGGTCAACAGTAGACAGTCTAAGGTTAAAGTTTTGGGGGCTTGGGGAAGAAACCACAGAGTCAGATAATGCATTCCAGGCACTGACAACTCTGTTGCTGAAGTCTTATTTCCTGCAATCGAGTTTGGAGCGATTTACATTAAGTTTGTATCTATTCTGTGCTTGTGTACTGCTTTTTTATAAAAAGGTTTTTTTTTCATTTTTTTTAAACAAACAAACACACATACAAACAAACAATGCATTATCTCTGAACAGAGTATTGTCCGAGTCAAAACACTTATACAGCTTATAACATCCCCAAACTGAATGTATGCATTTCAACTTCTGCGATAATATTCTTTCTCTGTATTTTTTTAAATTTGACTTTCCTCCTGTATCTTCTAATATTTAAACAATATTACCATTTGTCCTAACCCCAAATATTTCTTATTCCCTTTTTCAAATTGAAACCCTATCACATTCAATATTTTCTTTATTACTATTTTTGAAATCTTCTTCAATCATCCAAATTAATTGTAATAATAGAATACCATCCAATTTTGCTCTTCAGCAATTTTTCCATTTATCTTAGAAAACAATAAATTTCTTTAGAAGTGTTTTTCACCTCTCCTTTTTCAACTGTATATCATTTAAACAATAATCAATATATTACACTCACAAATACTAATCCAAATCCAATCTCCTTCAATAACCAACTCAATTATAATAATATAATACCATCTAATTTGTTCTTCAAACATCATTTTATACATATATAAATCACTTATAACTATAGACATTACTTTGATTAAATTCATTTATTACCATCCTAACTACAAAAATTCAAACAATTTTAAGTATATATCACATTTCCTTTCCTCCTTTCTATTTCATTTATCATGTCAATTCATTCAAATTCTTGCAAATCTTTTGTACTGTTGTGGTTGAAGCTGAAGTAGTCATTGACAGGTAGGACATTGTAGTAGATAATTTTATGTACTATGCTTAGGTCAGACTGAAGGCAGCGTAGATTGAAGTTGTCTAAATCCAAAATTTCAAGTCTGGTGGCATAAGGTATTCTGTTGCGAGCAGAGGAGAGGAGAGCAGAAATTTAAAAATTAATATGAACAGATCATAATATTTTAAAATACAGATATACTGTATGGAGAATGTAGGAATGCATGTTAATCCAGTTATGAGGAGGAACCCACTCGTTGCCACTTAATGTTTGAATCTTTTCTCAGCTTCATCCTCCTAGATCAGGGATCCCCAAACTTGTCAACTTTAAGACTTGTGGACTTCAATTCCCAGAATTCTCCAGCTATGCTGGCTGGAGAATTCTGGGAGTTGAAATCCGCAAGTCTTAAAGTTGACAAGTTTGAAGACCTCTGCCATAAATGTTATTAAGTAGAAAAGTCCATTATTGCAATGCGTTCTGCCAGAAGCAAAAGGGAGGAACTAAATGAAGATTCTGCAACTGGTTGTATCTCTTACAAACTGGAACTGGTTAAAGATTTCATATTTACCTAAGTGAAGGCAAGAACTATTTGGCTAATGTTTATGTTGACTTCCATTTTCCATGGATGGTGAGTCCTAACATATTTTCTTTGTCATTCCTTGTTATACTGTTTAGTCTCTGCCCCAGTCCAAATGTGTGGAGAATTGTCCTCCTGGATTTCTCAAGCAAGCTCTGGAAGGAGAGCCAGTTTGCTGCTATGACTGCATTCCTTGTCCAGAGGGGACCATCTCCACACAGGAAGGTGGGCAATACTGATAGAAAGAGTATTAGATTCGTGCAGATCATTTTGATCGATGTGCATAAAATTAATAACGCACATATGCTCGACTATTTGTTGTTTATCTTGACTCTCAACATGTCCAATTTCTTCCATAATTTGAGGTTTAAGAAAAAGATCTTGACTGATGAGATAAGAAGTGGTACAACGGCAGGGTGACTTGGTCAAGATAACTTTTGCCAGAGGAAATCTCTCTTTTACTTGTCAGTTTGGAAGCGTCCCTCAGGTTTGCTTTCCTAGGAACATTTGACTTTTTTGATATTTGAGGAATGGTAACAGGTCAATGGAATAAGAGAACAGAATAACAGAGTTGGAAAAGACCTTGGAGGTCTTCTAGTCCAACCCCCTGCTTAGACAGGAAACCCTACACCACTTCAGACAAATGGTTATCCAATCTCTTCTTAAAAACTTCTAGTGTTGGAGCATTCGCAACTTCTGGAGGCAAGTTGTTCTACTGATTAATTGTTCTAACTGTCAGGAAATTTCTCCTTAGTTCTAAGTTGCTTCTCTCCTTGTTTAGTTTCCACCCATTGCTTCTTGTCCTATGGATGGATTTTGGTCACCCAAGCCATTTTTAATATTACAGGCCAAAGAATAGAATAGAATACTTTATTGGCCAAGTGTGATTGGACACACAGGGAATTTGTCTCTGGTGCCTAAGCTCTCAATGTACTCCACATGGGGTTGCTCTTGAAGATCATCTGGAATTTAGAAATGATCGAGAATGCAATAGCATGCACATGTTGGGTTTTCCTATATTTTACCATATTATACCCTTGTGGTGTGAGCTGCACAGACTCCCAGTTTCTTTCCAATTGGTAATTTAATTCACCTTTAAAGCTCTACTTTGCATAGGACCAGGGTATCAGTGGGATCTCCTCTTCCTCGAGTTATCTGCCTTTCTGACCAGAACAGATATAATATACATGGTCCAGATGGTTTAGATATTTTCCTTGGAACCTGCCTTTTTTATGGAAACTCCTGCATTATTGAACTCCCTCCTGCTCATGAATTGCAACAGGCCCTTCTAAAATCCTGGAGATCTAGTTCTTCTTCTTCCAGTCATTGGGATAAGGTGAAGTCAGTGCAGGATGAAAATGTGATAATTTGCATTGGTGAAGGTTAGTTGTGGCACCAGTTATTTCACTTTTGACCTTCCTTTTTTGGGGAGCTTGTTTCTATAGTTGTATATATTGAGGGTTTTTCCTGGGATATAAGATACCCAACGTTTGCTTTAAGATGCTCAGCCAGATAAATGTTTTACTTATGTATTCAGGCTGCTACTTACCATTTACTATGGCTTTCCTACCTCTCCTTATAAGCTGTCATCCAAAGGTATTTCATGAAATATGAGAGACGATTAAAAACATTTCTGTTTTTTCAGATACTGAAAAAATGTTGGAACAAATGTTTTATATATGTATGCAGGCTCCGACTGACCATTTACTATGGCTTTCTTGTCATCCAAAGAAAGTATTTCTTGAAATTGTGAGCCGCCCAGAGTCCCTCGGGAGTTGGGCGGCATACAAATCTTTTAAATTAAATTAAATTAATTAAATTAAACACAAAAGGAGAGAGTATAAAAGAAAGATTACTTTGTTTTCTCAGATACTGAAGAGTGCACCAAGTGTCCAGATGATCAATATCCAACCAAGAACAGAGTCCAATGTTTCCCAAAAAGAATAACCTTCCTCACCTATGAAGAACATCTGGGCATCATCCTGGTCTCCTTTGCCCTATTCTTGTTCCTAACCACAGGATTCATTTTAATTATATTCATTAAATACCTAGAAACTCCCATTGTCAAAGCCAACAACCGCGACCTCTCCTACATCCTCCTCATCTCCCTCTTGCTTTGCTTCTTGTCCTCCTTTTTCTTCATTGGACAGCCAAGGAAAGCCACCTGCCTTCTCCGACAAACAGTGTTTAGCTTTGTGTTCTCAGTAGCCTTGTCTTCTGTGTTGGCCAAAACAATCACATTCCTGGCATCAAAACCAGGGAATAAAGTAAGAAGATGGTTGGGGAAAAGCTTGACCAACTGCATCATATTTTGTGGTTGTTCTGGTCAAATTTTCATCTCTATCATGTGGTTGGTAATTTCTCGCCCATTCCCTGATTTTGACTTGCACTCCCAGCCAGGAGAGATCATCCTTCAATGCAATGAAGGTTCTGATGCCATGTTTTATGTTGCTCTTGGCTACATGGGTTTTCTAGCTGCCATTTGCTTCACAGTGGCTTTCCTGGCCAGGAATCTGCCTGGGGCCTTCAACGAAGCCAAGCTGATCACCTTCAGCATGCTGGTCTTCTGCAGTGTCTGGGTCTCCTTCCTGCCCACCTATCTGAGCACCAAGGGGAAATACATGGTGGCTGTGCAGGTCTTCTCTATCTTGGCCTCCAGTGCTGGTCTGCTGGGATGCATCTTCTTCCCCAAGTGCTACATTATTATCTTGAGACCAGATCTAAACACAAAAGAACATCTCATGATTAAAGTAGAGAAGTTAAAATGAAGTTGTTTTAGGCTCCTAAGAATTAATCTTTAATTGCAGTTATTATTGGGCTTGTATGCTCCCTTTGCATCCATTTGACAATTAGGGTTATTCAAAACCAAATGAAATAATAAATATTAAGAGTTTATTAAGACTTTCATTAAGACTAATGAAAGAAAATTCCAAGATAATCATCAAAGAGTAAAATAAATGAATTAATAACTAAAATTGTCATGGTAGGAGAAGAGCAGGGAGAACTGGGGACAAAGTTAAGCATATCATCACCTTAAGAGTCTTTACATTGCCACAAATGTTGCAAGTCCAACGCCTCTTGAATTCTATTGACCCTTATCTGGTGCCAGTTTAGTATTGAACTTTAGTTGACTAGATTAATGTCAGTCACAAAGGATCAAAACCGCACCTGGAACTGCAATTCAAAAGGTTTATTGCTGGAGCCTATATACTCATGATGGCGAACCTATGGCATGCATGCCAGAGGTGGCACGCTGAGCCCTCTCTCTGGGCATGCACGCCCTCACCAGGTGCTTTTCTGGGTTTTGGAGCGCACATGCATGCCAACCAGCTGGTTTTCACATGCGCGGGAGTGCTGGAAATAGAAAGACCAGCTGTCAGTGCTCACATGCACAACGGGCAGCTGCTCTTCCATTTTTTTCACGCATGTGCGCGTGCGTGCACACGCACACACCTTCTGGTTTTGGCACTGCTATATACCTTCTGAACTGCAACTTACATTATTAAGTGGAATCCCTATTAACTGAACTGGGCCAGAATTGGGAATTTCAGTAGTGATTCATTCAGATTGAGGGAGTTATTTTGTCAACCAGGTTATCCAATTAATAGATATTGTCCTGGGCATAGGACTAAAATATTTAACATAAGGAATGTTCTAAATGTTTTACAATATTTATAACATCATAATAAAAAAACACAGTGCTATTTCTTGATGTGAAGGTAGCATTCAATAATATGAATTGGGTTTCTTATTTGTTTAAAATTTGAAAAAAAACGGACTTGGGAAATAATTTTATCAAATGTATAACATTGATATACATGTCAAAAGCAACACTAGCTATCATTAAAGGAGACTTGACTAAAGCATCTGAAATCTGGATCTCTCTTTCTCCAGAACCAACCTTCTTTCTCTTCATCGGTCAGCTAAGAACATTCACCTGCTTTCTCCATCAAACAACTTAGAGTGTTGTTTTCTCACTTGCTGCCTCTTGGGAAATTTTAAAAAGTAAGATTATAAAACCCCAGTCTAGCACAATACCAATGAAGAAGAAAAATAATAGGTCTCAAAAGAAACAAGCATGGCTGCATAAAGAACTCTCTGACAAATTGAAAGACAAAAAGGACAAGTATAAAAAGTGGAAAGTGGGGGAAATAATTAAGGCAGAATATCAGCAAATAGCCCGAGCCTGTAAAGATGAAGTGAGGAAAGCTAAAGCTCACAATGAACAAAGGCTTGCGACAAAAGTAGAAAAATAACAAAAAAAGCTTCTTCCAACATATTAAAAACAAGAAAAAAGTCAAGGAAACAATTGGTCCATTGCAGGGAGAAAGTGGCAAGAAGGTGACAAGAAACAGGGAGAAAGCAGAGCTACTTAACTCATTTTTTTGCATCTGTCTTTACACACAGGGAAAAAACAGTCCAACCTATCAAAAACAGCACCACAAAAAACAGATTAGGAGCACAAGTTAAAATAGGGAAGAAAATGGTAAGTGAACACTGTCTACCCTAGACAGGTTCAAATCACCAGGACCGGATGGATTATACCCCAAGGTTCTGAAGGAACTGGCAGATGAGATCTCAGAACCACTGAACTATATCTTTCAAAGATCCTGGAGCACCAGGGAACTGCCAGAGGACTGGAAAAGAGCTTATGTAGTTCCCATCTTCAAAAAAGGGAAAAAATAGATCCAGGAAACTACAGACCTATTAGCCTGACCTCAATACCAGGGAAGATTCTGGAAAAGATAATCAAGCAACGAATCAACGAACACCTAGAAGCAAACAAAGTAATAACCAAAAGCCAACATGGGTTTGTCAAAAACAGATCATGCCAGACAAATCTTATTGCATTATTTGACAAGGTGACAAAATTAGTGGACCAGAGGAATGCTGTGGATATAATTTACTTGGATTTCAGCAAGGCATTTGACAAAGTAGACCACAATCTACTACTTGATTAACATCTACTATCTCTATATCTATCTATCTATCTATCTATCTATCTATCTATCTATCTATCTATCTATCTATCTATCTATCTATCTATCTATCTATCTATCTACTGTATATATATACATGTGTACAAGATACCAGGTATGATATAAACATAAACAAAAGCAAAGTATGTATAGGTAAATTTAGACAATAGGACAGAAGGATAGAGACGGTAGGCACGATGGTGCGCTTATTCACTTCCCTTACAGACCTCTTAGGAATGGGGTGAGGTCAACTGTAGACAGTCTAAGGTTAAAGTTTTTGGGGTTTGGGGAAGAATTGTTAAGCAGAAATTGTTAAGCGTGCCACAACAAAGAGGCAGAGCCCAATTCTCTCTGAGTCACACGTTTATTCAGATCTGGACAAAGGGGAGTCCTCCCATAAAGCTGGAAGAACCCCACACGATTTCTTCAGCATGCCTTTATACTACTTGGTTACACAAGCAGGAAATACAGCCCTTTGCACAAAAGTAATTAAAAATCAGAAGTTGCTATAAGGCTGTTTTTTTTCATCAAGTGCATTTAGAAAGAAGCGAATGTAGCAAGCCTATAATGCCCTATCTGTGGTTTCCTGTCATTCCTCCCCTGAGATATGGACAGGTACATGTTTTTTACCATTCACTTATTCTCTTTCATTCAGCCATTTCAATGCACGTATCTTGATCATTACAATCCTGATCAAAAAAGTTTATTTTTATTTATTTGTTTTTGTCAAGTACGTATTGGTGATATGCATAGATATAACATTGTTTATATACATAAGATGGGTACTAATAAAAGGGAACATTAGGACAGGGACGGTAGGCACGCTGGTGTGCTTATGCACGCCCCTTATTGACCTCTTAGGAATCAGCTGAGGTCAACAGTGGACAGTCTAAGAGTAAAGTTTTGGGGGTTTGGTGACGAAACCACAGAGTCAGGTAGTTAGTTCCAGGCATTAACCACTCTGTTGCTAAAGTCGTATTTTCTACAGTCAAGTTTGGAGTGGTTCATTTTGAGTTTGTATCTGTTGTGTGCTCGTGTATTGTTGTGGTTGAAGCTGAAGTAGTCGTTGACAAGAAGGACGTTATAGCAGATAATTTTATTAGCTACGCTTAGGTCATGCCGAAGGTGATGTAGTTCTAAGCTTTCTAAGCCCAGGATTTCAAGTCTGGTTGAAGTTTTCCAACTTTGTTTTGAACTTTTGAACTTTTTTTTTGAACTTTCCAAACTTTGTTTTGAACTTTTCAACTTTGGGTTGAACTCTCATCCTCCATCCAACTTTCATTTCCTAACATGTCCTAGTAGAAACTGCCAGTACCTCCAGGGGCATAGCTGTGTTGTTGTTGTTGTTGTTTTCACTAACATGCTATTCTCCAGCTCTTCCTCTGAACATGAAAACCCAGACGAACTCAAAGTTACCCAGAGGAGATGTTGCTTCTCACTGTAATTATCACCATCCCAGTCTTTGGGACCTCTTCTGCTACTTCTCCAGTCATTGCTTTTTATAAAAAAAAAATCAGACTGAAGCAACATAGGAGAGATCTTACATCATCCTGACATCATGCTGAATGTTGTGTGCAAGATATAGGACTGGCAAAGGCCATGCTGTTGAATGTGCCTTTCTCTCCTTTCCATGTGAAACTCAGTTTGTCTCTGTCTGAATAAAGGAAAGTCACTCGCTTTTCCATCTTCTGAAAGTGCTTTGCATTCTTCCAAACTATTCTTCTTGTTGTTTAGAAATAGAGAAGAGCTAATTCAGCCCAAGGAGGAATGAACTTCCAGTTTCTGCTTCTGATGCTTATGCTGACCCAGAGAAATTCTGGGACTCTCAGAACCAAATGCCCCCCAATTTTGAAGAAGCAGGACAAAGGAAATCCATGGAACTATTATGGGCCAGGAGACCATATCATCACTGTGTTTGAAACAGCAACAAAACCTCCTCTTGAGCTGTTACAGTTTAACGGGGCTCGGTATATTTCTTCTCCGTAAGTCATTCAGTGTGTTGAAGATGCATTTCCTCCATTTGCATTTGCAATACTTTTCTTCCCATCTATGTCTTCCACTTATTTCTAAATTGTAGAATATATGTAAGTTCTTGGGTCGTTTTGATTTATAGGACTCCCCTCTTTTGCATGATTTTGTACAAGACTCAAATGCAAGGTTGGGGCAGAAGGAAACCAAAAAGAATTTGAGAAAGAGAGACACAGAATTCAGAGGATATTCTCATTGTTTTCCAGTATTGAGTTCATCCCTTAACTATTGACTTTCATTTTGTGTATTGAAAAGATTGTAGTTGCCTCTCCCTGCTCATATTAATTACATGCTTTTTATAGGAATAAGGATGACTTATGTTTTAAATTGCTTTGCTGGCTCACATTCATCCATGTTCTTGCTTTTATGGTAATATTCAAGTAATCAATAGTTGATTGAATGACAATGAATCCTGATTGGACATAGGAAATAGGAAAATCAGCTTTAGCACAAATAATGATGTATGTGTGACTAAGCCTGATTGAAGATTATGTCCATCCCATCTTCTCAACACTTGGAAATTAAATGCTGATGGGTGATTATCATTTGCCTATGGTGTTCCATATAGTATCAACCTTGTGAACTCTCAAGTTTCCTCTTTCCACTATGTATTCAAAATGGAGAATGATTAATATATATACAGTATGCATGTGTGTGTGTGTTTATATCATATCTATCTATCTATCTATCTATCTATCTATCTATCTATCTATCTATCTATCTATCTATCTATCTATCTATCTATCTATCTATCTACATACAATACAGTTTGTCGGCTATAAAAAACTGCCTGGATGGCCCCAGGAGGGGCCGAAAGGCAAAAGGAAGCTGTGATGTTTCCTTCCATACACCAGGATGACTCGACAGAAAAAACATATATAACCCTTTCCTGGTGAAGAGCTGATAGGGAAGAGAACCTGGCCTAGAGGTTAACACTTCTGCCTTACAAGCAGACTGCCCAGGTTCAAATCCCACTACGGGTATGGCTATCTGACGAGAGCAAAATAGCTCGAAATAGATCTATAATAGTCTCCCTTTATTTTCATTTATCAGCAAAAAAAATGTTACACTTACACACACACACACACACACACACACACACACACACACACACACACAGAGAGTGTGTGTGTGTGTGTGTGTGTGTGTGTGTGTGTGTGTGTGTGTGTGTTTGTGTGTCCCCTGTTTCCCGCAAAATAAGACATTGCCTGATAATAAGCCCAATCGGGCTTTTGAGTGCAGGGCAATAAGGCCAAGCGCTTATTTCAGGGTTCAAACAAATATAAGACAGGGTCTTATTTTTGGGGAAACATGCTGTGTATATATGTGTGTGTGTGTGTGTATGTGTATATATACTGTATGTGTATATATGTGTATATATGTGTGTATACATATATATATATATATATATATATATATATATATATATATATATATATATATATATATATATATATATATGGCGGCATATAAGAACAGCAAAATAAATACATAAATAAATAAATATATAATATGTGGGTTATGTATGCTTTTCTTTTGAGAGCAGGCAACAGAATTTCATTTTTAATGTGTACCAGTGTACTCACAGTAAAAAAAAATGACAATAAAGCTTATCTTATCTTTTTGATCAATATTGGCTTGTTTTGTTGTTTCTGTTGTTGATAAGGATAACATAAACATATTTGTACAGTACTAGATATACCAATGTGCTAGGAATACTACCGTACATTTTCGTCATTCAAATCATCAACAAGAATTCCTGGTTGCTGCACAATTTCACACTTGGCTACAGCATCCATGACAACTATTTGAGTACACTTCGCACCTCAGATGCCTTGCTGGACATGCTCTCTGTTGGAGAAGCCAATGTTCCCAACTACAGCTGTGGAAGAAAGGACAATCTATTCGGTCTTCTTGATGGAACCAAAAGAGACTTCACCATGCAGGTGTCAACTTTAGTAGGCACCTACAAAGTCCCCCAGGTTTGTGTGTGTGCATGCACATATGTGTGTGTTTGTCTATAAGTAAAAGGAGTGGGATGGTGGTGGGTGAGCAGTACATCCAACCATTATCTTCTCTATGGAATTCAAGAGCTGCTTTTCACAAAGGCCATTGTAAGTGTCATGGCTAGGGATGGGGATCCACAGTAGTGAAGGAGCAAGGATTGAAGCAGCCATATCTTCTCATGAAACCATCTCCATTGTTTTGCTGCATAGTTGTGAAGGTAAGGAAAGAGTCTATACCTAATCTTTGTACAAAAGAGATGAGATTCTAATATTGTCTATCTGATTCCAGTTAAAGTGATGATGTTTTCAATGGTGAACAAATCCCAGATTTGTGAAAAGTATCCCAATGGATTACCTTACCTATATTTGGTAAAACAGGGCTCACTAGCATTAATTAACCACTTTATCATAAACATTATTAGTGTATTAGCCAGCATGTTAACTATTTTAACTGTAATCTGTTCATGAAAAAAACTCATCAAGACTTGAAAAGAAATAAGACCCTAGAGAGTACACTGTACTGGCTGAACGATTCAAAAATAACCTGATATGTGAGGCTCTGTACAGACAACCTCGTTTACACAAATAAATAATACCTGCCATAACCCATTTGGTTGGAATATGGCAATAGTAGTTCCTATAGTATATCGAAAATGAGGAATTAAAAAAGTTGTTTGGAAAATGACCACGCAGCCGTGGATGGCTATTGGATGGTTAGTCAATCTAGCAAAATAACCCCTTTCCTTACAGACTGTAAATTTCAATTAAAGACCTCTTGGATTGCACAATTGACAAATTATATTAGGAATTGTGGTCTCTCCTTTTGTACAATTGGAGAACAAGCTAAAAGGGCTGCTCCACAAAACATGGGATACCAAAGGAGGAAAAGACCAAGCTATCCTCAGTAAGTTTGGCACATTGAAATAGTTAAGCTGCTACAAATATACTTCCAAATTGCCAAGTATTTCAATGTAGAAATGACTAAAAATCATAGGACAGTATTTACTGGAGCAAGATTCGAACAGCTGGACACAGTGGTTAAATGTGATTTAACCAAGTCCCTTACAATGAACATGTTTGCACTTGTAGAGCTCTAGAGATAGAATCCTATTCTGTGAATGTCCATTGTATAAGAAAGAGAGAGATCTGTATCTTGGACTATGCATTAGATGAACAATCTTTTAGAATCTTTATATTAAAACATTTTTCCTGTGCAGTCATAATGTGTACGTGTGTGTGTGTACACACACGTACACACACACACACACACACACACACACACACACACACACACACACACACACACAAAATCTATTGCAACAGAATATGTCATTTGAGATCTGCACATGTAGGTCTGATGGTGGTAAACTGTAGGGGTGATACAGAAATATAATTGCATTTTTTATTATTCTTTTTTACTTAATATATTTGTTGTACTCCATGTTTATATACTATTAATGTTTTGTATTTTATATTCTGTATCTTGATATGGTCTCACGACTAATCAACAATGCACTATTCTATTATGTTCATCTGAGCAAAATTGGATTTATCAAAAACTAATTAGAGATTAGATTACTAGAGTTGGAAGGGACCTTGTAGGTCATCTAGTCCAACCCCCTGCTCAAGCAGGTGTCCCTACACCATTTCAGACAAATGGCAGTCCAATCTCTTCTTGAAAGTCTCAAGTGTTGGAGCTCTCACAACCTCCGTAGGCAAGCTGTTCCACTGGTTGATCGCTCTCACTGTCAGGAAGTTTCTCCTTATTTCCAGGTTGAATCTCTCCTTGGTCAGTTTCCATCCATTATTCCTTGTCTGGCCTTCTGGTGCCTTGGAAAACAGCCTGACCCCCTCCTCTCTGTGGCAGCCCTGCAAGTATTGGAACACTGCTATCATGTCTCCCCTGGTCCTTCTCTTCGCTAGACTGGCCATGCCCAGTTCCTGCAAACGCTCTTCGTATGTTATAGTTTCCAGTCCCCTAATCATCCTGGTTGCTCTCCTCTGCACTTTCTCTAGGGTCTCAATGTCTTTTTTGTAGTGTGGTGACCAAAACTGGATGCAGTATTCAAGGTGTGGTCTAACTAAGGCTTTTATTTTGGACTTAACCTGACCCCAGTTATAACACATCATTCTTCATTGCTTTTTCAGATCACTTGTAAATTTGTTTCAGAGGCTCTGAATGATAAAAGAAAATTTCCCTTTTTCTACCGGATGGCACCCCAAAATGGGATCCAGTACCCAGCAATTGTCCAACTGCTCCTCCATTTCAGATGGACCTTTATTAGTCTGTTTGCTTCAGACACAGAGAAGGGAGAGGACTTCATGAGAAATTTTACTCCTGTGCTTGTGAGAAATGGAATTTGTGTTGTTATATCACAACAATTCTCAACGACTACACCTACAGCACCCTTCAAGGATGCCATCTCTAAGTGGAGACAAGTCAATGTCTTTGTTTTCTTTACAGACTATAATACCATGTTGGATGGATTTCAAGCTGTCCATTTTGCACTTGACCTTTTGCCAGGACCCATTGAAGGGAAAGTCTGGATCATCACACTCTTGGGTGTATTACCAGTGAGAAGTCATAGAGTTTACCAATATGTCCATAGTATTTGGAACTTTGATATTCAGGAAAGAGGGTATGACAATACTTATCAATCATCGATCTTTGTGAAACCCCTACATAAGTGTTTTCACTGTTCTTTTTCAAAGCATGTCTTTTCTGTCAAAGGACGAAAAAGATGCACGCAGAAAGCACCACTGGAGACTAAAGACAAAAGGAACAGTCACAGATTTGAAGTTGACCCCCATGCTTACAGTGTTATTAAGACTCTGGCCTATGCTTTGAATGAGGCATATTCCTCCATATCACGGAGAAGAAGGAAGGAGGGTGAAGAGAGTTTGGGGGCTCCAAGGCTTCAGCCATGGCAGGTAGGGGTCTTTTCTTTTCTTTCTGGTATTCACATAGTTATTTTCAAAGAATTTAAGAAGTGTTGTTGTTGTTTATTCAATTTGTTTGTATACTGTGGTAGAATGTTCCATTTAATTATATTCTATTTTCCAATATACCCGTGATGGTGAACCTATGGCATGCGTGCCACAAGTTGCACGCGGAGCCATATCGGTGGGCATGCGAGCTCAGGTCCAGCACGCATGTGCGCGCCGGCCAGCTGATTTTTGGGCCTTCTGGGCCCACTGGGAGTCGGGAAACACCCTGTTTTCAGCCTCTGGAGGGGGTGGGGAAGGCCATTTTCGTCCTCCCCAGGCTCCTAGAAAGGCTCTGAAGCCTAGGGAGAGCAAAAAACCCGGAACTTCTGGTTCAACCGGAAGTTGGAAAATGGAACGTTTCCAGCCTTTGGAGGATCTCCGGGGGGGGGAGGCTGTTTTCGCCCTCCCCAGGCTCCTAGAAAGGGTCTAAAGCCTGGGGAGAGTTAAAAACGGGCGTGCCATCGTGTGCTGGGAGTGGGGGGGGGTCACGCGTGCATGTGCAGGGGGGGCACATGGAATTATGGGTGTGGGCATGCATGTGCGCGACCCCCACACACCTCCACCCCTTTTGGCATGCGAACCAAAAAAGGTTCACCATCACTGCAATATACAGTATATTTATTCAAATTTTTGACTAAATGATTGACAAATTTTTTTAACCTTTCTTTTTCCCTTTGGAATATACTTGTAACACTTGTTCTCCAACAAAAAATATTTGCAAGTTAGACAGCTGTATTAGACAGATTCAAATGTGAAAAGACCATATAGGACAAGAAATGAAGGTTTCGGCATTTAAACTTCCTGGATTTTTCCATTCTAGCTTCATACTTTTCTGCAGAAGAATAAATTTTGCAATCTTTCTGAGATGAAAATATACTTGAACCAAAATGGAGAGCTAGTAGCAGATGTGAACATCTGGAGCTTGACGTTTCTCCTGAAGAAGAATTACATCATACACCAACCCGGGAGTTTTGAAAGACAGAGACTTTTTATCAACCAAGATGTTCTTTCACAATTAAAATTGCACAATAAGGTGGGCAAAATATTGGTGCTTTTTCTGTGTTTTCCAAAGCTTTAGGACCAGGGGTGGGTTCCTAATTTTTTTACTGCCACTCTATGGGCGTGGCTTATTTTGTGGGTGTGGCTTGCCAGCCATGTGACCGGGTGGGTGTGGCTTCTCGGACTGCTGAAGGGAGGGGAACTGAGATAGGTCCTGCCGCCCATTCTCCCTCCCCTCAGCAGCTCGAGAAGCCTCGAACGTGCGAAAATGCCTGGGATCATCACCGCACATTCGTGGCTTCTCGGACTGCTGAAGGGAGGGGAATGGAGATAGCTCCTGCCGCCCATTCTTTCAGCATCTCACGCGCTTCCTCAGCCATCCTCCCCTGCTTGGACTCACTGTGGGGTAGGAAGGCAGCGCATGCGCAGTGCCGGAAGCTCGGCTTCTGGGCATGCACAGAAGAAATTTTTTTTAAAAAATCTAAAAAATTTTTTTTTAAAAAAATGGTGGCGCCCAGGCACTGGCAACCCAACCGCACCGGTACTGTGACGTCACCAGCGGGCCGCTACTGGTGCTATAGAGTGGACCGCACCGGTAGGAACCCACCACTGTTTATGACCCATTTCAAGTAGGCTTAACCCAGTCACCAAGAAGGATGATTTCACTGAGATTTGAATGTGGGAAGTTAGACCCTTAGAGTTTTCTTAGACTGCTTGGGAGGTTTGGAGTACTATTGTCCAAGGTGTATTTCAGCTACGTTTAAAATGAGATTTTGGGAAATTATTCTGTAGGACACAAATCAGGGCCTTTTGTGTCTCCTCTGCATTGAAGTACTGTATCTCTATAAAATTGGTGAGGGAGGCTGTCAAGTGTTAGGATGGTAGTCCTGATAGTCTTGGATTTACTGGGTTCTTGTTTTCAAATAGCAAAGAAGAAGGCAATTCTGTTCACCAGGACTGGAGTTCAGGCTTGGATTCAGGTTAGAAGAAAGTTCTGAGTTTGGAACCAGGCCAAGTCATACGAAGAACACACAGGGCAAGTTGCTTGGAGACGAGGCATAGTTTATTTGGGAGCTTAAATAGAGTAACCAAAGGTTACCACAAGCTTACAGGTTGGAGGTGGTTGCCTTTACAGAGCAACCTGTCCTTTACTCCTCCTAGGCATAGAGACCACCTTCCAGAAATTGTTGGAAACTGTAATGAGCTGCATGGCCAAAAGGGGGCATTTGGTCATGAGGCAACCTGCTGAGCTTGTGGGATTTCTCACCTTTTTACCATATCAACTGGCATCCTGCTTTAATTAACACTGTGGCTGGAGATGACAATTACATAGAGAAGTGGTTCCCAACCTGGGGGTCGGGACCCCTTTGGGGGTCGAACGACCATTTCCCAGGGGTCGCCCTGGCATCCTCAGCTCCCCTCCCCCATTGCCACAAGCCTGGCCATATCAGCTCAACTTGCCCGAGCCCTCCGATTGGTCGGGAGAGGTGCCATTCGGTGAGAGGCGTTTGTGATGCCTGGCGGCCGAGCTAAGGGGCGGGGCGTCACAAGATTGCGCGCTAGAGAGTACAAGGCGGTGCTTAAGACATCTGTGGCCGCCCCTGTCTCCTGCTCACAGCGGCAGTTTCTTCCTGCTGGTGTTGAAGGGAAAGGGAGTCACGGGAGGGAACGGACAGCCAACGACCACTTAAGTTTCACAGCACACGACGGCAGGAAGGATAGCTGGGTCGGATCCAGTGGAAGATGATATTCCTTGTGCTCTTGCAAAGACTGGCCCGAGAATTTCTGATCTGGCATAATTACATATTGTTTTTGTGATTAATCGCTATGTTTTAATTATGTTCAATTTGTAACAATGAAAATACATCCTGCATATTATTTACATTACGATTTATAACAGTAGCAAAATTACAGTTATGAAGTAGCAACGAAAATAATTTTATGGTTGGGGGTCACGACAACATGAGGAATTATATTAAGGGGTCGCAGCATTAGAAAGGTTGGGAACCACTGACATAGAGGAAGTGATCTTTTGCTTATCCTGTGAAGGAATGTTTACCTGAATGGGCTACCACTTCGTTGAGCGTGTAAAGGATTTCCATGTCCTAAGGTGGTGATGGCTAACCTTTTTCTGCTCGTGTGTCAAAAAGTTGTGCACGCGCGTGTGCCCACACCCATAATCCAATCCTCTCCCCCATGCATGCACGCACTGCTCCCCATGCTGCCCCCCCCCCTGTGCTGCCTCCCCACGCATGTGCGCAGACCTCACTGAAGCCTCTGAACGTCCGGTTGGCCCGTTGGCCTGATTTCGCTCTCCCTAGGCTTCAGACTTCCTGAAACCTGGGGAGAGCGAAAACGGCCTCCCCCTGCCCTCTGGAAGGCCAAAAATCAGCTGGCCAGCACACGCATGCACGCTGGAGCTGACATAGGGCAACACCTCATGTGCCTTCAGATATGGCTCTGCGTGCCACCTGTGGCACGCGTGCCATATGTTCGCCATCACGGTCCTAAGGGATTTCTTATGGTTTTAATTGAGTTGCTGATGTTTGCCAATTTCCTAGTGGGAAACACATAGCCAGTTCAGCTTAAGTGGTTCTTTGTATTGTGACCTGAGGCTTACTCAAGTCAGCCATCGCCAAGGCTAATGAATGATGTGCATGACAAGGGTGACATAAAATACGTCATGAGCAATTTGGAAGTGGACTTCCCACACTGAACCCTTGCCACTTTGTGTCATCTAACTGTAGTTCTACAACACAGGGGCCATTTCCTTGGATAACAAACTGAGCTTTAGAAATATCTGTTTCTGACCCAAGCCTCATAGTCATGTCCCACGTATTACAGCAAAAGATGCCTGATTTACCTTGTTTAAGGGACCAGTTCATTTTTCTTACATTTTTTTTTAATTTTTTCACCAACTTCACATAAACATCCATACATATACCATGAATCATATCAAAACATATATAATTATACATTACTATCCAATATACCATAAGCAAACATCCTAATTTTACACCTTTTGTACTTTTGTCGCCCATCTGTTTTCCCTCAATATTTCATACTACTCCCCTCCCTCTATCTCCCTCTCTTCCCTCTACCTTCTTTCGCATATTGCACAATGAGAGCAATCACCCTAATGCACACAAAGTCAGCTGCATTCGGACACTGTTTGGCAGGATAGATACCCACTGCAGCACACGGGCGGCCAAAGCAAAAGAGCGTGCACACCTTTACAGAATCTGCATGCTCAATGGCTACTCAACGGATTTTATCCAACGATGTATCACACCCAGGACCCGGCAGCCCATTGAGGGCGCAACTGGAACATCAACGTGGAGGGTACTCCCATACATACAAGGGGTGTCTGAAACTGCTGCACACATTCTTGCACCGCATGGGGTAAAAGTGGCGCACAAACCTGACCAAACATTGAGGAAGAGAGTAATGCGCCCAAAAGAAGCTCTACCAAAGGAGACTTCCTCAATAATCTATCGTATTAACTGCAGCAATTGTGCAGGTCACTATGTAGGAGAAACAGCAAAACGACTAGGAACTAGGGTGCATGAACACAAACTAGCGGTCCGTTGCAAGGAACAGCGCTCCCAGATTTGGATGCATATGGAGGAACATGGTCATGAGTTCAACTTCCAGGAGACTGAAGTCATTGCCTATGATGAAACAAAAGGAGGATGCCTCTTGAAAGAAGCCTGGTTCTCTAACAACAACTCTCTCAATAGACACATTGACATACCACCGGCATACCAGGCATTAAGACACCAGGAAGCACTTAAGGGGGGTCGATCGCTATGCCTGAATGGAGATATGGGGCAAATTACCCCCTTTAGGCATAGAGATTGCCCCAATGAAGGTGTGACAACCCTAACTGCGCACAAGGGAGCACAGTAGAGGAACAGCAGAATGAGAGAGACAGGAGGGGTGAAGAAGAACAACGCAGACCCATCACAAGATCATGGGCAAAACAGATGAATTTAGAGCAGGCAACCTGTGTGCCTAAAAGGGAGAGGAATAACAATGAGGGGGAGGAAGCCAGGAGAAACACCTTCAAAGCAATGCCTGATAGCCCTGCCTTACCCCCTAGGGAGAGAAAGAGACAATACACCATGGGGAAATCTTCATCTGTCAGCATGACTAAGGCAGAAACAATTAAGTCAATTACAGGACAGAAAAAAGGGTATGGACCGGTTACACATGCAAAGTCTAAATTGACAGGCATTACATAAATTGATAGGCATTCTATAAAAGCAAGCATCTCTTCCATGGGGATTATACACTCTGACGAAGTCAGCAGGGGTTGACGAAAGCTTAGCAATTTTAATAGTAGTTTTAAATAAAATTTTAAATGTTCCAGAGATCGTGATGGCAATCGCTTCTTTATCTGTAAATATGCCTGGAACTCGCATTTTTAGAACAATCCTTAATATAGCATACACACACACACACACACACACACACACACACACACACACACACACACACACACACACATACCGTATTTTTCGGAGTATAAGACGCACTTGAGTATAAGACGCACCTTAGTTTTTGGGGAGGAAAATAGGGGAAAACAATCTGCCTACCAGGTATTCATCTGGCTAGGATCCTTAGTCTGATCAGCTTCAGCACATTATTTTATCTCCTGGTTAGGACTTAAAAGAACCTTCTTCTGAGAGAGTAACAATGAAAGAGCCTGCAAGCCAGTAAGAGCTGGGAAGATCATTAGCACCTGGTTAGGGCTAAAAAAAAACTTCTTTGGAGCAGGTAGAGCAATGAAAAAAAAACCTGCAAAGACTTAGGGCTGGAAAAACATTCTTCTGAGAGAGTAACAATGAAAGAGCCTGCAAGCCGGTAAGAGCTGGGAAGATCGTTAGCACCTGGTTAGGGCTGGAAAAAAACCTTATTTGGAGCAAGTAGAGCAATGAAAAAAAATTCTGCAAAGACTTAGGGCTGGAAACATTCTTTGGAGAAAGTAACAATGAAAAAGACTGCAAGGTAAGAGCTGGGAAGATCTGTTAGCACCTAGTTAGGGCTGGAAAAAAGCTACATTCGAAGTATAAGACACACCCAAATTTTCAGCCACTTTTAGGGAGGAAAAATACGGTATTTATGTATAAAAATATTCTGAAGGGGGAAAAGTGCTATTCGGCTAGATAAGCCAAAATTAGGGTAAAATAAGGCAATGGGGGTTCTGGACCGCTTCCGCTTCTGTCCTCGCACCACTTTACGGCTGCTGTGGACGGGCTGGCAGTTAACCAGGTAGGGCTGCCCATAAGGTGGCGAGTATTATTATTATGCAATGGGGGGGATTCTCTCCTCGCACCATGGGCTGCCTTGGAACTGCTGCCCGTTCATCAAGTCGACGCTCCCAAGCTCCATCTCTTCACCGGCAGAGGCCCTGCGGCTAGTCATATAGTGCTATTACTCATTCCCTCCCCCCATGGCTGCCCCGCGGGCCTTGAGTTTTGACAGAGGAGGAATCTGTGAACGTGCGAAAACGTTTCCATAGCGGAGGCTCCGGGCACCTATTTAAGCCGGTGCAGGTCGTGGCTGCAAAACACTTGGATGGTTGCTGGCGATTCGGTGGTTTCAATTGATCGGAGAACAAGAAGAAGAAGACATGGGGAACTCTCTAACTCTCACTCTTCTGGGGAATTGTCTAACTCTCACTCTTCGGCTACTGGTCGCCCTACCCCTCCGCCTAAGGCTAAGGCTAAGGCTAAGGCCAAGGCTAAGGCTAAGCTTAAGCCTTAGCCGAACCCCAAACGAAACCCCAACGCCAATCCAAGCGCCAACACCAATTCTACTTGTGTAACTTTCGTGGGGACTTCGTGTGTGGTCCAAGTCTGTACGCCACTCGCAACCCAAGATGTATGCCAAAGAGGACATATGACACCTGGGACCCCCCCCCAGGAAACCCTCTCCCTTCTAATGAAGACTCTCCCACATTTGAATTAGCATTTCTGCCTCAACCTCACAGAATAATCCAAAAGACCTTCGGAATATTTATATATTTATGTATAGAAATATTCTGAAGGGGGGAAAAGTGCTATTCGGCTAGATAAGCCAAAATGGGGGTTCTGGACCGCTTCCGCTTCTGTCCTCGCACCGCTTCTCGGCTGCTGTGGACGGGCTGGCAGTTAACCAGGTAGGGCTGCCCATAGGGTGGCGAGTATTATTATTATGCAATGGGGGGGATTCTCTCCTCGCACTACGGGCTGCCTTGGAACTGCTGCCCGATCATCAAGTCGACGCTCCCAAGCTCCATCTCTTCACCGGCAGAGGCCCTGCGGCTAGTCATATAGTGCTATTACTCATCCCCCCCCCGCCCATGGCTTCCCCGCGGGCCTTGAGTTTTGACAGAGGAGGAGTCTGTGAACGTGCGAAAACGTTTCCGTAGCGGAGGCTCCGGGCAGCTATTTAAGCCGGTGCAGGGCGTGGCTGCAAAACACTTGGATGTTTGCTGGCGATTCGGTGGTTTCAATTGATCGGAGAACAAGAAGAAGACGAAGACATGGGGAACTTTTTAAGTCTCACTCTTCTGGGGAACTCTCTAACTCTCTCTCTTCTGGGGAAGTCTCTAACTCTCTCTCTTCTGGGGAAGTCTCTAACTCTCACTCTTCTGGGGAAGTCTCTAACTCTCTCTCTTCTGGGGAAGTCTCTAACTCTCACTCTTCCGCTACCATTCGTCCTACCCTTCTGCCTAAGGCTAAGCTTAAGCTTAAGCCTTAGCCTAACCCCAACCGAAACCCAAACGCCAATCCAAGCGCCAACACCAATTCTACTTGTGTAACTTTCGTGGGGACTTCGTGTGGTGGTCCAAGTCTGTACCCCACTCGCAACCCAAGATGTATGCCAAAGAGGACATATGACACCTGGGACCCCCCCCCCAAGGAAACCCTCTCCCTTCTAATGAAGACTCTCCCACATTTGAATTATCATTTCTGCCTCAACCTCATAGAATAATCCAAAAGACCTTCGGAATATTTATATATTTATGTATAGAAATATTCTGAAGGGGGGAAAAGTGCTATTCGGCTAGATAAGCCAAAATGGGGGTTCTGGACCGCTTCCGCTTCTGTCCTTGCACGGCTTCACGGCTGCTGTGGACCGGCTGGCAGTTTGTCAGAATGACGCAATAAATCAGAAGCTTCACAAGATAACTGCATTTTGCTGATTCAAATACCTTCTTTATAAGTAGAATAAAACATTTACAATACCGCACTTTGTTTCACATGTTGAGATGTTTTCACAGCAAACTTTAACGGTAAACTGACTAAACCACGCCCTTCTTCTTGCTAAGTTTCTGGACATGCTCAATTAACACTTCAGCCCGATTGGCTGACTCAATCACATGGCTCTCCCAGTCATGAATGTTCCAACACAGTTCACCAGATAGGGCTGCCCAGAGGGTGACGAGCGGGCAGATGCAGTTCTGTTCGGGGACTTTCCGTTTTGCACTGCCTGATCTCCGGGAGAGAAGTAGAAACGGAGCTCCTTTTCACCACAAAGATTGGCCCTCAGATGACTCCCTTCTCATAATTCACTGATTCAGGAAGAAGGATATGAAGGTCCCCCAATGGTCACACATTTCTCTCGGCTCTTTCAAAAATTGCCTTGGTAGACAAATAGCCGTGAGGACCAGTGTTGAGTAAACACAAAGCCTCTTTTTGTAGCTTTCGCTGGGAATTCATCTCAGGTCCAGGGCTGTAGCCCACTCACAACCTAACGTGTCTGCCAAAGAGGACCGATGTAGAAATCATTGACACAGAGACACGGTTTGCAAGCAAAGCATTTCTGAGCTAGGAAGTTCTCTCTCTTGGTCTCTTCTGATCTCTTTGGTCTCTCTTGGTTAAGAAGCCTATCTCCCAGCCAGCTGCAGTTTATTTTTTATAGTGAATTTCTTGTCTATACGATTACAAATATTAGCTCTTCTTTCCGGGAATGGATCGTAGCAGCACCAATCTCGTGTGTGAGCCTTTTTTTCCCGGGAATCGATGGAAGCAGCACCAATCTCGTTTGTGTCAGTGTGGTGCTGGGGGAGGGCGGATGAGCGAGCGGACAGACGGAGGGGCGAAAATGACGGACGGATGGGCCTCTGGACAGACGGACGGGCGAACGGAAGGAAGGCAGAGAAAGAGCGAGTCTTCGGCACCCAGAGACTCGCGTTGCCTTCCTTTTCCCCCCAAGGATGACAGCAGTGGCAGGAATAGGCGGGCGCATCCTTCCCAGGGAGAGGCTGAACACACACACCCGGCCCCCCCAGGGGCAGCCTGCTCTCTTACAGGCATGCCGAAGCAGGGAGAGCTCCGGGTGGGGACCCCGCCGGGATAACTCACCAAATGCCCCGGGCTCCCGCTCCGGCGGCCAGTCCGTGCACCGAGGAGTTCGGGCCTGTGCCTTCTTCCATCATGGGCACCGGCGAGGGCGTGTGGCGTGAGCGGGCAGCGGGCTGGGGCGCAGGGCTGAGAGCGGCGGTCTTTCGACTGTGCTGCATTGGGGCGCCTCATTCTAGACTTTTCTCCGTCTGCGTTGTGACGCACCGAAGGCTGCGAGCCTTCATAGAATAATCCAAAAGACCTTCAGAACATTTATATACGGTATTTATGTATAGAAATATTCTGAAGGGAGAAAAAGTGCTATTCGGCTAGATAAGCCAAAATTAGGGTAAAGTAAGGCAATGGGGTTCTGGACCGCTTCCGCTTCTGTCCTCGCACCGCTTCTCGGCTGCTGTGGACGGGCTGGCAGTAACCAGGTAGGGCTGCCCATAAGGTGGCGAGTATTATTATTATGCAATGGGGGGGATTCTCTCCTCGCACCACGGGCTGCCTTGGAACTGCTGCCCGATCATCAAGTCGACGCTCCCAAGCTCCATCTCTTCACTGGCAGAGGCCCTGCGGCTAGTCATATAGTGCTATTACATCCCCCCCCCCCCCATGGCTTCCCCGCGGGCCTTGAGTTTTGACAGAGGAGGAATCCGTGAACGTGCGAAAACGTTTCCGTAGCGGAGGCTCCGGGCACCTATTTAAGCCGGTGCAGGTCGTGGCTGCAAAACACTTGGATGGTTGCTGGCGATTCGGTGGTTTCAAATGATTGGAGAACAAGAAGAAGACGAAGACATGGGGAACTCTCTAACTCTCACTCTTCCGCTACCATTCGCCCTACCCCTCCGCCTAAGGCTAAGGCTAAGGCCAAGGCCAAGGCTAAGCTTAAACATTAGCCTAACCCCAACCGAAACCGAAACGCCAATGCAAGCGCCAACACCAATTCTACTTGTGTAACTTTCGTGGGGACTTCGTGTGTGGTCCAAGTCTGTACCCCACTCGCAACCCAAGATGTATGCCAAAGAGGACATATGACACCTGGGACCCCCCCCCCCCAAGGAAACCCTCTCCCTTCTAATGAAGACTCTCCCACATTTGAATTAGCATTTCTGCCTCAACCTCATAGAATAATCCAAAAGACCTTCGGAATATTTCTATATTTATGTATAGAAATATTCTGAAGGGGGAAAAGTGCTATTCAGCTAGATAAGCCAAAATGGGGGTTCTGGACCGCTTCCTCTTCTGTCCTCGCACCGCTTTCATGGCTGCTGTGGATCTGGCTGACAGTTTGTCTAAGGTGACCAGACGTCCCAATTTTGGCGGGACACACCCGCTTTTTCGCAATTTGTCCCGCGTCCCGCCCGCCCTCTTAAAAAGTCCCGATTTTTAAACCTCCGATGGGAGAAGGCAGAGATACCAGCAGTTTAAAACGAAGCTGTCAGAGTTACGCAATAAATCAGAAGCTTCAAAAGATAACTGCATTTTGCTGATTCAAATAACTTCTTTATAAGTAGAATAAAACATTAACAATACCACACTTTGTTTCAGATCACATGTTGAGATGTTTTCATACTGGAGTATAATGGTGGACAGACTAAACCACACCCTTCTTCTTGCTAAGTTTCTGGACATGCTCAATTAACACTTCAGCCCAATTGGCTGACTCAATCACATGGCTCTCCCAGTCATGAATATTCCAACACTCCTCCCTTCATTACTGGGAGAGACATCAAACCTATTGGATTTAAACATTTCCTATAATGGACGCCACCCAATGGTTTGGTCATCATGTCTGCTAAATTATCCTCTGAAGAACAATGATGTAAACGTATCAATTTTTCTTTTACAGCTTCCCTGACATTACAATACTTAATGTCCACATGTTTACTTCTGTTCTTCACTCTGTCACCTGTTGCCATTTTTATACAAGCAGCATTATCTTCATAAACAGTTACAGCTTCATTTACATTTACATTTAAATCTTGTAACAACTGTACATACCAAACTACTTCAGAACATAACTCAGACAATGCAATAAACTCTGCTTCCGCAGTTGAAATAGCAACCGTTGTTTGTTTTCTGGACTTCCAACCAATTAAAGCCCCTCCAAACATTATTACAATTCCAGAATTAGACTTTCTGGTTTTTACATCATTTGCATAATCACTATCAACGTAACATTTCAATTTTAATTCTTCAGTGACCTGTATTTGAAGACCCAAATTCACAGTTCCCTTCAAATACCTGAGAATTCTTTTCACACCCATCCAATGCAACTTTGTAGGTGTAGCAGTAAAGCGACTTAGAATGCTCACTGCACAAGCTATGTCTGGTCTGGACCACTGTGACAGATATAACAAACTCCCTATTGCAGAATGATATATCTCCTGATCACAGGCTTCACTTTTGTCCTCACCCAAACTATTGTAAAAATCTGTGCTCATAGGTGTAGGAGCAATATTACAATCTTTCATGTTATATTTCTCTAATAATTGTTCAATTTTTCTCCTTTGACTGAGAATATAACCCTTTTCAGTTTTTTGTATCTCTACACCGAGATAATTCTTTATTTCTCCCAAATTCTTTAATACAAATTTCTTTTCTAACTTATTAGCAAATTCTTTAACTTGTGATGCATCCTTTGCAATGAAACAAAGATCATCCACAAATGCTAATAGTAGACAATTCCCACCTTGTAACTTTCCAGTGTATATGCAACCATCAGCTTTGCAACTCTTGAACCCAAGACCTTTCAATGCAGTATCTAAACAGATATTCCAATTTCTGGCTGACTGCTTCAGCCCATAAATGGCCTTGTTCAATTTATACACCATGTTAGGCTTTTTATTTTCATACCCTGGCGCTTGAACCATATAAATTTCTTCCTCTAATTCAGCATTGAGAAATGCAGTGGTTATATCAAAATGCCAAATTCTATGCCTGTATGCTGATGCTAATGCCAGTGCTAGTCTTATGCTCTCACCTTTTACAGTTGGCGCGAACACCTCATCATAGTGCACATTTTTTAATTGAGAAAAACCTTGTGCCACCAATCTTGCCTTATACTGTACTTCATTATTGGGTAATACCTTTTTCTTATATACCCACTTACATCCTACAGCTTTCGTACCCTGTGGCAAAGTCACAGATGTGAACACTTCATGATCTCCCATGGATTTCATCTCTTTATCCATGGCTTCCTTCCACTTTTCTTGTTCAACTTTTGCTAATGCCAATACTTCCTTATAGTTTCTTGGCTCATACCACACATTACAAACTTTAACTTTACTGGCAGAATACCTGTCTGGCGGAACCCCTCTGTTCCTATGCTCTGACCTACGTGGCATTGCCTGTTCTTGTGTTTCAAGCTTTTCTGGCTTCATATCTTGTTCAGACTCTCCTCCCTGAACATAGACACCTTCAGTAAATGATTCACCATCATTAAATGAGTTATTGTCACTAAGTGGATCACCGTCGCTAAGTGGATCACCGTCACTAAGTGAGACATTTTCAGAATTTGCATCAATTCTGTTCCAATTTTGTTCTGCAAAACTAGCAGACCTTGAAATCACTATCCTTTTACTTCCATCGCTAAAGCGATACCCTTTTGAGCCTGGCTCATAGCCCACAAATCTGAGCTTTCTAGCCTTTTGTTGTCCCTTTCTTCTGATTGCCTTTGGAATATGTACCCAAGCAGTACTTCCAAATATTTTTAAATGTGCTAGAGAAGGCTTTCTCCCATATAGCATTGCATATGGAGTATTATTGATGGATGAACTCCACAACCTATTTACTAAATAATTGGCAGTCAGTATGGCTTCACCCCAATATGACCTGCTCATACCAGAATCCTCCAGTAATGAGTCTTTCATTGTTTGCAAAACACCATTCCTCCTTTCAGCCACTCCGTTCTCCCCCGGTGTGTAAGGATTTGTACGTCTGTGTCTTATTCCCAATTGTCTCAACCATTGTTGAAAATTTGTTGACATAAATTCAGAACCTCTGTCAGTTTGCAACTGACATACCTGTTGTTTGTACCTTCTCTCTACAAAGCTTAACCATTTCTTAAATTGCTGTAGCACCTCTTTTTTACTCTTAAGTAAGTAGCAAAACCCAAACCTGCTGTAGTCATCCACAATGACCAGCGCATACTTTGCTCCTCCCAAACTGGCTTGCATAGGCCCAATTAAATCAGCATGCACCAGTTCTAGAACTCTTGTGGTTTGTCTTGTGCTAAACTTGCTCACTGGGAATGCTTTGGATTTCGATGCTTTGCATACTGCACAATCCAAATATGCCTTACATCCCTTCAAATCTAATCCTTCTGCAAATTCTTTCATTTGTTGAACAACCTTAAAATTAGCATGACCAAGTCGTCTGTGCAGAAGATGAACACATGAATTGTGTTCTGCTACATTTTTAAATATCTGGGAACAATGTGGGACCTTTTGTTCCTGCAATACATAAAGATTATCCTCTTTTATGCCCTGTGCACAAACATTCCCATTTCTTTGGATGATACACTTCCCATTAACAAATGTGGTTTCATAACCTTGCTTGTCTAAACTAGACACACTTAACAAATTATGTTCCATTTCAGGTACACATAACACATCAGTAAACCTGGATTCCAAATATGGAATTTGCACATCGCCTCTTCCAATGATTTTAGCCTTTTGACCATTGGCTAAGGCCACTTCTTCATGGTTTCCTGGGAAAAATCTGGAAAATAAGTCAGAATTATTAACAATTGTTTGACTAGCCCCACTGTCAATCAACCATTTGTCTCTATTGTTATTATAACAAACTTTTGCAACTGCAATCTGTCCTTGCAAATAATGTCTCTTGTCTTGTACATTTCTTCTCTGTGCACAGCTTTTCTGCAGATGATTGGTTTCTCCACAAATGAAACACGCTTTCTTATCTTGCTTGCAGAATTGTTGCTGTGTAACTTGATCTCTCCTGCCTCTGCTCTCCTCATCTCTGCAGACACCTCGGCTGTTGCTAGAGATAGGCAGCCTGTGGAAAATTTTGCTGGAGACTTGCTGTAAGTTTCCACTGTACTCCTTGTTGAGCCCCCGCCTGTGGAATTTTCCATCAGCATGGCTGAAAAGCCTTTTCTCATATTCATTCAATAAACACGATTTCAAAGCTTCCAAATTCAAATCTGCTTCTGGCTTACTTTCAAAAATAGCTGATACAGTCTCCCAGCTTTGATCCAAACTATTTAACACTAATAAAACTTTTTGGGGCTCTGGAAACTTTACTCCACGTTGCTCCAATTCTAGAAAATTAGACTGCATTTTCATTAAATGATCTTCCATAGAATCTCCTGTCTGCAAACTCATTCTGAAAAGCTTTCTTGAAAGTTGGACCACATTACACGCAGAAACATTGACATGTACTGCTTTCAATTTCTGCCATATTTCTTTTGCAGACTTTAATTCAGCTACATTTAAGAATTGATCATCCCCCAGACTTAAAAGAAGATAAGCCATAGCTTTGTCATGAGCCTTTTGATCTGCTGCTCCAAGCACACCTTGTGGGGGGTCTGCTACGATGTCCCATAATTCTTTTGCTTTCAAAAAACATTCCATTTTTGCAGCCCAAATTAAATAATTTTTCTTCCCCAATTTAGGTATTGGACTGTCTTTAAATTCCATAGCAGCAGCCATCCTGCTTTACTTTTCTTCTCTGCCTGTTCCTTTAACAACACAGACAGCTTCTTATCAGCTTTAAATTACAATGCAGTTTTTATTTTACTTCTTGAGCGATTTCTGGGCCCATAACCTGTCAGAGTTACGCAATAAATCAGAAGCTTCAAAAGATAACTGCATTTTGCTGATTCAAATAACTTCTTTATAAGTAGAATAAAACATTAACAATACCACACTTTGTTTCAGATCACATGTTGAGATGTTTTCATACTGGAGTATAATGGTGGACAGACTAAACCACACCCTTCTTCTTGCTAAGTTTCTGGATATGCTCAATTAACACTTCAGCCCAATTGGCTGACTCAATCACATGGCTCTCCCAGTCATGAATATTCCAACAGAAGCTCCACCCAACACCCAACGCCCAAAATCTAAAGGCAACTACCGGCCAGTTACGGCAGTTGAGGAGTCCGACAAAGAATTTGGAAATTGCATGATTGGCCGCCGAACCTGAGCACCCCTTCCAAAAACCCTAATGGCCAGCATGAAATGCGGCTTTAAATCTCCCTCCAGTAAGCAGGGAGGGCGTGGCTTTTTGCAGACTCCGGCCTATCGCAGAGTAGGAAGAAATAGTGCAAAAACCCCGCTCTCGTTTCTCTTTAAGAAAGGCAGCCAATCATTCTTTCTCAGCCCAACTTATTATCTTGCAGAGTTGATGTTGTAGGGCGAAAATAGGCGGAAGCGGTATTGGGTATGTTTGCTGCCATCAGATATAAAAAAATAACGAGGCGAGATTTTAAAAAAAATTAAACTGAATATATCTTTTTAGCTTGATTGTTACTAGATTCTTCCTTGTTTCCGTGGTGCCTTCCGCGTGCGCGTCTCCATTGTACAGCCACAGTGATCCTATTTGCTCTAGTTTTTAACTCTTCGGGGATCTCTCCCCCCTCCTATTTTACTACTCTCCCCTCACCTGCATTATTAGAGGAACTGAGGAAGAGTCGTCCGGAGCTGTTCCAAGGATGAGGAAGAGAGAAAGCCATTGTGCTTCAACCTGAGCGCCTTTAGTGGCCTATCGCCTTCTTATATCGCTGGGCTTTCTAATTTACATGCCCCAGGTAGCGGTCATTGGCTCCCCGGTCACTGTGAGTTTGTCAGAATGACGCAATAAATCAGAAGCTTCACAAGATAACTGCATTTTGCTGATTCAAATACCTTCTTTATAAGTAGAATAAAACATTTACAATACCGCACTTTGTTTCACATGTTGAGATGTTTTCACAGCAAACTTTAACGGTAAACTGACTAAACCACGCCATTCTTCTTGCTAAGTTTCTGGACATGCTCAATTAACACTTCAGCCCGATTGGCTGACTCAATCACATGGCTCTCCCAGTCATGAATGTTCCAACACAGTTCACCAGATAGGGCTGCCCAGAGGGTGAGGAGCGGGCGGATGCAGTTCTGTTCGGGGACTTTCCGTTTTGCACTGCCTGATCTCCGGGGGAAAAGGAGAAACGGAGCTCCTTTTCACCGCAAAGATTGGCCCTCAGATGACTCCCTTCCCATAATTCACGGGTTCAGGGAGAAGGATAGGAAGGTCCCCCAATGGTCACACATTTCTCTCGGCTCTTTCAAAAATTGCCTTGGTAGACAAATAGCCGTGAGGACCAGTGTTGAGTAAACACAAAGCCTCTTTTTGTAGCTTTCGCGGGGAATTCGTCTCAGGTCCAGGGCTGTAGCCCACTCACAACCTAACGTGTCTGCCAAAGAGGACCGATGTAGAAATCATTGACACAGAGACATGGTTTGCAAGCAAAGCATTTCTGAACTAGGAAGTTCTCTCTCTTGGTCTCTTCTGATCTCTTTGGTCTCTCTGGGTTAAGAAGCCTACCTCCCAGCCAGCTGCAGTTTATTTTTTATAGTGAATTTCTTGTGTATACAATTACAAATATTAGCTCTTCTTTCCGGGAATGGATCGTAGCAGCACCAATCTCGTGTGTGAGCCTTTTTTTCCGGGAATCGATGGAAGCAGCACCAATCTCGTTTGTGTCAGTGTGGTGCTGGGGGAGGGCGGATGAGCGAGCGGACAGACGGAGGGGCGAAAATGACGGACGGATGGGCCTCTGGACAGACGGACGGGCGAACGGACGGAAGACAGACAAAGAGCGAGTCTTCGGCACCCAGAGACTCGCGTTGCCTTCCTTTTCTCCCCAAGGATGACAGCAGTGGCAGGAATAGGCGGGCGCATCCTTCCCAGGGAGAGGCTGAACACATACACCTGCCCCCCCCAGGGGCAGCCTGCTCTCTTACGGCGTGCAGAAGCAGGGAGAGCTCCGGGTGGGGACGCCGCCGGGATAACTCACCAAATGCCCCAGGCTCCCGCTCCGGCGGCCAGTCCGCGCACCGAGGAGTTAGGGCCTGTGCCTTCTTCCATCGATGGGCACCGGCGAGGGCGTGTGGCGTGAGCAGGCAGCGGGCTGGGGCGCAGGGCTGAGAGCAGCGGTCTTTCGGCTGTGCTGCATTGGGGCGCCTCATTCTAGACTTTTCTCCGTCTGCGTTGTGACGCACCGAAGGCTGCGAACCTTCATAGAATAATCCAAAAGACCTTCAGAACATTTATATACGGTATTTATGTATAGAAATATTCTGAAGGGGGCAAAAGTGCTATTCGGCTAGATAAGCCAAAATTAGGGTAAAGTAAGGCAATGGGGTTCTGGACCGCTTCCGCTTCTGTCCTCGCACCGCTTCTCGGCTGCTGTGGACGGGCTGGCAGTTAACCAAGTAGGGCTGCCCATAAGGTGGCGAGTATTATTATTATGCAATGGGGGGGATTCTCTCCTCGCACCACGGGCTGCCTTGGAACTGCTGCCCGATCATCAAGTCGACGCTCCCAAGCTACATCTCTTTACCGGCAGAGGCCCTGCGGCTAGTCATATTACTTATCCCCCCCATGGCTTCCCCGCGGGCCTTGAGTTTTGACAGAGGAGGAATCCATGAACGTGCGAAAACGTTTCCGTAGCGGAGGCTCCGGGCACCTATTTAAGCCGGTGCAGGTCGTGGCTGCAAAACACTTGGATGGTTGCTGGCGATTCGGTGGTTTGAATTGATTGGAGAACAAGAAGAAGACGAAGACATGAGGAACTCTCTAACTCTCACTCTTCCGCTACCATTCGCCCTACCCCTCCGCCTAAGGCGAAGGCCAAGGCCAAGGCGAAGGCCAAGGCTAAGCTTAAGCATTAGCCTAACCCCAACCGAAACCCAAACGCCAATGCAAGCGCCAACACCAATTCTACTTGTGTAACTTTTATGGGGACTTCGTGTGTGGTCCAAGTCTGTACCCCACTCGCAAACCAAGATGTATGCCAAAGAGGGCACATGACACCTGGGACCACCCCACCCAAGGAAACCCTCTCCCTTCTAATGAAGACTCTCCCACATTTGAATTATCATTTCTGCCTCAACCTCATAGAATAATCCAAAAGACCTTCAGAATATTTATATATTTATGTATAGAAATATTCTGAAGGGGAAAAAGTGCTATTCGGCTAGATAAGCCAAAATGGGGGTTCTGGACCGCTTCCGCTTCTGTCCTCGCACCGCTTCTCGGCTGCTGTGGACGGGCTGGCAGTTAACCAGGTAGGGCTGCCCATAGGGTGGCGAGTATTATTATTATGCAATGGGGGGGATTCTCTCCTCGCAGCAAGGGCTGCCTTGGAACTGCTGCCCGTTCATCAAGTCGACGCTCCCAAGCTCTGTTAGGAAGAGAATTACTCTCATCAGAGGCGAAATGGATCTTTTCCTGAAACTCTGACATTATAGAAATAAAACCGCAGTTTAAATACTAATAAACAAAATATTTATTTCAGTAGAAAAATAATAAAGAATTCTTATTAGGACTACATTTTATCGGCTAAGAAAATAAATCAGTTCTACCTTCGGTAGAGATGGCGATGAGAAAGGAAAGGAGGTAACCTCAGGAATGTAGACATGTGTTGGAATATTCATGACTGGGAGAGCCATGTGATTGAGTCAGCCAATTGGGCTGAAGTGTTAATTGAGCATGTCCAGAAACTTAGCAAGAAGAAGGGTGTGGTTTAGTCTGTCCACCATTAAAGCTTGCTGTGAAAACATCTCAACATGTGATCTGAAACAAAGTGTGGTATTGTTAATGTTTTATTCTACTTATAAAGAAGTTATTTGAATCAGCAAAATGCAGTTATCTTTTGAAGCTTCTGATTTATTGCATAACTCTGACAGGTTATGGGCCCAGGAATCGCTCAAGAAGTAAAATTAAAACTGCATTGTAATTTAAAGCTGATAAGAAGCTGTCTGTGTTGTTAAAGGAACAGGCAGACAAGAAAAATAAAGCAGGATGGCTGCTGCTATGGAATTTAAAGACAGTCCAATACCTAAATTGGGGAAGAAAAATTATTTAATTTGGGCTGCAAAAATGGAATGTTTTTTGAAAGCAAAAGAATTATGGGACATCGTAGCAGACCCCCCACAAGGTGTGCTTGGAGCAGCAGATCAAAAGGCTCATGACAAAGCTATGGCTTATCTTCTTTTAAGTCTGGGGGATGATCAATTCTTAAATGTAGCTGAATTAAAGTCTGCAAAAGAAATATGGCAGAAATTGAAAGCAGTACATGTCAATGTTTCTGCGTGTAATGTGGTCCAACTTTCAAGAAAGCTTTTCAGAATGAGTTTGCAGACAGGAGATTCTATGGAAGATCATTTAATGAAAATGCAGTCTAATTTTCTAGAATTGGAGCAACGTGGAGTAAAGTTTCCAGAGTCCCAGAAAGTTTTATTAGTGTTAAACAGTTTGGATCAGAGCTGGGAGACTGTATCAGCTATTTTTGAAAGTAAGCCAGAAGCAGATTTGAATTTGGAGGCTTTGAAATCGTGTTTATTGAATGAATATGAGAAAAGGCTTTTCAGCCATGCTGATGGAAAATTCCACAGGCGGGGGCCCAACAAGGAGTACAGTGGAAACTTACAGCAAGTCTCCAGCAAAATTTTCCACAGGCTGCCTATCTCTAGCAACAGCCGAGGTGTCTGCAGAGAAGAGGAAAGCAGAGGCAGGAGAGATCAAGTTACACAGCAACAATTCTTCAAGCAAGTTAAAAAAGCATGTTTCATTTGTGAAGAGACAAATCATCTGCAGAAAAGCTGTGCACAGAGAAGAAATATGCAAGACAAGAGACATTATTTGCAAGGACAGATTGCAGTTGCAAAAGTTTGTTATAATAACAATAGAGACAAATGGTTGATTGACAGTGAGGCTAGTCAAACAATTGTTAATAATTCTGACTTATTTTCCAGATTTTTCCCAGGAAACCATGAAGAAGTGGCCTTAGCCAATGGTCAAAAGGCTAAAATCATTGGAAGAGGCGATGTGCAAATTCCATATTTGGAATCCAGGTTTACTGATGTGTTATGTGTACCTGAAATGGAGCATAATTTGTTAAGTGTGTCTAGTTTAGACAAGCAAGGTTATGAAACCACATTTGTAAATGGGAAGTGTCTCATCCAAAGAAATGGGAATGTTTGTGCACAGGGCATAAAAGAGGATAATCTTTATGTATTGCAGGGACAAAAGGTCCCACATTGTTCCCAGATATTTAAAAATGTAGCAGAACACAATTCGTGTGTTCATCTTCTGCACAGACGACTTGGTCATGCTAATTTTAAGGTTGTTCAACAAATGAAAGAATTTGCAGAAGGATTAGATTTGAAGGGATGTAAGGCATATTTGGATTGTGCAGTATGTAAAGCATCAAAATCTAAAGCATTCCCAGTGAGCAAGTTTAGCACAAGACAAACCACAAAAGCTCTAGAACTGGTGCATGCTGATTTAATTGGGCCTATGCAAGCCAGTTTGGGAGGAGCAAAGTATGCGCTGGTCATTGTGGATGACTACAGCAGGTTTGGGTTTTGCTACTTACTTAAGAGTAAAACAGAGGTGCTACAGCAATTTAAGCAATGGTTAAGTTTTGTAGAGAGAAGGTATAAACAACAGGTATGTCAGTTGCAAACTGACAGAGGTTCTGAATTTATGTCAACAAATTTTCAACAATGGTTGAGACAATTGGGAATAAGACACAGGCGCACAAATCCTTACACACCGGGAGAGAACGGAGTGGCTGAAAGGAGGAATGGTGTTTTGCAAACAATGAAAGACTCATTACTGGAGGATTCTGGTATGAGCAGGTCATATTGGGGTGAAGCCATACTGACTGCCAATTATTTAGTTAATAGGCTGTGGAGTTCATCCATCAATAATACTCCATATGCAATGCTATATGGGAGAAAGCCTTCTCTAGCACATTTAAAAATATTTGGAAGTACTGCTTGGGTACATATTCCAAAGGCAATCAGAAGAAAGGGACAACAAAAGGCTAGAAAGCTCAGATTTGTGGGCTATGAGCCAGGCTCAAAAGGGTATCGCTTTAGCGATGGAAGTAAAAGGATAGTGATTTCAAGGTCTGCTAGTTTTGCAGAACAAAATTGGAACAGAATTGATGCAAATTCTGAAAATGTCTCACTTAGTGACGGTGATCCACTTAGCGACGGTGATCCACTTAGTGACAATAACTCATTTAATGATGGTGAATCATTTTCTGAAGGTGTCTATGTTCAGGGAGGAGAGTCTGAACAAGATATGAAGCCAGAAAAGCTTGAAACACAAATACAGGCAATGCCACGTAGGTCAGAGCGTAGGAACAGAGGGGTTCCGCCAGACAGGTATTCTGCCAGTAAAGTTAAAGTGTGTAATGTGTGGTATGAGCCAAGAAACTATAAGGAAGTATTGGCATTAGCAAAAGTTGAACAAGAAAAGTGGAAGGAAGCCATGGATAAAGAGACGAAATCCATGGGCGATCATGAAGTGTTCACATCTGTGACTTTGCCACAGGGTACCAAGGCTGTAGGATGTAAGTGGGTATATAAGAAAAAGGTATTACCCAATAATGAAGTACAGTATAAGGCAAGGTTGGTGGCACAATGTCAGAGTTACGCAATAAATCAGAAGCTTCAGAAGATAACTGCATTTTGCTGATTCAAATAACTTCTTTATAAGTAGAATAAAACATTAACAATACCACACTTTGTTTCAGATCACATGTTGAGATGTTTTCATACTGGAGTATAATGGTGGACAGACTAAACCACACCCTTCTTCTTGCTAAGTTTCTGGACATGCTCAAATAACACTTCAGCCAGATTGGCTGACTCAATCACATGGCTCTCCCAGTCATGAATATTCCAACACTCCTCCCTTCATTACTGGGAGAGACATCAAACCTATTGGATTTAAACATTTCCTATAATGGACACCACCCAATGGTTTGGTCATCATGCCTGCTAAATTATCCTCTGAAGAACAATGATGTAAACGTATCAATTTTTCTTTTACAGCTTCCCTGACATTACAATACTTAATGTCCACATGTTTACTTCTGTTCTTCACTCTGTCACCTGTTGCCATTTTTATACAAGCAGCATTATCTTCATAAACAGTTACAGCTTCATTTACATTTACATTTAAATCTTGTAACAACTGTACATACCAAACTACTTCAGAACATAACTCAGACAATGCAATAAACTCTGCTTCAGCAGTTGAAATAACAACCGTTGTTTGTTTTCTGGACTTCCAACCAATTAAAGCCCCTCCAAACATTATTACAATTCCAGAATTAGACTTTCTGGTTTTTACATCATTTGCATAATCACTATCAACATAACATTTCAATTTTAATTCTTCAGTGACCTTTATTTGAAGACCCAAATTCACAGTTCCCTTCAAATACCTGAGAATTCTTTTCACACCCATCCAATGCAACTTTGTAGGTGTAGCAGTAAAGCGACTTAGAATGCTCACTGCACAAGCTATGTCTGGTCTGGACCACTGTGACAGATATAACAGACTCCCTATTGCAGAGTGATATATCTCCTGATCACAGGCTTCACTTTTATCCTCACCCAAACTATTGTAAAAATCTGTGCTCATAGGTGTAGGAGCAATATTACAATCTTTCATGTTATACTTCTCTAATAATTGTTCAATTTTTCTCCTTTGACTGAGAATATAACCACCTTTTTCAGTTTTTTGTATCTCTACACCGAGATAATTCTTTATTTCTCCCAAATTCTTTAATTCAAATTTCTTTTCTAACTTATTAGCAAATTCTTTAACTTGTGATGCATCCTTTGCAATGAAACAAAGATCATCCACAAATGCTAATAATAGACAATTCCCACCTTGTAACTTTCCAGTGTATATGCAACCATCAGCTTTGCAACTCTTGAACCCAAGACCTTTCAATGCAGTATCTAAACAGATATTCCAATTTCTGGCTGACTGCTTCAGCCCATAAATAGCCTTGTTCAATTTATACACCATGTTAGGCATTTTATTTTCATACCCTGGCGCTTGAACCATATAAATTTCTTCCTCTAATTCAGCATTGAGAAATGCAGTGGTTATATCAAAATGCCAAATTCTATGCCTGTATGCTGATGCTAATGCCAGTGCTAGTCTTATGCTCTCACCTTTTACAGTTGGCGCGAACACCTCATCATAGTGCACATTCTTTAATTGAGAAAAACCTTGTGCCACCAACCTTGCCTTATACTGTACTTCATTATTGGGTAATACCTTTTTCTTATATACCCACTTACATCCTACAGCTTTCGTACCCTGTGGCAAAGTCATAGATGTGAACACTTCATGATCTCCCATGGATTTCATCTCTTTATCCATGGCTTCCTTCCACTTTTCTTGTTCAACTTTTGCTAATGCCAATACTTCCTTATAGTTTCTTGGCTCATACCACACATTACACACTTTAACTTTACTGGCAGAATACCTGTCTGGCGGAACCCCTCTGTTCCTACGCTCTGACCTACGTGGCATTGCCTGTTCTTGTGTTTCAAGCTTTTCTGGCTTCATATCTTGTTCAGACTCTCCTCCCTGAACATAGACACCTTCAGAAAATGATTCACCATCATTAAATGAGTTATTGTCACTAAGTGGATCACCGTCGCTAAGTGGATCACCGTCACTAAGTGAGACATTTTCAGAATTTGCATCAATTCTGTTCCAATTTTGTTCTGCAAAACTAGCAGATCTTGAAATCACTATCCTTTTACTTCCATCGCTAAAGCGATACCCTTTTGAGCCTGGCTCATAGCCCACAAATCTGAGCTTTCTAGCCTTTTGTTGTCCCTTTCTTCTGAATCCCTTTGGAATATGTACCCATGCAGTACTACCAAATATTTTTAAATGTGCTAAAGAAGGCTTTCTCCCATATAGCATTGCATATGGAGTATTATTGATGGATGAACTCCACAGCCTATTTACTAAATAATTGGCAGTCAGCATGGCTTCACCCCAATATGACCTGCTCATACCAGAATCCTCCAGTAATGAGTCTTTCATTGTTTGCAAAACACCATTCCTCCTTTCAGCCACTCCGTTCTCCCCCGGTGTGTAAGGATTTGTGCGCCTGTGTCTTATTCCCAATTGTCTCAACCATTGTTGAAAATTTGTTGACATTAATTCAGAACCTCTGTCAGTTTGCAACTGACATACCTGTTGTTTGTACCTTCTCTCTACAAAACTTAACCATTGCTTAAATTGCTGTAGCACCTCTGTTTTACTCTTAAGTAAGTAGCAAAACCCAAACCTGCTGTAGTCATCCACAATGACCAGCGCATACTTTGCTCCTCCCAAACTGGCTTGCATAGGCCCAATTAAATCAGCATGCACCAGTTCTAGAGCTCTTGTGGTTTGTCTTGTGCTAAACTTGCTCACTGGGAATGCTTTAGATTTCGATGCTTTGCATACTGCACAATCCAAATATGCCTTACATCCCTTCAAATCTAATCCTTCTGCAAATTCTTTCATTTGTTGAACAACCTTAAAATTAGCATGACCAAGTCGTCTGTGCAGAAGATGAACACATGAATTATGTTCTGCTACATTTTTAAATATCTGGGAACAATGTGGGACCTTTTGTCCCTGCAATACATAAAGATTATCCTCTTTTATGCCCTGTGCACAAACATTCCCATTTCTTTGGATGATACACTTCCCATTTACAAATGTGGTTTCATAACCTTGCTTGTCTAAACTAGACACACTTAACAAATTATGCTCCATTTCAGGTACACATAACACATCAGTAAACCTGGAGTCCAAATATGGAATTTGCACATCGCCTCTTCCAATGATTTTAGCCTTTTGACCATTGGCTAAGGCCACTTCTTCATTGTTTCCTGGGAAAAATCTGGAAAATAAGTCAGAATTATTAACAATTGTTTGACTAGCCCCACTGTCAATCAACCATTTGTCTCTATTGTTATTATAACAAACTTTTGCAACTGTAATCTGTCCTTGCAAATAATGTCTCTTGTCTTGTACATTTCTTCTCTGTGCACAGCTTTTCTGCAGATGATTGGTTTCTCCACAAATGAAACACGCTTTCTTAACTTGCTTGAAGAATTGTTGCTGTGTAACTTGATCTCTCCTGCCTCTGCTTTCCTCTTGTCTGCAGACACCTCGGCTGTTGCTAGAGATAGGCAGCCTGTGGAAAATTTTGCTGGAGACTTGCTGTAAGTTTCCACTGTACTCCTTGTTGAGCCCCCGCCTGTGGAATTTTCCATCAGCATGGCTGAAAAGCCTTTTCTCATATTCATTCAATAAACACGATTTCAAAGCCTCCAAATTCAAATCTGCTTCTGGCTTACTTTCAAAAATAGCTGACACAGTCTCCCAGCTCTGATCCAAACTATTTAACACTAATAAAACTTTTTGGGGCTCTGGAAACTTTACTCCACGTTGCTCCAATTCTAGAAAATTAGACTGCATTTTCATTAAATGATCTTCCATAGAATCTCCTGTCTGCAAACTCATTCTGAAAAGCTTTCTTGAAAGTTGGACCACATTACACGCAGAAACATTGACATGTACTGCTTTCAATTTCTGCCATATCTCTTTTGCAGACTTTAATTCAGCTACATTTAAGAATTGATCATCCCCCAGACTTAAAAGAATATAAGCCATAGCTTTGTCATGAGCCCTCTGGTCTGCTGCTCCAAGCACTTGCGGGGGGTCTGCTACTATGTCCCATAATTCTTTTGCTTTCAAAAAACATTCCATTTTTGCAGCCCAAATTAAATAATTTTTCTTCCCCAATTTGGGTATTGGACTGTCTTTAAATTCCATAGCAGCAGCCATCCTGCTTTATTTTTCTTCTCTGCCTGTTCCTTTAACAACACAGACAGCTTCTTATCAGCTTTAAATTACAATGCAGTTTTAACTTTACTTCTTGAGCGATTCCTGGGCCCATAACCTGTCAGAGTTACGCAATAAATCAGAAGCTTCAGAAGATAACTGCATTTTGCTGATTCAAATAACTTCTTTATAAGTAGAATAAAACATTAACAATACCACACTTTGTTTCAGATCACATGTTGAGATGTTTTCATACTGGAGTATAATGGTGGACAGACTAAACCACACCCTTCTTCTTGCTAAGTTTCTGGACATGCTCAAATAACACTTCAGCCAGATTGGCTGACTCAATCACATGGCTCTCCCAGTCATGAATATTCCAACACACAAGGTTTTTCTCAATTAAAGAATGTGCACTATGATGAGGTGTTCGCGCCAACTGTAAAAGGTGAGAGCATAAGACTAGCACTGGCATTAGCATCAGCATACAGGCATAGAATTTGGCATTTTGATATAACCACTGCATTTCTCAATGCTGAATTAGAGGAAGAAATTTATATGGTTCAAGCGCCAGGGTATGAAAATAAAAAGCCTAACATGGTGTATAAATTGAACAAGGCCATTTATGGGCTGAAGCAGTCAGCCAGAAATTGGAATATCTGTCTAGATACTGCATTGAAAGGTCTTGGGTTCAAGAGTTGCAAAGCTGATGGTTGCATATACACTGGAAAGTTACAAGGTGGGAATTGTCTACTATTAGCATTTGTGGATGATCTTTGTTTCATTGCAAAGGATGCATCACAAGTTAAAGAATTTGCTAATAAGTTAGAAAAGAAATTTGAATTAAAGAATTTGGGAGAAATAAAGAATTATCTCGGTGTAGAGATACAAAAAACTGAAAAAGGTTATATTCTCAGTCAAAGGAGAAAAATTGAACAATTATTAGAGAAGTATAACATGAAAGATTGTAATATTGCTCCTACACCTATGAGCACAGATTTTTACAATAGTTTGGGTGAGGACAAAAGTGAAGCCTGTGATCAGGAGATATATCATTCTGCAATAGGGAGTTTGTTATATCTGTCACAGTGGTCCAGACCAGACATAGCTTGTGCAGTGAGCATTCTAAGTCGCTTTACTGCTACACCTACAAAGTTGCATTGGATGGGTGTGAAAAGAATTCTCAGGTATTTGAAGGGAACTGTGAATTTGGGTCTTCAAATACAGGTCACTGAAGAATTAAAATTGAAATGTTACGTTGATAGTGATTATGCAAATGATGTAAAAACCAGAAAGTCTAATTCTGGAATTGTAATAATGTTTGGAGGGACTTTAATTGGTTGGAAGTCCAGAAAACAAACAACGGTTGCTATTTCAACTGCTGAAGCAGAGTTTATTGCATTGTCTGAGTTATGTTCTGAAGTAGTTTGGTATGTACAGTTGTTACAAGATTTAAATGTAAATGTAAATGAAGCTGTAACTGTTTATGAAGATAATGCTGCTTGTATAAAAATGGCAACAGGTGACAGAGTGAAGAACAGAAGTAAACATGTGGACATTAAGTATTGTAATGTCAGGGAAGCTGTAAAAGAAAAATTGATACGTTTACATCATTGTTCTTCAGAGGATAATTTAGCAGACATGATGACCAAACCATTGGGTGGCGTCCATTATAGGAAATGTTTAAATCCAATAGGTCTGATGTCTCTCCCAGTAATGAAGGGAGGAGTGTTGGAATATTCATGACTGGGAGAGCCATGTGATTGAGTCAGCCAATTGGGCTGAAGTGTTAATTGAGCATGTCCAGAAACTTAGCAAGAAGAAGGGTGTGGTTTAGTCTGTCCACCATTAAAGCTTGCTGTGAAAACATCTCAACATGTGATCTGAAACAAAGTGTGGTATTGTTAATGTTTTATTCTACTTATAAAGAAGTTATTTGAATCAGCAAAATGCAGTTATCTTTTGAAGCTTCTGATTTATTGCGTAACTCTGACAACATGCGTAGAAGAATATATCATACGTCTGTCTGACCATAGATATAATAACACAGTAAAACATAGAGATGCACAACCTGACAATATTCACACCGTGACACCCCTTCTTTGTCAGTTGGGCTAATATAATGTGTCACTCAACACACAGTAAATATCTGAGGTTATCATGCTGAGCAATAGGTAATGGTTTGTTCAGAATGTCAGCTATCTGATATTTTGTTGGCACATATTCTAACTTTATGAGACCTTGTCTTACTGACTCTCTAACATTCTTGTAACGTATGTCAATGTGTCTGGACCTTGAACCTGTGAAGTGAGTCCTGGAAATGTAAACTACTGATTGATTTATCTTCCATCACACTGATCGGTTTTTCGGGCTTCGTCCAGATATCTGTAACTAAGGCATCGAACCAGGTTAGGAAGTTGCACGCATCAGACACACATGCATACTCTGCTTCAGTTGATGAGCAGGAAATAAAACTTTGTTTTCTTATGTTCCAGTAAACTGGACATCCATTCAGGAACACTATGTAACCTGATGTACTTTTTCTTGATTCCTTATCACTTGCCCAATCTGCATCTGTATAACAATACATGTCAGCAAAATCTGTATGTTCTGGTTCTAGCTTCAATTTGAATTGTTTTGTGTGTATCAAATATCTCAATAACTTCTTAATACATGACCAGTGAAACTCTGTTGCTTTGCCTACATGTCTTGAAAGTAAATTAACACTAAGTGCTATGTCTGGTCTAGTCCATCCACTAATGTAAAGTAGTGAACCAATTACTGAACGATAAAGTGTTTGATCCTTAAACTCAGGACTATGTGTATCTTTCAAATTGTGAAAATCAGTTTGCATAGGTGTTTGTGTAGGCCAGGGGTCGGGAACCTTTTTGACTAAGAGAGCCATGAAAGCAAAAAATTTGGAAATTTATTTCAGTGAGAGCCATATACCGTATATTCCGGCGTATAACACGACTGGGCATATAAGACGACCCCCAACTTTTCCAATGAAAATATAGAGTTTGGGATATACTCTTCGTATAAGACTACCCCTCCTACCATCTTTCTTTTTCTTTCTGTCTTTCTTCCATCCTAAAATCTTTCTTTCTTTCTTTCCCTCTCACTTTTTTCTCTTCCTCCCACCCTTCCTCTTCTTCTTCCTCTTCCTTCCTTCCTTCCTTCCTTCCATTTCTGGTCTTCCTTCCTTCCTTCCTTCCTTCCTTCCTTCCTTCCTTTCATCTCTGGTCTTCCTTCCTTCCTTCCTTCCTTCCTTTCATCTCTGGTCTTCCTTCCTTCCTTCCTTCCTTCCTTCCTTCCTTCCTTCCTTCCTTCCTTCCTTCCTTCCTTCCTTCCTTCCTTTCATCTCTGGTCTTCCTTCCTTCCTTCCTTCCTTCCTTCCTTCCTTCCTTCCTTCCTTCCTTCCTTCCTTCCTTCCTTCCTTCCTTCCTTCCTTTCTTTCATCTCTGGTCTTCCTTCCTTCACTTTTCTATTCTTCCCTCTTTCCTAGCCCTCAGCACCACAAGATCCTTTTTCCCAAATGAAGAAAAGAGTGCTGGTGGCGGCTGCGGTCGTGCCGAGGGAGCGCGCGGCTGAGAGGCATCTCGCGCGGGGAGGAAACTTTGTCTGGCTTGGCTTCGAGAGCGAGCAAGCAAGCGAGAGCAGCGCAGCCACAGCGGGAAGGGAAGCAAGCAGCCTGCTCTGCCACTCAAGCCAGCGGCTGCCGGAAGCAACAAGGGCGTTAGGAAAAGAGAAGGAGGAGCGCCGCCACCGCCGCTAGCACTCTTTCCTTCAGTTCTATCTTTTCCTTCTCTTTTCCTAACGCCCTTGTTGCTTCCGGCGGCCGCTGGCTTGAGTGGCAGAGCAGGCTGCTTGCTTCCCTTCCTGCTGTGGCTGTGCTGCTCTCGCTTGCTTGCTCGCTCTCGAAGCCAAGCCAGACAAAGTTTCCTCCCTGCGCGAGATGCCTCTCAGCCGTGCGCTCCCTCGGCACGACCGCAGCCGCCACCAGCACTCTTTTCTTCATTTGGGAAAAAGGATCTTGTGGTGCTGAGGGCTAGGAAAGAGGGAAGAAGAGAAAAGGGAAGGAAGGAAGACCAGAGATGAAAGGAAGGAAGGAAGGAAGGAGGGAGTGCCGAGGGAGCGCGCGGCTGAGAGGCATCTCGCGCGGGGAGGAAACTTTGTCTGGCTTGGCTTCGAGAGCGAGCAAGCAAGCGAGAGCAGCGCAGCCACAGCGGGAAGGGAAGCAAGCAGCCTGCTCTGCCACTCAAGCCAGCGGCCGCCGGAAGCAACAAGGGCGTTAGGAAAAGAGAAGGAAAAGATAGAACTGAAGGAAAGAGTGCTAGCGGTGGTGGCGGCGCTCCTCCTTCTCTTTTCCTAATGCCCTTGTTGCTTCCGGCAGCCGCTGGCTTGAGTGGCAGAGCAGGCTGCTTGCTTCCCTTCCTGCTGTGGCTGCGCTGCTCTCGCTTGCTTGCTCGCTCTCGAAGCCAAGCCAGACAAAGTTTCCTCCCCGCGCGAGATGCCTCTCAGCCGCGCGCTCCCTCGACAGCCAGCTCCTGCCCGGGTCTCCCGCCTGCCTCTTGCCTTATGCCGCCAGCTGATGGTGGCTGCTGCAGCCTTCCCAGCAGGCGACTAGAGCAGGGCAGCATCGGAGCTCCAAGGCTCCTTCGGCCGCTTGGCTTATTTATTCAAACTATCCCACCATTAGGCACCACAGAAAAAGGGGGAGGTTGATACGGCCTGACAATTAACAGAGCGGCGGGACGACACGCGAAGGGAAGCAAGAAAGCCAAGTCTACACTCTCACATAAAGCCCCTCACCTGCCGCGTGTGCTCGGCCCCGCCCCCGCCCTCTCACCGCTTCACTCCCGCTAACCGTTTCCTTGGTTTCCCAACCGTCTTTCCACACAAACTTCCCTCACGTGGCCCCATCAGCGGGCTCTCTTATTGGCCCACCGCTCAAGCAGTGGTAGTTGTCAATGTCGCCCCTCTTTCCACGTTGCTAACTTCTCTCTGTCTGGGCGTTTAGTTACAGGGTTTTCGGGCAATGCGGAGTATCGAAGAACCGGGAGGATTTCACCCCTGCTGTGAGCCATATGCAATCATCAAAAGAGCCACATCTGGCTCGCGAGCCATAGGTTCCCGACCCCTGGTGTAGGCGTTGCATCTGTCATGTTGCATTGATGCAAAAGTTGATCTATCTTAGCTTCTTGTAAAAGGCTAAACCCCTTCTGTGTCTTTTCAATGTGAACTCCTAAATATTCATTGATGTGTCCTAATGATTTCAATGTGAAGTATTTCTGCAAACCTTTAACAAAATTCTCACTCATGCGTTTGTTTGGACCAATGTAAACAATGTCATCAACATAAACAAGAACAATTTCATTAATATTTCCATACCTTTTTGTGAACACGCATTCATCAGTGTCGGACTTAATAAAGCCCATTAAATTTAGTTTGTCTTTTAGACATGTGTACCACATCAAACCTGATTGTTTCAGACCATAGAGACTTTTGTTTAGGAACCAGGTGTCCCCTTCTCGGTCCCGGAAGCCGGGAGTGGACCTGACATAGATTTCTTCATCTAGATCAGCATGTAGATAAGCTGTTTCAACATCAAATTGGAAAACTTTGAGTCCAAGGATAGAAGCAGTGGTTAGAGCAATTTTCACACTTTCAGTTCGCACTGTAGGTGAGTAAGTGTTTGTGTAATCTTCAGGATAGCTTTGTGCGAAACCCTGTGCGACAAGTCTTGCTTTGTATAATAGTCCACCATCTGGTTTTTGTTTGATTTTGTAGACCCATCTTGTGCCAATGACTTTTTTGTGTGTTGGAGGTGTTGCAGGTGTGTATACTTTGAGTTTCTGCAAACTATCCATCTCAACTTGCATGGCTTCATACCATTTTTGTTGTTCATCTTCAGAAAGATATTTAATTTGTGAAAAGTTCTCCGGTGGGAGTGTAACATTACAGATCAATGGCGATGGTGTGTTTGTCAATTGCATTGTGTATCTCTTTGGTGGAATACCTTTTGTAGATCTCTTGGAACGTCTCGGGACGATTGTCCAGTCATCTTTCTTGTTGTCCACATCTCCATCAGCATCGCTAGCTTCAGCATCCACGGCGTTGTAGGATGGGATATCAGGTGATGAACGTTGGTCATCTTGTTGCACTGTATCAACAATTTCAGTTCTAGGGAAATAAACTCCAGGGTCATTAGAATGTATTCTGGACCAATCTGTATCTTCTTCAAAATTAGCTGAATTAGAAATTGTTATCACATTGTGAGAGTCAATGAATCTTCCCCATTTAGAATTGCTATCAACACCCATATATCTCAGTCTCTTTGCTACTGGGCCACCTTTTCTTCTTTGGGCCAATGGAATGTTGACCATGGCATATGAACCAAAAATGTGTAAGTGTCTAAGATCTGGCTGGCGGCCATATAACATGTAGAAGGGTGTTTGGTCAATGACACTGCTCCATGTGCGATTGACAATGTAATTTGCATAATGAACTGCTTCACCCCAAAATGAGTGTTTGAGATTGGCATCTTCTAGGAGGCAGCGCATCATGGTTTGGAGGACCCCCTGTCGTCTCTCTGCGACTCCGTTGTGAGCCGGAGTGTATGGGGCAGATGTTTGGTGTAGGATACCGTTTCGTCGCATCCAATCCTGGAAACGCTGAGATGTGAACTCGGCACCACGATCACTCTGGATTCTCCGGATTCTCACTCCGTGTTGATTGTAGATTTGAACTGCAAAGTCTCTAAATGTCTGAAAGGCTTCAGATTTTTCTTTCATAAGAAAGACATAACCATATCTAGAATGATTATCAACAATAGTTAAGAAATACTTTTTACCGCCAATAGTTGGACCATAAGGGCTCACAATATCAGTATGAACCAAATCAAAAATGCGTGTTGACTTACGTGTAGCATGTTTTGGAACAGCTGCTGCCCTCGATTTTGCCTTTTTGCAAACAGCACAATCTAGATGTACCTTACATCCTTTGAAATTCAAACCTTGTGTGAAAAATGGCATACGTTTAAGGACCTCAAAGCTGGGATGGCCTAATCTTCTGTGCCATCTATGTATACACCTGTCATGTAAACGAAAACCTGTAAGTGGAGTTGCAGCATTAACATTAACATTAGGAACCTTAGGTTTGATTACCTGTTGCTTTGTGGCTTTAGGAGCCTTTGGAGTATTCACAGGATCTCTCTCTGGGGTATCTCTCTCTGGGCCTGTGATATTATCTATTGAGATTTTTATACTTGCCTGAATTTGAGGTTCTGCCTTTGGCCTCAAATAGTAGACCTGACCAATCACAATTGTGTCAGCAACAATATGACCATCTTTAAAAATATAACTGGCGTTACCTAAATGAAGGACATAAAAATGCAAAACAGCAGATAAATGATTCTGACTAAGCAAATTGCAATTAACTGTAGGAATATAATAAACATCAGGTATGAGGGTACCTAACTCTTCAATAAAAACAGTCCCTTTTCCTTCAACTTTGAAAGGGTGGCCACCAAATGCATACAGTTCACGATATTCTGGTTCAGGCTCATGTAGCTCTTTGAAAAGTTCTTTTCTGTAAGTAATGTGAACAGCCGCTCCACTATCGAGAGTCCACAAAAGAGAGCGGTCATATTTCTTTGGCTGTGTATCATTGGTGATTGCTAGCATGGTGTGTGGAGGTGGGAAATCACGCCTCGGACCGGATCGGCGCTGTCCTCTGCCTCTGCCGCCTCTAGGTGCTTTTCCTCTGGGCTGGTACTGGTCCCTATAATCTGTTCCTCTGGGCTGGTGCTGACGTCTGTAATCTTTTCCTCTGGCTGGACAGGAACTTGAGTGTGTTGCAATTTAAAACAATTTCTGCTTGTATGACCCACATGGTCGCAATGTTGGCATCTTAGTACCTTTTGTGGAGAATTCTGGATTATGTCAAAAGTGCCCTCACGACGAAGCAAAGTAGTTATATCAGGGACCCAGGCTTTGTAGTTCTGTCCCGATTGCTTTAATTTTGTGTCACCAACCAATGGAACAATTTGTGACTGTTGGGCGACTATTGGGGCCTGCACTGGTGCAGCCTGTGAAATCACCTGTGGCAAGGCTTGGGCCTGAGCAGGCGGAGCTGCCTGGATTGGCTGTTGCTGAGGGGCAGCAATAGGTAGTAGAGCTGGAGCAGGCAAAACTTGGGCTGCCACAGCTGGTGGTGGCCCTAGAGCAGGCACAGGTTGGGCCCCTGGTGCTGGAGTAGGAGGTGGTCCAGCTTGCGGGGCAGTTTGGGCTTGCTGCACAATTTGGGCTGCCATAGGTTGGCCAGGTTGAACAGGCTGCATTAATGCATCTAATCTCATTTGATTCATTCTGTTCTGGGCTTGTAATATTGTTAATTTTTCATTTTGTTTATACAAGAATTCATTTTGCTTATACAGATTTTCATTCTGTTCCTGAAGTACTTGGAGAAATGCAAAGTCCCTTTCATCAAAAAATTTCTGCCCATGTAATTGTGACGTGTGCATCCAAGGGCGTTGCTCTAATTTATTTAAAGAAGGAGGGGAATCATGGCCCCTCTCTGGTATGCGTGAAGGCGGGCAAACATCTTGGTTCTCAGCACGAAAGAATGCATGCAATCTAGTTTCGTGTAATTCTTTTTGCAAAAAAATAATCTTTTCCCGCTGTCTTTGCAGTGCCTGGCCATAAGTTAAATTTATTTCTCTTTCAGCACTTGTCTGTCCTATGGAAGACTTTTGTGGGCTGGCAATTTGCTGCTTATAAAAGGATGCCACCTCATCTTGTGGGGCATTAGCTTCTAAACATGTAGAATTTCCCCCAGGGAGAAAAGGGGTGCCTTTAACATCATGCACTGACCTTTAAAAAAGTTCTGCTCCAGCTTTTAGTTCTGCTTGGGCTTCAAAAATCATTTTTTCGGTCTCTGTCTTTTTTTTCCAGCAGCGGCAGCATGTGTAGGAAATTCCTTATCTCCGTTCGTGGAGGACATGGCTGGTCATAAATCTCTCTAATTAGTTAACTATCCTAAAACGCAATAAAACTTCAAAAGAAGCCATAAAGTTTACAACCATCCTCTGCTACCATTGTTAGCAAGAGAATTACTCTCATCAGAGGCGAAATGGATCTTTTCCTGAAACTCTGACATTATAGAAATAAAACCGCAGTTTAAATACTAATAAACAAAATATTTATTTCAGTAGAAAAATAATAAAGAATTCTTATTAGGACTACATTTTATCGGCTAAGAAAATAAATCAGTTCTACCTTCGGTAGAGATGGCGATGAGAAAGGAAAGGAGGTAACCTCAGGAATGTAGACATGCTTAGAAGAATATATCATACGTCTGTCTGACCATAGATATAATAACACAGTAAAACATAGAGATGCACAACCTGACAATATTCACACCGTGACAAGCTCCATCTCTTCACAGGCAGGGGCCCTGCGGCTAGTCATATAGTGCTATTACTCATTCCCCCCCCCATGGCTGCCCCGCGGGCCTTGAGTTTTGACAGAGGAGGAGTCTGTGAACGTGCGAAAACGTTTCCGTAGCGGAGGCTCCGGGCACCTATTTAAGCCGGTGCAGGTCGTGGCTGCAAAACACTTGGATGGTTGCTGGCGATTCGGTGGTTTCAATTGATCGGAGAACAAGAAGAAGACGAAGACATGGGGAACTTTTTAAGTCTCACTCTTCTGGGGAACTCTCTAACTCTCTCTCTTCTGGGGAAGTCTCTAACTCTCACTCTTCCGCTACCATTCGCCCTACCCTTCTGCCTAAGGCTAAGGGTAAGGTGAAGGCCAAGGCTAAGCCTAAGCTTAAGCATTAGCCAAACCCCAACCGAAACCCAAACGCCAATCCAAGCGCCAACACCAATTCTACTTGTGTAACTTTCGTGGGGACTTCGTGTGTGGTCCAAGTCTGTACCCCACTCGCAACCCAAGATGTATGCCAAAGAGGACATATGACACCTGGGACCCCCCCCCCCAAGGAAACCCTCTCCCTTCTAATGAAGACTCTCCCACATTTGAATTATCATTTCTGCCTCAACCTCATAGAATAATCCAAAAGACCTTCGGAATATTTATATATTTATGTATAGAGATATTCTGAAGGGGAAAAAGTGCTATTTGGCTAGATAAGCCAAAATGGGGGTTCTGGACCACTTCCGCTTCTATCCTCGCACCGCTTTCATGGCTGCTGTGGACTGGCTGGCAGTTTGTCAGAATGACGCAATAAATCAGAAGCTTCACAAGATAACTGCATTTTGCTGATTCAAATACCTTCTTTATAAGTAGAATAAAACATTTACAATACCGCACTTTGTTTCACATGTTGAGATGTTTTCACAGCAAACTTTAACGGTAAACTGACTAAACCACGCCCTTCTTCTTGCTAAGTTTCTGGACATGCTGAATTAACACTTCAGCCCGATTGGCTGACTCAATCACATGGCTCTCCCAGTCATGAATGTTCCAACACAGTTCACCAGATAGGACTGCCCAGAGGGTGAGGAGCGGGCAGATGCAGTTCTGTTTGGGGACTTTCCGTTTTGCACTGCCTGATCTCTCCGGGAGACAAGTAGAAACGTAGCTCCTTTTCACCGCAAAGATTGGCCCTCAGATGACTCCCTTCCCATAATTCACGGATTCAGGGAGAAGGATAGGAAGGTCCCCCAATGGTCACACATTTCTCTCGGCTCTTTCAAAAATTGCCTTGGTAGACAGATAGCCGTGAGGACCAGTGTTGAGTAAACACAAAGCCTCTTTTTGTAGCTTTCGCGGGGAATTCGTCTCAGGTCCAGGGCTGTAGCCCACTCACAACCTAACGTGTCTGCCAAAGAGGACCGATGTAGAAATCATTGACACAGAGACATGGTTTGCAAGCAAAGCATTTCTGAACTAGGAAGTTCTCTCTCTTGGTCTCTTCTGATCTCTTTGGTCTCTCTGGGTTAAGAAGCCTACCTCCCAGCCAGCTGCAGTTTATTTTTTATAGTGAATGTTAGATTTGCATTACAAAGGATCGGAGGCGCAGTAACAGTTCAGTATTTTATTAGTTCACAGCTGAAGCCAAATCAGAATGCCGGCCGGCTCCATGCAAAGCCGCTTTTAAGGGCTTTGCATGGGGGCGGTCAGCCACTGACATCCATTCAAGATTGCCGCCCACGATTAGCCAATCAGTGAGCTACTCGCAACTTGGGGAAACATACCTCCATACGTAACACCCCTCCCCCCTGGGTTTCTGGATCACCCAACCACTGCATTGATCCTTGCAACATAATCCCGTAAGTGTAATGGGTGCTTGATCACCCTACGGGATCTGCGCAGTTCAGCTTCTTCAGAGTTTCTGAGCTGCGCTGACATGCCTGCAGCAGTTCCTCTGACATCCGACGGAAGGATCGGGAACCAACCTCCGGACATGGTGGCTGCAGACTCCCCTCTGGCATCGTCGTCCTCTGAGAGGCCTCTGTTGGGGCTATCTGTCGTCGTCTCGGTGTAATTGTATTGTTCTTGGGGCAGAGCCCGACAGCACTCAGTGTCTCCCTCGGGTTCGGTCTCTGGCTGGCGGAGCCGAGAGGTCCCTATTCTCTGTCTCAGTTGGTCTATGTGCCTACTCCACTCCCGTCCATCCTCTAGTCTAAGTTTATATGATTTTGGACCGGTAACTTCAGTTATTGTGGCTTTCATCCATTTGGTATCGCCTGTATAATTTCGGGCGAACACTAAGTCTCCTGTCCTGAATACCCTCTCTGGGACTGGCATTGCTGATGGGGGTTCCCTAGAGTAATTGGGGTTCAGTCTGTCTAACGTTGCTCTGAGTTTCCTGCCCATTAATAACTCTGCCGGGCTCCTGTTTGTCGCGGCACAAGGCGTTATGTGTTGGGCGAGCAAGAATTGGTCTACTCGCTCTTGCCAATCTCCCAGGCCCATTCTTGTGAGAGTCTCTTTGGTCAGTCTGACCATTCGTTCTGCTTGCCCATTACTCGCTGGTGAAAACAGAGAGACTAGCGCGTGCCGTATGCCCAGGTTCGCTAGGAAAAGTTCCATCTGCCTGGCCGTTAACTGGGGTCCGTTGTCTGAGACCAGGACGTCTGGAAGCCCATGGGTCGTAAATAACTTCCTGAGTGCCCTGATGGTGGCGCTCGTCGTGGTGGCTATCATGGGGACTACCTCTAGCCATTTGGAGTAGGCATCTACTACTATTAGGAAGGGTTGTCCCGCTATTGGTCCCACTGGTTGAGATGCCCTGCAAGCCTCAGCGATGTGGCCTCTTTTCTGGCAACGGCGGCAGACTGCATCTTAGAAGTTGCAATTTGCTCTAGTGTGATTTCCCAGGCACCCAGGGCAGTAAAGCTTCTTTGCTCACCTCCTCTTTGGCTTCCCTTCCGGTCCTGGATTTGGCGGCAGCTCTCCTCCTCTTGCCAGCTGTGTTCTCCTCGGCCTCCGGAACCTCTGTCGCCCAATCTGGCTGGTAATCCGTGTAGTGGACTGCGGAATTCGTCTTTTGTACATCTGCTGCAGATGTTTCAGAGGCTTCGGCTGCTTTTGCCGCTTCTCCGACATCCTGGAACTTTGCTCCCGCTTTTACTAGCAGTTTCTTTAGGAGTGATAGGTTTCTCATGCCCAGGATGATGCGGTCTTTCATCATATCTTCCGGGTTATCAAAATCGCACTTGATTGCAATTTGTCTGAGGCTTGCCACAAAGTCATTTATAGTTTCCCTTGCCCATTGTCACCGATGGTAAAATTCGTTCCTGCTGACCATCGGCGGGGCTGAGGGTTTATAGTGCTCCTCTAATTTACTCTGGAGTGTGGACCAGGAGATTTCTTCGATGTCTTCCGGTGCTACCAGTGCCTGAGCCATGTTGTAAATATCTGGTCCGCAGTAAGTGAGGAAGAGGGCTCCCTTCCTATTGTCTGGTAGGTCGTGGAGATTATTTGCCACCAGGAACATTCGGAATCTGGACATGTATGTCTTCCATGTTTCCTTTTTTGCGTCAAATAGTGCTGGAGCTGTGGATGTCTGTGCCTGTGAAGTCATCCTTCGTTGTTGGCCGGGCGGATTTCAAAATTCACGCTAAGATGGCCGCTGGATGCCACGAGGTGTCCTTTGATGGGGTCGTCTTCCTGCTTCCCTTCGTCGCCAATGTTAGATTTGCATTACAAAGGAACGGAGCTGCAGTAACAGTTCAGTATTTTATTAGTTCACAGCTGAAGCCAAATCAGAGTGCCGGCCGGCTCCATGCAAAGCCGCTTCTAAGGGCTTTGCATGGGGGCGGTCAGCCACTGACATCCATTCAAGATTGCCGCCCACGATTAGACAATCAGTGAACTACTCGCAACTTGGGGAAACGTACCTCCGTACGTAACAGTGAATTTCTTGTGTATACAATTACAAATATTAGCTCTTCTTTCCGGGAATGGATCGCAGCAGCACCAATCTCGTGTGTGAGCCTTTTTTTCCCGGGAATCGATGGAAGCAGCACCAATCTCGTTTGTGTCAGTGTGGTGCTGGGGGAGGGCGGATGAGCGAGCGGACAGATGGAGGGGCAAAAATGACGGACGGATGGGCCTCTGGACAGACGGACGGGCGAACGGACGGAAGACAGACAAAGAGCGAGTCTTCGGCACCCAGAGACTCGCGTTGCCTTCCTTTCCCCCCCAAGGATGACAGCAGTGGCAGGAATAGGCGGGCGCATCCTTCCCAGGGAGAGGCTGAACACACACACCCGCCCCCCCCCAGGGGCAGCCTGCTCTCTTACCGGCATGCAGAAGCAGGGAGAGCTCCGGGAGGGGACCCCGCCGGGATAACTCACCAAATGCCCTGGGCTCCCGCTCCGGCAGCCAGTCCGCGCACCGAGGAGTTAGGGCCTGTGCCTTCTTCCATCGATGGGCACCGGCGAGGGCGTGTGGCGTGAGCAGGCAGCAGGCTGAGGCGCAGGGCTGAGAACGGCGGTCTTTCGGCTGTGCTGCATTGGGGCGCCTCATTCTAGACTTTTCTCTGTCTGCGTTGTGATGCACCGAAGGCTGCGAGCCTTCATAGAATAATCCAAAAGACCTTCAGAACATTTATATACGGTATTTATATATAGAAATATTCTGAAGGGAGAAAAAGTGCTATAAGGCTAAATAAGCCAAAATTAAGGTAAAAGAAGGCAATGGGGGTTCTGGACCGCTTCCGCTTCTGTCCTCGCACCGCTTCAGGGCTGCTGTGGATGGGCTGGCAGTTAACCAGGTAGGGCTGCCCATAAGGTGGCGAGTATTATTATTATGCAATGGGGGGTGTTCTCTCCTCGCACCACGGGCTGCCTTGGAACTGCTGCCCGTTCATTAAGTCGACGCTCCCAAGCTCCATCTCTTCACCGGCAGAGGCCCTACGGCTAGTCATATAGTGCTATTACTCATTCCCTCCCCCCATGGCTGCCCCGCGGGCCTTGAGTTTTGCCTTGCAGGGCAGCAACTTAACCACTAGGCCATAGGCTCTGTTCCCAATCAGCTCTTTCACCAGGAAAGGGTTATATATGTTTTTCTGTCGTGTTATCCTGGTCTACCCAAATACGGGAGAGAAAGCATCACAGCTTCCTTTTTGCCTTTCAGCCCCTCACTGGGACCATCAAGGCTGTTTTTAATATAGCCGACACACTAATCTATATGTGTAGCATTTTTTGCTGATAAATGAAAATAAAGGGAGACTGTTATAGATCTATTTCGAGCTTATTTTGCTCTCCTCAGATAGCCATACCCCTTACTGGGATTTGAACCCGGGCCGGCTGCCTTGCAGGGCAGCAACTTAACCACAAGGCCATAGGCTCTGTTCCCCATCAGCTCTTTCACCAGGAAAGGGTTATATATGTTTTTCTGTCGTGTTATCCTAGTGTACCCAAATATGGGAGAGAAAGCATCACAGCTTCCTTTTTGCCTTTCAGCCCCTCACTGGGACCATCAAGGCTGTTTTTAATATAGCCGACACACTAATCTATATGTGTAGGATTTTTTGCTGATAAATGAAAATAAAGGGAGACTGTTATAGATCTATTTCGAGCTTATTTTGCTCTCGTCAGATAGCCATACCCCTTACTGGGATTTGAACCCGGGCCGGCTGCCTTGCAGGGCAGCAACTTAACCACTAGGCCATAGGCTCTGTTCCCAATCAGCTCTTTCACCCGGAAAGGGTTATATATGTTCTTCTGTCGTGTTATCCTGGTGTACCCAAATATGGGAGAGAAAGCATCACAGCTTCCTTTTTGCCTTTCAGCCCCTCACTGGGACCATCAAGGCTGTTTTTAATATAGCTGACACACTAATCTATATGTGTAGGATTTTTTGCTGATAAATGAAAATAAAGGGAGACTGTTATAGATCTATTTCGAGCTTATTTTGCTCTCCTCAGATAGCCATACCCCTTACTGGGATTTGAACCCGGGCCGGCTGCCTTGCAGGGCAGCAACTTAACCACTAGGCCATAGGCTCTGTTCCCAATCAGCTCTTTCACCCGGAAAGGGTTATATATGTTCTTCTGTCGTGTTATCCTGGTGTACCCAAATATGGGAGAGAAAGCATCACAGCTTCCTTTTTGCCTTTCAGCCCCTCACTGGGACCATCAAGGCTGTCTGTTAATATAGCCGACACACTAATCTATATGTGTAGGATTTTTTGCTGATAAATGAAAATAAAGGGAGACTATTATAGATCTATTTCGAGCTTATTTTGCTCTCGTCAGATAGCCATACCCCTTACTGGGATTTGAACCCGGGCCGGCTGCCTTGCAGGGCAGCAACTTAACCACTAGGCCATAGGCTCTGTTCCCAATCAGCTCTTTCACCAGGAAAGGGTTATATATGTTTTTCTGTCGTGTTATCCTGGTGTAGCCAAATATGGGAGAGAAAGCATCACAGCTTCCTTTTTGCCTTTCAGACCCTCACTGGGACCATCAAGGCTGTTTTTAATATAGCTGACACACGAATCTATATGTGTAGGATTTTTTGCTGATAAATGAAAATAAAGGGAGACTATTATAGATCTATTTCGAGCTTATTTTGCTCTCCTCAGATAGCCATACCCCTTACTGGGATTTGAACCCGGGCCGGCTGCCTTGCAGGGCAGCAACTTAACCACAAGGCCATAGGCTCTGTTCCCAATCAGCTCTTTCACCAGGAAAGGGTTATATATGTTTTTCTGTCGTGTTATCCTGGTCTACCCAAATACGGGAGGGAAAGCATCACAGCTTCCTTTTTGCCTTTCAGCCCCTCACTGGGACCATCAAGGCTGTTTTTAATATAGCCGACATACTAATCTATATGTGTAGGATTTTTTGCTGATAAATGAAAATAAAGGGAGACTGTTATAGATCTATTTCGAGCTTATTTTGCTCTCATCAGATAGCCATACCCCTTACTGGGATTTGAACCCGGGCCGGCTGCCTTGCAGGGCAGCAACTTAACCACTAGGCCATAGCCTCTGTTCCCAATCAGCTCTTTCACCCGGAAAGGGTTATATATGTTCTTCTGTCGTGTTATCCTGGTGTACCCAAATATGGGAGAGAAAGCATCACAGCTTCCTTTTTGCCTTTCAGCCCCTCACTGGGACCATCAAGGCTGTCTGTTAATATAGCCGACACACTAATCTATATGTGTAGGATTTTTTGCTGATAAATGAAAATAAAGGGAGATTATTATAGATCTATTTTGAGCTTATTTTGCTCTCGTCAGATAGCCATACCCCTTACTGGGATTTGAACCCGGGCTGGATGCCTTGCAGGGCAGCAACTTAACCACCAGGCCATAGGCTATGTTCCCAATCAGCTCTTTCACCCGGAAAGGGTTATATATGTTCTTCTGTCGTGTTATCCTGGTGTACCCAAATATGGGAGAGAAAGCATCACAGCTTCCTTTTTGCCTTTCAGCCCCTCACTGGGACCATCAAGGCTGTCTGTTAATATAGCCGACACACTAATCTATATGTGTAGGATTTTTTGCTGATAAATGAAAATAAAGGGAGACTATTATAGATCTATTTCGAGCTTATTTTGCACTCGTCAGATAGCCATACCCCTTACTGGGATTTATATATATTAAAAAAATATTCTTCTAGGTATATTTAATATTCTTCTAGGTATATTTACTATTATTCTAATGCTGCCTCCTTGCCACCTCCTTGCCACCTCTTTTTGTCTCCTGAGTCTACCACCTTTAATTTTCAATTTTCTCCCAATTAATTTCTATAGCTTATCTTCCATACATATTCATTGTCTCTTGTACCTCCTTCCTTATTTATCCTTCAAATCCATCCTGTTTATATTTTTAATTTTTGACCTTACTCCTCCCTTTCCTCAATTTATATCTTTCCTCAATTTATATCTTCACTTCTATTCTATCATTTCTAAATGCCCTAAATTTCTAATCTCTTTTACCTTTTCAGAACTCCCTTTCACCTTTATTACTCAATTTCTTATTTTAACTCATCCTCAATGTTTAAACAAAGTCAAATCTTACCACTGCACATCCATCCATTGGTTGGTTAAATTACCAACTTCTCAATATACAAAACTCCTAATATCTAAAATCTCTTCAACATAATATCAAATTTATAAATTATATAATCATATATTCAAAACCTTTTAAGAATAATAGTTATACAGATCTCATATCATTCTGACAATTTCAATAATTATCAAAATTCTTTTCAACATTAAATCAGATTTATAAATTATACAGATCTTATATAAAAACCTTTTAACATAATGATTATTCAACCTTTATAACCTTCCAACAATTCACCTACTATTCTCTAATTTATTTCCATCATCAAAATTTAAAACTTTTAACATAATAATTATGCATATTTCATCACATTCCAACTACATTTACTATAATATAGCTTACATTATCACTATTCATAAATATATCATCATAAATCACTCTCCTAAAAAAGCCTTATACCATAATTAATTATACACAAGTAATGCCATTAATACAAATAAAACTCTTAACGTATATCTTGTCACCCTTCTTCCATTCCATTAACCTCCCCACTTCATCCATTCTCCTTTGGTCTCTCAGAAACTCCATTCCTTGTGAGTTTTTCCCTTTCTTACCCTTCTCTTAACTTTTTCTTTTTCTTTCTTTTATTTTTATACATATAAATTATTTTTTTCTGAATTCCTTTTCTACCGTTTAAGTATATTATTTGTTGAACTTTCCTCACAGTTCCACCTAGTTTCTTCTTATTACCTCCTCCATCTTTGGATTGGTACTTTTGGGGGTGATACTCCCCCCCTCTCTAATCTTGTCTTGTCACTGTAAATCCCAGTGAAATCATCTTGTTTTTTATTATCAATCCTTTTTTCTTCAATATGCTCTCCTTGTTTCTCATTTTTATTTTCCAGTACTGTAGGTTTTAAATGTTCTATATTTTCCATCTTCATTTCTGTTTTCTTATTACCTCTAATTTTCAAAAGATAGGTTTTTATGTGTTCATGAATATATTTTAATAGTCCAATCAATTCTTCATACACAATCTCTTCCATAGGTAAATCTCTCTTAATTAAAGCTTACATCCATATATATCTTCTTTATATTTCAATATTCTGATAGCCACTTTTAATGTTTTCCATTCCAGTTCACAGTCTTGTTATCTTCCATCACCATGATAAGTCAAGATCAAACACCATAGCTCAGCATACACTCCTTTCAAATTCTCACTGTTTCAAGGTTATCTTTCGTTGTAAACAAAATCAATCCTCACAGCTGTCCTTTTCTTTATCTTCTCCATAAGTTGTTGCAATATTTCTTCCAACCAGCAGATGGCATTACCGGATTTCCAATGCAATACAGTTATTTCACAAAACTCTCCAAAACGTTTTAAATCCACATATGGGATATTTTCTTCAAATTCTTTATTCTTTTTCAATCTCTTTAACTTCCACCAAGTCCAATTATAAAAACTTCTTCAAATTTCTTGGGCTTTTAAAACTCTGTTCCTTTAAGTCTCTCTATGGTATTTCCAATTGCTAGATAGCTGCTAGCTCCACTCTAGAATATTTGTTAGTCTCCTTTTAAATTTCTTCGTTTAATCATTAAATCGGTCAAGCACTCACCCGGCTTCAACACTTTCACTTCTCTCCTGCTCAAGTGCTTAGATCTTGTCTCCCAGGCAATCAAACAATCTCTCTGTTCCTATCATTCCAATTGTGGCCATCCCAACTAATGGTGACAGAGTCATCTTCCACAGCTGCTGGTTGAGAGGCTGGTGCTGGCTCCCTGGGGGGTTTGCAAGACCCCCAGGACCACCAAGTGGTGCCTCTCTTCTTCACCGCCCCTCCAGGGCAGCTCCACCTGTTCCTGGTCCAGTTTCAGGTCCCCAAGCAGCTGGGATTCAGGGTTTCTCTCAGCACGGGGAAACACCCATGGCGCTGTGACATTTGGCCATGCCCCCTGTCTCATCTGATGACCTCATTACTGTCTCATCTCAATACAGTTCCAGAAACTAGTCAGTTGGTCTTAGTCTTATTTTACCAGCAGGGTCTAGAACAATTGGCAGCAGCCATATTGTCAGGTCCACTTCACCGTGGGGTCCCCCACTGCAGCTGACCCACTTTGGGCTTTCATCTTTGGCTGTCCCTCTGCTAGCACTCCTCTGTGCCCTCTTTTCCTGGGCAATTCAATTGTCCTAGGGTGAATTGCTGCATGCAACAATTAGCCGTGCCTCCTGGCACAGTGCCCAAGACCATTGCCCACCCATTTCGGCCACTGGGAGGCATAGCTAATTGTCCCACGCAGCAAGTGAGGACACGTGAGAAGTGCTGGTTGGGATGGCAAGAAGGAATTCTCGCCTGGTAGGGACATCCTTGGAAGTCAGAGGAGGCACTGCTGCATGCCTTCCTCTCCCCACCCTGCAAAGGGCAAGAGAGCCCCAGAGGACCAGGCTGGGAGAGGGGGAACCATCCCACTTCCTGTCCCTCTTATCCCTCTTTGCTACTTCAAAGGGCCCTTGGCTGAAGGTGCTAAACAGCTGATGGCCCCACACAGCAATCACCGCATCTGCCCAACCCACCTGGCTGGCAGGAGGCACACCTAATTGTCCCATGCAACAATTCATCTGGAGACAAGTGTCCCTGGGTTAATCACCCAGGAAATTGGGGCAGGGGAGGAATGGACCATTGCTGGGGGATGAGTGCCAGATGTGGGCCAGCTGAAGATGAAAGCTTGCGGTGGGTCCACTGTGTGTGTGTGGGGGGGGGGGCGTCTGTGGTGAAGTAGGTGCAGAAATGTGGCTGCCACCAATTACCCCATTCTGCACCAGCATGGCAACCATATAAATTGAAGAAATAAATATAATAATAAATATCACATCCTTTAAGATTGACAGTGCTTAATTGTAAGGACACTATCATTTTTATCTTAATTGTTAAGACAGTTTTGGACTATGTTAAAAAGGGAGCAGTTTTCCAATATTTTATGTAGTCATGAAGAAACATTTCCATATGCTACTGGCCAGAAGTTTCTTTCTTCATCATAGTTTTTTCAAGTTTAATAAATTGAACGGAATGAAAATTTAATATATATCTTAGAAAAAATATTCTAAAATTCAGTATGAATTGAATATATCTAATGGACAGAGCAATCGCCATCAAATGATGAGAAATCTGTTGGTAGTTATATCTCCTGAAACCTTTTGGAACTTGTTAGAGATTTCATAGTTCTCAAAGGGAATCCAGTAGCCTACTTAGCTAATGTTACTTTTGAGCACCATTTTTCGTCGATGCTAACATATTTTCTTCTGTGTTTGTTGCTTTTCTGCTTAGCCTCTGCCTCAGTCCAAATGTGTAGAAAACTGTCATCCTGGATTTTTCAAACAGACTCGGGAAGGAGAGCCAGTTTGCTGCTACGACTGTGTTCCTTGTCCGGATGGGACCATCTCCATTCAAGAAGGTAAGTGACACACCACAGGAAAGAGTACTAGAGTCATCCAGAGCATTTTGATCAATGTGCCTGTTAAAGGAAGCACATCTAAGCTTCATTATTTTGTTGTTGTTTATTTCTAACTTGCCCAATTTCTTTATGGGAGGAGTAAGAAAAAGATCTTGAAGGATGAGATAGGATGAGATAAAAGGATATGGGGGATTAGGCAAGGTTTCTTCTACCAGAGGAAATCTGTCTTCCACTTGTCAATGTCCTTCCATGTTGCCCTTTCTTAGGAACAACTGAATTCTTTGAAACATGACGAATGGTTTCAGGTAAATGGCTTTTCCTCGCCCATACAAAAGATACCCTCCTCGCTTTCTCCCTCCCTCCCTCCCTCCCTCTCCCCCCATCTCTCTAATATCACAGAGATACATAAGCAAAATATCTATTTAGGAGGGAGGGAGGGAGGGAGGGAGAGAAAGGGGGGAGGGAGGTTTGGTTCAAAGGACATGAGAAAACCAAATGGAGAACTCACCATAAAATCCATGTAGAGAATTCAAGAAGAGGGGTTTAAACTAGATTTACCATTATTGGGAATAAAATCTTTCTCCCTCCCACCCCCAGTGTTCTAATTGCCTGTGTTATACTTTGAGAAGTAAAGTACAAATATTGTTTGTAGCTCAGTTCAACAACCTCAGGCTCAGTATAATTATTGTTTGTTATTATTCCTACTGAGCCGTCCCAATTCTTCTTATCTTTCCAGTTTTCATGGCCATTAAATAGCGAAATAGAAACAATTACATCACCAAGAAAAAAAGGACTATAGCTGTATTTCTCTATGGCAAGAAAAAAAATCTTATATATACTGTAGGGATTAAAGGAAACCAGACTTGCATAATATCTATTTTATATCTTTGTGGGGCTCATATATGTGTACTAGCTGATACACGTGCTTCGCTACGAAACTATGTGATGGGGCTTGATAAATTGACACTTAAAGTTTGAAAATTGATGAGTAGTTAAAAAGGGGACTGTATTATTTCATTAGAGATGGTAAGCCAAGTTTCTGTTACAGATGAAGACATTATTTGCATAGCATAGACTTTAAATTCGTCCCTCAGATGAATTGCTCAGGACCCAGAGTGGGTTCCTGCTGGTTCGGGCCAGATCACCTGAACTGGTAGCGACCCGCTGGTGACACCACAATGGCATCATGGATCTGGTTCGGTGGGTGCCGGTCTGTGGGCGCTGCCATCTTTTTTTCAGAATTTTCCCCCGAATTTTTTACTGTTTTGAAGTTTTTTCCTCTGCTGCAGCTTGAAAAAGGGCCACCTGCCCCCAGGTTTATACTTACCTTTATTCCTTTGCCCAAAGCACAGCTGATCTGCTTCTCAGCTGTGTTTCGGGCTGATTATAGCTACTGAGCATGCGCGGAAGCAGAATTGTGTGAGTGGAGCAAGAGCTCACGAGTGAAACATCGCAATGCCAACCGGTGGCGAAGGGAAGTGGAACCCATCCCTGTCAGGACCTCTCTGTAAACAACATTCCTGGTTTTGCTGTCTGGCTGGAGGATGACCAGACTGTCAGGTGAACTGACTCTGGAGCATGCCACATAGAACTGGCCATGGGAGAAACAGGCAGTTTCCCTTACTTGTGTTTTCCTAATCGCATCTGTAAACCTTTTCCTCTGTTTTTTTTTTTTTGCCTCTTTTCCATTTAACTGGTGTTACAGTAGAATGAACAGGTTTGTCTGAACTGAGGAGGAAAATAAGGAGGTAAAATATGTCTCTGCCTACCAGCATCCATCGGTATTCATCTGGCTAGCGTGGCTTATCTCAACTGTTCTGTAGTAAAGCTGCTTGCTGCTGTGAAAGCAAAAGTGAAACTGAAACTCCGCTGCTTGTGTTTTGCATTTGGATCAGATTTCTTTTCAGGTGGGGAAGGGGGAGTAGAACTCCTTAACATCAGAGCTTCTTAATATTAATATAAGAAATACTCATGCTGTGATTGTCATTTTGAAAAATCCTTTCTTAGTGAGCACTTAGAAGCCAAGAGGAACATATGTGGCAAATTTCAAGTTTGTAGGCTTTACAGTTCTGGAAATTTCGTGATTAATCTGTGAGTGGTTTTCGCTTTTATATATATAGATGTACAGGTATTTTTTTACTATTTATTAGGGCTTTCCTATCTCTCAATATAAGCTGTCATTCCAGGAAAGTCTTTCTTGCAATGTGAAAGGGGAGACTATAAAATAAATACGAATTTCTATTTTTTCAGATACTGAAAACTGCATCAAGTGCCCAGATGATCAATATCCAAATGAGAACAGAGTCCAGTGTTTCCCCAAAAGAATAACCTTCCTTTCCTATGAAGAACATCTGAGCATTATCCTTGTCTCATTTGCTCTACTCTTGTTCCTAACCACAGGCTTTGTTTTAGCCATATTCCTTAAATACCAAGAAACTCCCATTGTCAAAGCCAACAACCGAGACCTCTCCTACATCCTCCTGGTCTCCATCCTGCTTTGCTTCTTATCTCCTTTACTCTTCATTTGTCAACCAAGGAAAGCCACCTGCCTTCTCCGACAAGCAGTGTTCAGCATTGTCTTCTCAGTAGCTGTGTCTTCTGTATTGGCCAAAACAATCACAGTGGTATTGGCATTCCTGGCCTCAAAACCAGGGAACAGGATGAGAAGATGGTTGGGGAAGAGCTTGGCTAACTCCATCATCCTTTCTGGCTCTGCTGGCCAATTTGTCATCTGTGCCATGTGGCTGGGAATTTCTCCCCCATTCCCTGAGTCTGACCTCCACTCCCAGCCTGGAGAGATCATCCTTCAATGCAATGAAGGCTCAGTCACCATGTTTTATGTTGTGCTCGGTTATATGTGTTTCCTAGCTGTCATTTGCTTCATTGTAGCCTTCTTAGCTAGGAACCTGCCTGGGGCCTTTAATGAAGCCAAACTGATCACCTTCAGCATGCTGGTCTTTTGCAGCATCTGGGTTTCCTTTCTGCCCACCTACCTGAGCACCAAGGGAAAGTCCATGGTGATTGTGCAGGTCTTCTCTATCTTGGGCTCCAGTGCTGGGCTGCTGGGCTGCATCTTCTTCCCCAAATGCTACATTATCATCCTGAGGCCAGATCTAAATACTAAAGAACATCTAGTGATAAAAGTAGGGAAATAATAGTGAAACTGTTTTAGGCTCATAACATTTCATTTTTCATTGCAGTTAATATTGTACTTCTATGCTTCCTTTGCCTCAATTTGACAATTAAGGTTATTTTAAAAATGAAATAGAAATATGAAGAGTTTAAGCCTAATCCAATTACAATGCAACATAATCATCAAACAGTAAAATATATTAATTAATAAATAAAATTTCCATACAGCTAGAATGGATAGGCTAAGAAATAAGACAGCTATATCAACATGAAACAAATGCAGAAGAGAAAAGATTCCCAAAAGAAAGTGAGAAAGAGTACATAGCCTAAAGTGGGATATATATCAAAATTTAATTTCTTTGAACATGCTGCCTTTCTCTCTTTACGATTTATTATTGAATGTAGATGAGAGCTGTAAACCTGGATGTCAAGAACATGCAGATGAACCCTAGTGGCAACACTCTGTATGACCTTCACCAGTTATTTCTGCAGGAGTTATGAGACATCATAGACTTTGTGGGACCTCAGAAGTTCAGGACTTTGGTGTCCTAACACCCTTTCAAAGGATCAAAGGAATGACACAATGCAAAAATGCACTTGGAAGGTTCAACAACCTCCATGAAGACTTGATCCAGGGAAGAAAAAAGAGATCATATTCAAATCAGATTGGTCTCTTATCTAAAGAAACCACACAATATTCTGGTTCCCAGAATGGAAAGCTTTCAGCATTGTGCCATGTGAATGGGAAAATAATCTATGATGGGAAATATCAGGAAAACATTCCTGAAATGTCACTTATCCAGACTTAACTAGGGAGCTGCAAGGAAAAGCCCACCTTCTTTAGAAACTGCCTAGAGGAGAACTGTCTTTATCACATCCAATGGTGGGGAAAGAATCTATGATGGGAAATGTCAGGAAAACATTCCTGAAATATCACCGAAATGTCACCCCAAACAGGGGAGCAAGGAAAGCTGGTGATCCATTCCTAACCGTCTCTTCATTCCTTGAAGAAACAACTCTAAAGAGAAGGGAGAAAGAGAAAAGATCCTCCCTCTGCCACTTTACTCATTGCTGGAGTTGTATTGGGAATAAAGTTTGTCTGTGTTTTCAGATGATTCATGATCTGATCTCTGTGTTGATTTTTCTGTCTCAGGTTTCCATCATTGCCTCTATTCAAAATGCCTTGAGATTTGGGATAAGGTGATCAGGCAGGCTTTGGCTAGTGCCTCAGGGCTCGGTCCTCTCGCCCATCCTGTTTAACATTTACATGAAACCGCTGGGTGAGATCATCCGAAGACATGGGGTGAGGTATCAGCCGTATGCTGATGATACCCAGTTGCACATCTCCACTCTGTGTTAGTTCAGGGAAGCAGCCAATGTAATGTGCTGCTGCCTGGACGATGTGAGGGTCTGGATGGGAATGAATAGGCTCAAATTCAACCCTGACAAGACTGAGTGGCTGTGGATATTGCCCCCCAGGGATTATGTCGACTTCCCCTCCTTGGTTCTTGGGGGAGAAAAATTGACTCCCTCGGAACGGGTTCGCAATTTGGGTGTTCTCCTAGACCCACAGCTAAAATTGGAGCAATATCTTTCAGCTGTGGCTAGGGGGACCTTTGCACAGGTCCGGCTTGTGCACCAATTGCGACCCTACTTGGAGAGGGAGGCTTTGCTCACAGTCACTCATGCCCTTGTCACCTCATGGCTGGACTACTGTAACACGCTCTACATGGGGCTACCCTCAAAGAACATCTGGAGACTGCAATTGGTACAGAATGCAGCTGTGCGAGCTGTGCTGGGTGTTTCGAGATACACCCATGTAACACCTATTCTCCGCCAGTTGCATTGGCTGCCTATTAGTCTCCGGTCGCAATTTAAGGTGTTGGTTTTGACCTTTAAAGCCCTACATGGCTCAGGACCAGGTTACCTCCGAGACCGCATCCTAGCACATTCCTCCCTATGACCAGTTAGGTCCCACAGAATTGGCATCCTCCAGGTCCCATCAGCCAAACAATGTTGGTTGGCGGGTCCACGGGGGAGAGCCTTTTCTGTGGGAGCCCCATCTCTCTGGAACCAACTCCCACCAGAGATCCGGACTATCCCCACTCTACTGGACTTCCGCAAAGCAGATGGAAGCTGACCAAGGAGAGATTCAACCTGGAAGTGAGGAGAAACTTTCTGACGGTGAGAGCGATCAACCAGTGGAACAGCTTGCCAGCAGAGGTTGTGAGAGCCCCAACACTTGCGACCTTCAAGGAGAGACTGGACTGCCATCTGTCTCAAATGGTGTAGGAACTCCTGCTTGAGCAGGGGGTTGGACTAGATGACCTACAAGGTCCCTTCCAACTCTAATAATAAAAAATCTAAAAGCTGTAAAAGCTCTTCCGGCAGGTGGGGTGAAGAAGATCGGATTCCCCATGAATGAATGGTTTTTAAAATTATGTAATGTTTTTAATTATTATGTATTATTTGTATTGTTCTTATTCCTGCTGTACGCTGCCCTGAGTCCTACGGGATTGGGCGGCCTATAAGAACTTTAAATTAAATTAAATTAAATTAGTTCCCAAGGCCATGGATTCAATTGAAAAAGATCTGTTGCCTGAAATTTGCATTTGTTTTAAATTCTAGGCCAGTATTTGTGCTTGAACAAAGTTCTTTTCCCAGTTCATTCTCTTTGTTCACCTTCCTCAGTAAGAAAAACATTCTTCTGCTTTCTTCTGCTTCAAGTATATGTTTTTAAGTTAGTGGTAGTCATTCTTTACTTCAGTACACCAGTTAGCCAGTATTAGACTTAAGCAACCCTTTAAGAGAGAATACATATGATCAATGTCTTGGGCTCTATGAAAGTTTGGCAGATTTCTTCTAAATTACTTAGGAAGATCTCAGCCTCATCTTCTTAATAGCTGTAGTGTATCAGTATTCCCATTCCTCTGAGGTCTGTGTAGTATAGGTCAGGGGTCTCCAACCTTGGCAACTTTAAGACTTGTGGACTTCAACTCTCAGAATTCCTCAGCCAGCAAAGCTGGCTGAGGAATTCTGGAAGTTGAAGTCCACAAGTCTTAAAGTTGCCAAGATTGGAGACCTCTGGTATAGGTAGTTCTCAATTTACAACCACAATTGAGCCCAACATTTATGTTATTAAGTAAGACATTTGTTAAGTGACTTTTGCCCCCCCCCACTTTATAACTTTTCTTGCCACATTTCTTAAGTGAATCACTGCAGTTGTTAAATTAGTAACTCAGTCGTTAAGCGAATCTGGTTTCCCCATTGACTTTGCTTGTCAGAAGGTTGCAAAAAAGTGATCCCATGACCCTGGGACACTGCAACCAGTGTCATAAATGTGAACCGTTGTCCCTGCAACCATCATAAATGTAAATCGTGTGACTATGGGGGAATGCTTCGATGGTCATAAGTGTGAAAAATGGTCATAAGTCCCTTTTTTCAGTGCTGTTGTAACTTTGGTCACTAAAACGAATGGTTGTAAATTGAGGACTACCTGTACTGGAAGGAAATGGATATTGATTGGATTTTTATCATCTCTAGATATTATAAGTTCCTAGTTCCAATGATACATTTCCTCTCATAAACTCCCCATCCTCAAGGTCACCCCTGACTGACCAAAGGTACATATTAGATGTTTAGATTTATTATTAGAGTTGGAAGGGACCTTGTAGGTCATCTAGTCCAACCCCCTGCTCAAGCAGGAGTTCCTACACCATTTGAGACAGATGGCAGTCCAGTCTCCCCTTGAAGGTCGCAAGAGTTGGGGCTCTCACAACCTCCGCTGGCAAGCTGTTCCACTGGTTGATTGCTCTCACCGTCAGAAAGTTTCTCTTCACTTCCAGGTTGAATCTCTCCTTCGTCAGCTTCCATCCGTTACTCCTTGTTTGGCTTTCTGGTGCCATTGAGAACAGCCTGACCCCCTCCTCTCTGTGGCATCCCCTCAAGTATTAGAACACTGCTATCATGTCACCCCTGGTCCTTCTCTTCGCCAGACTGGCCAAGCTCAGTTCCTGCAACCGCTCTTTGTATGTTTTATTTTCCAGACCCTTTATCATCCTGGTTGCTCTCTTCTGCACTTTCTCTAGAGTTTCAATGTCTTTTGTTGTAGTGTGGTGACCAAAACCGGATGCAGTACTCTAGGTGTGGTCTGACCAAGGCTTTATAGAGTGGTACTAGTACCTCTCTGGTCCTTGATTGTATCCCTCTGTTTATGCAGCTCAGGACTGCGTTGCTTTTTGGCTGCTGCTGCACACTTTTTTTTTATATTGCAACCCTCTCCCTAGAATGAAAGCATGCCTTCTTCTCTACTGGATCCTTTGTGCCCTTCAGTAACCCCCATAAGGCAGGCTGAGTTCACGGGCTTTCTGGGGACAATAGAAAAGCTGCTCTATAAAAGTGACCATGTCAAATGAACTTCGCCTCTGCTTCAAGCAATTTGTACTGTGCTCTCCAGCCTGGATTTGAACCAAGAGTGAAATTCATACACAGGGGTCACAGTGGAGTTAAATGTCATTTCCAGCAAAGAGAAGCGAGGGAACCCAATCTCTTCTATGGGCTGACACACCTCGGAATGTGGCTGCAGCCAACTGACGCCAACTGTCACTGGTCAGAATCTTGACTCTGTTGCTAGGCAACCAACCTAACGGAACCTAACTTTTGCTCTTCTTCCTCCTTGGCCATGACAAGTCAACACCTAAGAGACAAAATGAACAACAAAGGGGACAAAGGACAAGCTTGACTTGTCCTCTTCTACATATCACATGGTTTAGTTAGATCACCATTAACCATAATTTGAATCTTCTGAAACATATACAACAACTTAGTTTATTTATTTATTTATTTGCTAAAGTCAATATCTTTCAGGACTTTAAATTCAAATGTTTGAATTTAATTATGAATTTTTCAGATTTTTAAACACCCATCTTCCTTGGATTGCTAAATAGTTTCCTTTGCACCTAGAAATATTAACCCAGGGTTTTTTTTTCATTACGTTGTTGTAAATATTCTATTACATCCAATACAGCTCTCCCATTGCCTTTTGTCTTTCATGATTTTCATGAATAATTTTTTAAAATTTGTTTTATAATCAATCAACCAAAATAAATGTAAACACTTTATAATCATGATTCAATAACGAAGTCGGTCTTTAATTCTTATGATATCTCTTTAACATAGTGTTGCCTTGAATTCCAGGCTTCCTTATTAGCATTTTAGAACATGATATTAACACTTTTAACACTACAATCTAGGGTTCTTTTTAATGTTTAACGCTGGGGTTTTCATTATACTCCATGAAAAGTTTAGTGAGTTCACCAGATTAATATCAGGTGAAAATAACCAGGGGCGTTCACTGAGTTAAAAGCACAGAAGAGTTTATTATTGCTACCTATGCACAAGAATCTGGCCAACTAACTATCAAAGTCTGTCTATCAAACTAACTATCAAAGGTGCTAGATAAAAGTAAATGGAATCCACAGGGGGCTGAGCATATATTTTTCTATTTTATTTATTGGTATCCTGACTTCATTATTTTTTTTACAAATAAGCTGGTCAACATAACCAACACCCCTTCATCTCCTATTTCCCCCACAACAACCCTGTGAAGTGATTAGGGCTGAGAGAGAGAGAGAGAGAGAGAGAGAGAGAGAGAGAGAGAGAGAGAGAGAGAGAGAGAGAGAGAGAGAGAGAGAGAGAGAGAGAGAGAGAGAGAGAGAGAGAGAGAGAGAGAGAGAGAGAGAGAGAGACTGGCCCAAAGTCTCCCATGTGTCTCTTGCGACTGATTTATCTCCACCTTCCAGCTCAGCCTGCTCATCTAAACTTTCTAAAGAGTCTTCTTTGTTCACCTGAAAATATAATAATAATGATAATGATAATGATAATAACAGCAACAGCAACAACAACAACAACAGAGTTGGAAGGGACCTTGGAGGTCTTCTAGTCCAACCTTCTGCTTAGGCAGGAAACCCTACACTACTTCAGACAAATGGTTATCCAACATCCACACTTGCACCCAGATCACTCATTCATACACTCATATTAATATATGAGGATCTCATAGAAAAGAAAAGCCCAAACAGGCCCTACTTTTAAAATTAGGCAGGGTTCAAGGCTACCGATTGCTTCCTCGGCATTAAATAGAAGGCAACAATAGAGTTTAATGTGAGAGTAATATGAATATTAAACAAAATACTGTATAAAATGTAATAATCCGGCAACAGCTTTTGATGGAAAGGGGGCTACAAATGCCCCACCTGTTTGTTATACGTTTTGTTTTGTCTTGTTTTGTGTGTTCAATAAAAAACAAAAAAAATTAAAAAAAAGAAAAAGAAAAGAAAAACCCAAACAGGCCCTACTTTTAAAATTCGGCAGGGTTCAAGGCTACCGATTGCTTCCTCGGCATTAAATAGAAGGCAACAATAGAGTTTATTTATTTATTCAAATAGATTTAAATAGATTTATTTATTTAAATAGATTTGTATGCCGCCCAACTCCCGGGAGACTCTGAGTTAAGTGGCACCAATACAGAGTAGCACCAAACTCCATAGCTCTGCTTGACCTTCTCCAGCAGTCAGTGATCCGCAGGTCAGCGGTTCAAATCTCACCGGCTCAAGGTTGACTCAGCCTTCCATCCTTCCGAGGTAGGTAAAATGAGGACCCAGATTGTTGGGGGCAATATAAATATTTATTTATTTATTTATTTATTTATTTATTTGTCAAACATGTATAGGATAGTAGTAATTTGTATAAACATAAGTAAAAAGTAACGATAAAAGAGACAATAGGACAGTAGGACAGGGACGGTAGGCACCCTGGTGCGCTTATGCACGCCCCTTACAGACCTCTTAGAAATGAGGAGAGGTCGACTGTAGACAGTCTAAGGTTAAAGTTTTTGGGGTTTGGGGAAGAAACCACAGAGTCAGGTAGTGCATTCCAGGCATTGATCACTCTGTTGCTGAAGTCGTATTTTCTGCAGTCGAGTTTGGAGCGCTTTACATTTAGTTTGAATCTATTACGTGCTCGTGTATTGTTGCGGTTGAAGCTGAAGTAGTCATTAACAGGAAGGACATTTTGGTATATGATTTTATGAACTACATTTAGATCAGATCGGAGGCGACGTAGTTGTAAATTGTCTAATCCCAGTATTTCAAGTCTGGTGGAATAAGGTATTTTGTTGTGAGCGGAGGAGTGAAGGACTCTTCTTGTGAAATATTTCTGGACTCTCTCGATTGTATTTATGTCTGATATGCAGTGCAGGTTCCAGACAGGTGAGCTGTATTCCAGAATTGGTCTAACAAATGTTTGTATGCTCTGGTTAGTAATGTAATGTTGCCAGAGAAGAAGCTACGCAAGATTAGATTAACAACTGTTAGTGCCTTTTTGGCAATGTTGTTACAGTGGGCTCTAGCACTTAGGTCGTTGGATATGAGTACTCCAAGGTCTTTGACAGAATGAGGGTCATCTACAAGTTCGTTTCCTCCAAGTTTGTATTTTGTATTCTGATTTTTTTTGCCAATGTGTAAGACAGAGCATTTGTTGGTTGAGATTTGAAGTTGCCAGTTGTTTGACCATTCTGCTACATGGTCAAGGTCTTTTTGAAGGGTAGCAACATTGTCGGTGGTGTTAAATAGTTTAACATCATCAGCAAAGAGAACGCAGTTGCTTATAATATGATCACAAAGATCGTTTATGTAGAGTATGAAGAGTGTTGGTCCTAGAACACTGCCTTGAGGGACACCACTGTTGACAGGAGCAGGATTTGATATGGCACTTCCTATTTTGACCACTTGTTGTCTGTTAGACAGGAACGCAGTTATCCAATCATGTAGGGGTCCAGAAATGCCATAGGATTTTAGTTTCAGAAGTAGTTTGTCGTGTACACTGCTTACTGGTGTAAACCACTTAGAGAGTGCTTGCACTGTGAGGCGGTATATAAATCTCACAAATAAATAAATAAAAATAAATATATAAGTCTCTGGAGACAACAGAAAATATTGAAGGACACCAGAAGTTACACAAGAAAGTATTGAATATCTACTTGCAGCATCCCTTTCTGGGCATGTCCTGACAAGAAACACCACAACCACTACAGAACAATGCACCCGGGGGTGTATCTGTGATTTCTCAGTAAGATGGGTTTTTTTCTCTCCAGCAACCCCTCTGCACATGGAGCTCCAAATAAGTTTTGAATCCACAGAGCAGAAACTTCTTATCACTATAATTATCACTGACCCTGTCTTTGAGACCTCATCTGCCACTTCTCCAGTAATTGCCTTTGATGTAAACACCAGACTGAAGCAAGATGGAAGGATAAATTACATCAGCCATGCTGGGTGTCATTTTGCACAAGATTTAGGATAGGCAGGGGCTCTGCTCTTGAATGTACTTTCTCTCCTTGGCAGGTGAAGTTTAGTTGGTCTTTGTCTGAGTCAGGAAAGCCACTGGCATTTCAATGTTCCGAGAGTGCTTTAAATTTCATCGAACTCTTCATTTAGAAACAGAGAAGTGGCTGGTTAAGCCCAAGGAGGGATGGACCTTGTGCTATGGCTTCTGATGCTGTTGCTCCTGCTGAGCCAGAGAAACTCTGGAAAGCTCAGAACCAAATGCCCCCCAACACTGAAGAAGCAGGACAGACGAGATCCATGGAATTTTTACAGGCCAGGAGACCATCTAATTAGTGCGTTTCTCACTGCAAGAAAATTTTCACCTCAGACTTTACTCTTCAATGGAGCTCGTTATATTTCTCCTCCACTGTAAGTCATTTGATGTGATGTTGCATTTCTAACACTCCTCTTTTCTTCTTCTACTTGTACCTACGATTGACTTGCGGGGCTGGCGCGACATAACAACATTATTATACAACAACTTATTAGCTCAAATAAAAAAATATTACATGTCTACATATTAAATAATAAAGCTTTTGAATTTCATCATAACCACATAATATTATTGTTCAACAACTTGTTAATTCATAATAAAAAGATATCCTTAAAGGTAATGTTAATATTAATAATAATAATAATAACAATAAAAATAATAACAATAGTAATAATGATAATAATAATAATAGTAAAAATCTAGAGAAGAGAGAGAGAAAAACAAAAACCTAAAGCAGATGAAAAAAAAATCCTTCCTTTAAAACAAATTTTAAAATCTAATTGTAGTGATTTATAACTTAATAGTTTTAATTAAAAATTAAAAATTCCAATTCTTAAAGAATTATTAAAAAAGAGGAAAAAAGAAAAAAAATTTCTTTTAAAAAAAGAAAGAAAAAAAGAAGAAACAACAATAAAAAAAGGAGAAGAAGAAAATACAATTATATTATCTCCATCCATCTAATACATATCAACACTACTTCTCTTTATATCTTATTGGTTGCCTCCTTTTGTATCTTGATGATTTTGAATTTATCAGCTCATCTTCCATCTGGTCCCAATCCTCCATCTCCTTTTTCACATCTCTCTGGCTCTGCGATTCACTTTGACTCTTTGAGATTATTTCATTTTGATCCGATAAGGATGACTTTTCCTTCTTGTCTTCTTCTACATTCATACGTCTTTCTTCTGGAATTTTAGATATATCAGCCTTTAAAATATTAACATAAAATTCGGTAGCTTTGTTTATCGTATTCAGCCGGTATCTTTTCTCCAAAAATTTCACCGTAACTCCTGTTGGTGCTTCCCATTTATATTGTAAATTCAATCTTTTAAGTTCATCAATCAAAAAAGTAAATTCTTTTCTAGCTTTAAGCATTTTAAAGGGAATTTCTTTCCAAATCCTAAGTTCCTGACCATTCACCTGAAGATTATTCTTAAACGTCGCCTGAATAATTCTGTTCCGTAAGACTCTTGTGGTAAAATATATAACAATGTCCCTTGGTAAATGTTTTTGTTTTGCATGCCACGAGTTGACCCTGTATATCTTTTCAATTTGTGTAGCCAACTCATCTTTAGAAATTCCAGAAACCTGTATCAAGGCCTCAATCATTCTTCCTTTCAAATCATCATATAAACCTTCTTTCAACCCTCTTACTCTAATAGCAAATTGCGTTCTTCTAAACTGTGACATCAACACCTCTGTTTCAAAATTTGCGATGTCCTTTTTAAATTTATTTATATATTCCACCGAGGTTGCCAACGCTTGTTTATTTGTTTCAATACAGTCCTCCAAAAAATCAACATTTGTTGCTAAACCTTTGCAAACCTCTAACATATCCATCCGTAGCTGCTTTTCCATATTCTTTAAAGCGTCCTGCATTTTTATTTCTATTTCAGTAATTTTTTGATTAAATTACAAAATTAAGTCTTGTTTCATAATCTTTAAAGTATTTAATAAATTTTCCGATGTCAAAACTTGTGGAGGTGTTGGTTCAGTAGCAAGTTGCATTTTAGAAGTATAAGCAGAGGGGTAAATAGGCCTTTTATTCAAGGCAATTATTCCAAACTTTGAAGCCATTGTTGTAGTTCCCAAAAAATTACACTGAAAACGCCAAATCACTATCAATTGTTATAATCCAAAATTGAGAATCAAAAATAAAAACCAGTTTTCAAGTTCAAAAATTTCCCAAAGTCCAAAGACCACAAGCAAAACACAAATAACTTTCACTTCTTCTTTATTATACTTCCAAAGAAGTGCAAAGGAGGGCCAAATCTTTAAAAAGAGAAAAAAATCTTGCAATTTCCAGGGCAAATAGTCTTTTATAATTTATTTATTTTAGTAAAATTATCAGTTGCTGTTATAATCCAAAGTCACGGAGCAAAGAGTAAAAATCAATGGAAGAATTTTTTAAATCAGATAAATGAACTATCATTTAACTTTGGTTTTGGATCAGTTTTGGTTTAAGACTTGTGGAGACAATGGGGTATAAACTTCTGGAGGGATATAAACTTGTGGAGACAAGGGGGTATACATGAAAAAAAATGATTGTAGCTTTTGATGACGATAATGATGGCAAAGATAGTAATGTTAACACTTTTTTTACAGTATGATATCTTTTGGTCCTGGATGCACTCAACGCTTCATTTTTGCTATTGAAGTGGCCAACAAGAATGCCAAACTTCTACACAATTTAACACTGGGCTACAACATCCATGACAACTATGATAACACACTTGGCACTTCAGATGCCTTGATGGACATGCTCTCTACTGGAAAAGCCAATGTTCCCAACTACAGCTGTGGAAGGAATGACCACCTTTTGGCTCTTGTTGATGCAGCTGACTTTGACATATCTATTCAGATGTCAACTTTAGTAGGCACATACAAAATCCCACAGGTTTGTGTGTGTGTGTGTGTGTGTGTGTGTGTGTGTGTGTGTGTGTGTGTGTGTGTGTGTGTTCCTTTATCTGGTAAAGTGAGTGGGGTGGTAATGGGTGACCAATAGATTCAACCATATCTTCCTTACGGAAGATTGCCATTAGCCATTGCAGATGTCATGGATGGGGATTGGAATACAGAGTGGTGAGGGACCAAGGATCAAAGGAGACACCTGTTCTTATGGCACCAACCTCATTGTTTTGGGGGCTTTGGATGCACAGTCGTGAAGGTAGGAAAAGGCTCTGTATCCACCAAAGGGTCTTCTCAGAAAAGGAAGATACAGCGGTGATGGAAAGATCACATTTTGTACATTATCTCAGCCAAAATAATAACTTCAGTAATGTATAATTCCAGGTTCATTAAAAGAGACCCAATGGATTATCTAATCTACTGTTGGTAAAACATATATGTCCTATAGTCTCATAGAAGCCACTAGCATTAATCAAATCACTTTATTAAAACATGCAAGAATATTAGCTACCAAATCCACATTCACATTGATGCTTTTATATAGAGCTGACATTTTGTGTTAAAACACAAGTCACTACTTGTATAAATAAAATCACATCATCTGAGAAGTATCTTGGGGGGTTGATTTCAGCTGCTGCCCTCAAAACTGAATTGGGAATTTATACCATTTTTTTCTTTGGCTACAATACAGATCATATTATTATCGATTTAAAATTAAAGCTTTCTAAAGTGAAAGGCTCCCAAACTTTTGTCTCTTAGAAAAGACAAATTTTTGATTAAAGACCTCATAGATGCTACAACTGACAAATTATATCAGGAGCTGTGATCCCCCCCCTTCTTTTGTAGAATTGGACAACAAGCTATAAAAATGCTGCACAAAGAATCTGGGATATAGAAGTTGAGAATGATATTGCCTTCCTCGGTAAGGTTGGCACATTGAAATAGATAAAGGTAAAGGTAAAGGTTCGCCCGCAGACGTGTGCTAGTCATTTCTGGCTCTAGGGGGCAGTGCTTATCTCCATTTCAAAGCCGAAGAGCCAGCGCTGTCCAAAGACATTCTCCATGGTCATGTGGCCAGCATGACTAAATGCCGAAGGTGCACAGAGCGCTGTTACCTTCCCACCAAAGTGGTCCCTATTTTTCTACTTGCATTTTTATGTGCTTTCGAACTGCTAGGTTGGCAGAAGCTGGGACAAGTAACGGGAGCTCACTCCATTACGGGTAAATTGTAAGCATACTTAAATATGATTTGCAGTCTATTATTTGTTGATTATTTCTTTTAATTCTTATTTACATGATAATTTGTTAACATTCAATGTTTTATATTCTATATCTTGCTGTGGTATAATGGCCAATCAACAATAAATTGTTCTAATAGGTTGATGATAACCAAGTTTGATTTATTAAAAATTTGGACTTGATCTCAACCCAAATCTAATGCAGCATTCTTCGTTGCATTTTCAGATCACTTATGCAACTTCTTCAGAGGCTCTGAGTGATAAAAGTCTTTTTCCCTATTTCTACCGGATGGCCCCCAAAGAAGGGGTCCACTACCCAGCAATTGTCCAACTGCTCCTCCATTTCAGATGGACCTTGGTTGGTCTCTTTGCTTCAGACACAGAGGAAGGAGAGAATTCCATGAGGGATTTGACTCCTATACTTGTCAGGAATGGAATTTGTGTTGTTATTACACAACATTTTTCATACAGTACACCAATAATACCCCTCAGGGCTGCCATTTCTAGGTGGAGACAAGTCAATGTCTTTGTTTTCTTTATCAGAATTGGTACCATCATGGTCGCCATTGTTCCTGTCCATAAAACACATATAAATTTGCCAAGACCCATTGAAGGGAAAATCTGGATCATCTCCACCTTTATAGAATGGGACTTTAAAAGGAACACACTTTACAAATACATCCATAGTATTTGGACCTTTGTTTATCAAAGGAAAAAAAGGCCAAAAGAAAATGCTTTGAAATCCCATTTCATTGGGGTATCCCAATTAAAAAATCACTGTTTTCACTGTTATTCTTCAAAGCACTTCTTTTCTGTCAAACAACGGAGAAGATGCACACAGAAAGCATCAGTGGAGACCCAGAATGGCATCTGGGTCAAAAATGACCACAATTTTTACAGTATTGTTAAGGCTCTGGCCCACGCCTTGAATACTGCATATTCCTCCAGATCCAAGAGGAGAAAAAAGGAGGGCAAAGAGAGTTTTGGGGCTCGAAGGATTCAACCATGGCAGGTATGTGATCCCAACAAGGATCATCAACCTCAGTTCCTTCTGGGAAGGAATCCAAAGGAGGAGAGGAATCCTCTCAATCCACTTGTGCCAATAAAGGTCAATGGATTTGGCCAATCTAATCTCTTGATGAAAAATCTTCCAAAGAGTGGGCAGCATAAGAAATATATTTTGGATATGAGTACCACTAATTTAAAAAAGGATGCATGCATTTATGCATTTTAAATGAATTCCTGTGAATATAGCTTTGTGATTAGCATCATAGAATTTTACATATATAAATTTGAAGGAATCCCTTAGACAACTTAACCAAAGCCCTCCTCTCTGAAGGAATCCCAGTTATAGCTTTTCTGACTGATGGCTGTTTGGTCTTTTCATTAAGACAATCAGTAAAGGCGAGACTGAATTTGTCTCATTCATTGGTTCAGTTCTAAAACTGTTAAGATTTCTGGTTTTAAACTTCCTGGAATTTTTGTGTTCTAGCTTCATCCCTTTCTGGAAAAAATTGAGTTTTGCAATTTTTCTCATTTGAAACTATACTTGGACCCAAATGGAGACTTAGAAGCAGATCTGAACATTATGAGCTCAGTTATTCTCCCCAAGGAGCATCCCATTGAAAAGCAAATGGGGAGTTTTGACAGACAGAGACTGAGCATCAATCAGGATTCTCTTTCATGGCTAAAGGTGATCAACAAGGTGGGGAGAATATTAATGTCTTTCTTCTGTTTTCCAAAGCCTGTGGACCAATTTCTGGTGGGCAAAGTCTAGTAACTAAGGACCTTCAGTGAGAATTGAAAGTGGAGAATAGAAACTGCTTGTGAGACTTCAGTACTATTGACCAAGGTGTCCTTCAGATGCTATAATATGGAACACTGTTTTAAGCTGATTCTGCTATGTCCAATATGGGATGCTGGGCGACTAGTCTTTAGAACACAGATTGTGGCTTTTTTGGGTTCCCTCTGCAATCTTTTATCTCCATAAAACCTGTGTGAGAGCCCATCAAATTCTCAGCACTGTGTTGCTGATAGCCTCACTTGTTACCAGCCCTCAAATAACAATGAAGGCAATTCTTTTGATCAGTGCCCGCTTTGGATTGATAGCTATGAAATTTAATCAAGACTGGATGGAGGTATTGTTAATCCAATGGAAACAAGTTTTGGAATTAGGATTCAGGTTGTCCTGGTCAGCCGATCTTTTTAAGTAGTTCAAACTTTGCCATATTTTGCCATACTCTTCAATATCTTCATGAACGACTTAGATGAGGGAATAGAAGGGGAATTTACCAAATTTGCGGATGATACTAAGCTGGCAAGAATAGCTAACACCCTAGATGATAGGCTCAAGATCCAGATGGATTTGACAGACTTGAACACTGGGCCCTATCTAACAAAATGAAATTCAACGTAGAGAAAAGTAAACTCTTACACTTAGGCAAGAAAACTCAAAAGTGCACATATAGACTGTGTGAAACCAGGCTTAAGAGCAGTAACTGTGAGAGGGATTTTGGAGTCTTAGTGGATAACCAGTAAATTATGAGCCAGCAGTGTGTGACGGCAGGCCAAAAAAAGCCAATGGGATACAATGAAGATCAAGTGAGGAACTAATACCACTCTGTAAAGCCTTAGTTAGACCACACTTAGAATACTGCATCCAGTTTTGGTCACCGCACTATAAAAAGGATGTTGAGACTCTGGAAAAAGTGCAGAGAAGAGCAACCATCTCAGATTGCTCAAAAGTCGCTCAGATCCAGTCAAACTTGGACTCTGGCTGGACAGATCCAGTTGAGTTGACAGGGGCAAGTCTTAGTCCGATTTTATGGGACGAGTTTGAGCCGGTAACTCCTGATGATGTGGACAAGGCCATGGGAGCGCTGAGCTCTTCCACCTGTTTATTGGACCCCTGTCCCTGCTGGCTTGTTTCGGCCAGCTTGTTTCACGTGGCTGGATCCAGGCGGTGATCAACGCTTCTTTTAGTGAGGGATCCGTACCGCTGCCCTTAAAGGTTGCGGTGGTGAGACCCCTCCTTAAGAGGCCCTCCTTGGATCCAGTGGACTTGAAGAACTTTCGTCCGGTCTCCAACTTGCCTTTCTTAGGCAAAGTGGTTGAGAAGGTGGTGGCTCTTCAGCTTCTGTGGCTTTTGGGGGAAACTGTTTATCTGGATTCCTTTCAATCAGATTTCAGGCACAGCTACAGCACAGAAACTGCCTTGGTCGCCCTGATGGATGATCTCTGGCGAGCCCGGGATGGGGGTTATTCGTCCATCCTGGTGCTACTTGACCTCTCAGTGGCTTTTGATACCATCGACCATGGTATCCTTCTGCACCGACTCAGTGGGCTGGGAGTTGGAGGCACCGTTTTGTGGTGGTTCTCCTCCTACCTTGCCAATAGGTCGCAGTCGGTGCTGACAGGAGGGCAGAGGTCATCCCCTAGACCCCTGACTTGTGGGGTCCCTCAGGGATTGGTCCTCTTGCCCATCCTGTTTAACATCTACATGAAACCGCTGGGGGAGATCATTCGTCGACATGGGGTGCGTTTTCAACAGTACGCTGATGACACCCAGTTGTACATTTCTACCCCGTCGAATTTCAGGGAGGCAGTGGATGTGATGTGTAGTTGCCAGGAAGATGTTAGGATCTGGATGGGAAGGAACAGACTCAAGCTCAACCCTGACAAGACAGAGTGGCTGTGGATACTGGCTCCTGAGGATTATGCCGATTGTCCCTCCTTGGTCTTTGGGGGAGACAAATTATCTCCCTCGGACCAGGCTCGCAATTTGGGGGTGCTCCTAGATCCACAGCTAAAATTAGACCACCATCTTATGGCTGTGGCTAGAGGTGCCTTTGCACAGGTTCGCCTGGTGCACCAATTGTGCCCATATGTGGAGAAGGAGGCTTTACTCACGGTCACTCACGCCCTTGTCACCTCTTGCTTGGATTACTGTAATGCGCTCTACATGGGGCTACCCTTGAAAAGTATTTGGAGACTACACTTGGTGCAAAATGCGGCTGCACGAGCTGTGGTGGGTGTCTCCGAATACACCCACGTAACACCCATTCTCCGCCAGATGCATTGGTTGCCCATTGGTTTCCGGGTGCAATTCAAGGTGTTGATTATCATCTTTAAAGCTCTACATGGCTTAGGACCAGGCTATCTCCGGGACCGCATCCTACCTCATACATCCCTACGACCAGTTAGGTCCCACAGAGTCGGTCTCCTCCAGGTCCCTTCAACCAAACAATGTCGGTTGGCGTGACCCAGGGGGAGAGCCTTCTCTGTGGGGGCTCCGGCCCTCTTGAACCAACTACACCCAGAGATCCCAATTATTCCCACCCTGCTGCCTTCCGGAAAGCCATTAAGACATGGCTCTTCCTGCAGGCGGAGTGATATGACCGTTATATCATCTTAGGTCTTCCCCCAAGTATGAATGTGTTGTCAATTTTTAAATTTTATTAATTATATTTTTAAATGTATTTATTATGATTTTTTTGTTACTCTTTTAATATTGTTTTTATATTCTGTTGTATGCCGCCCTGAGTCCCTAGGGAGTAGGGTGGCTTATAAAAACAATTAATTAATTAATTAATTAAATAAATAAATAAATAAATAAATAAATAAATAAATAAATAAATAAATAAATAAATAAATAAATAAATAAATAAATAAACAAACAAACAAATAAACAAACAAACAAACAAACAAACAAACAAACAAACAAACAAACAAACAAACCAGGATGATTAGGGGACTGGAGAGTAAAACATATGAAGAACAGTTACATGAACTGTGCATGGCTAATCTAGTGAAGAGAACCAGGGGAGACATGATAGCAGTGTTCCAATATTTGAGGAGGGGCTGCCACAGAGAGGAAGGGGTCAAGCTATTTTCCTAGGCACCCAAAGGACAGACAAGGAATAATGAATGGAAATTGATCAAGGAGAGATTCGACCTAGAAACAAGGATACATTTTCTGACAGTGAGAACAATCAAAAAAAGGAACAGCTTGCCTTCAGAAGTTGTGGGAACTTCATCACTGGAAGCTTTCAAGAAGAGATCGGACTGCCATTTGTCAGAAATGGTGTAGGGTCTACTGCTTGGGTGGGGGGTTGGACTAGATGACCTACAAGGTCCTTCCAACTCTGTTAATTTGTATATTTATCCTATACCTCTCTTTTCAGCTCATTGGGATACTGCAATAGGCCTTCTGATCCTGATAGGAATGACCCAAGGCTTTGAGTTCCCATGAAATGACAATGATTGATTTGATGTGAGATAATGCTCTCACCCAGAAAACTGAAGCACTGAAACATGAATTTGATGCAAAGAATAGCCCTATCAGATAATTGTAGTAATTAGGTACAATTTAGAAAGGAAATGCTACTTTAGCTTCTAATCTCAGGACAGTCTAGAAACTCAAAGATTAAGTTTCAGTATTATTTTGCCAACAGTCAAATATACATAGCCCTGATTTGTAAGGAATTTTCCTTAAGTGTATTTAGTCTTCAGAGTTTTATTCTGTTTTAATAAATCTAGCAGAATACAAAATTAAGAAATCTTTCAGAATGAGTTTTATTCTAAAATTTTATACCAATAGTTAATCATACTTTAAATCATCAATAAAAGAAGAATGCAAGAATGCATGTTATTATGATCATGAGGAGCAATCAGAGGTGGGTTCCTCCTGGTTAGGACTGGTTCTATGGTAACTTGGCAGCCTGGGTCGCTGGAACCGGCAGCAGCCGAGGCCTGCCACGCCCCTGAACCGGTTCTCCGGGCGGCGCCATAGGTGCCACTGTCTTTTTTAAAGTACTGCACAATTAGAATAATAATAATAATAATAACAATAACAATAATAATAATAATAATAATAATAATAATAATAATAATAATAATAATAATAATAATAATAATAATAATAACAACAACAACAACAACAACAACAACAACAACAACAACAACAACAGAGTTGGAAGGGACCTTGGAGGTCTTCTAGTCCAACCCTCTTCTTAGGCAGGAAACCCTACACCACTTCAGACAAATGGTTATCAAACATCTTAAAAACTTCCACTGTTGGAGCATTCACAACTTCTGGAGGCAAGCTGTTCCACTGATAAAATGTTCTAACTGTCAGGAAATTTCTCCTTAGTTCTAAGTTGCTTCTCTCCTTGATTAGTTTCCACCCATTGCTTCTTGTTCTACCCTCAGGTGCTTTGGAGAATAGCTTGACTCCCTCTTCTTTGTGGCAACCCCTGAGATATTGGAACACTGCTATCATGTCTCCCCTAGTCCTTCTTTTCATTAAACTAGACACACCCAGTTCCTGCAACCATTCTTCATATGTTTTAGCCTCCAGTCCCTAATTATCGTTGTTGCTCTTCTCTGCACTCTTTCTAGAGTCTCAACATCCTTTTTACATCGTGGCGACCAAAACTGAATGCAGTATTCCAAGTGTGGCCTTACCAAGGCATTATAAAGTGGTATTAACACTTTGTGTGATCTTGATTCTATCCCTCTGGTAATGCAGCCTAGAACTAAAAAGAGAAGCGTTTTAAAGTACTGCGCATGCGTGTGCATGGCGCGCAACATGCCCACGTGGTACGCCCCTGAGCAAACTGGCAGCGGGAGAAACCAGAACCCACCCCTGGGAGGAACTCATTGGTTGTCACAATGCTTAATTTTTTTTCTCAATTCCCTCTCTCCAGACTTTATTGATTGATTGATTTAACAACCTTGTATGCGACCAATCTCACTGAAGATGACTTTAAGTGTCTTACAAACAATGAATAAAATAAAGAGTAAAACTTAAAAGCAAGATTTTAGATTTTAAAAAATCAATTAAAATAAAATCAATTTTATATATTCAATTATAAATTATTTATTATTAAGTCTTGTAAATAATTATTAAGTCTTGTAAATAATATTAAGTCTTGTAAATAATAAATAATAATAAATAATAAATTATTTATTATTAAGTCTATTATAAATTAAGTCTTGCAATGTGATATTGCCGAAGTGAAGAGTGAGGAACTAAATGAAGAATCCAGCAGTAGTCGTATCTCTTAAAACCATTTGGAACAGGTTAGAGATTTCAAATTTACCTAAGTGAAGCCTGATGACTACTTGGCTAATATTCTTGTCTACCACCATTTTCCATGGACAATGAGTCCTAACACATTTTCTTTGGCATTCCTTGCTTTTCTGCTCAGTCTCTGCCTCAGTCCAAATGTGTGGAAAATTGTCGTCCTGGATTTTCCAAGCGGAAGCGAGAAGGAGAGCCAGTTTGCTGCTATGACTGCGTTCCTTGTCCAGAGGGGACCATCTCCACTCAGGAAGGTGGGTTACTCCAGAGGAAATGCTGTTGGAATCATCTAGAGCATTTTGAACAATGTGCATGTTCAAGAAGACAAATCTAAGTTTGTCTTTTGTCTTTGATCTTTCTTTTGAACCTGTCCAATTTCTTCAATAATGGGAAGAATAAGAAAAAAGTTCTTAAAGTTCTACCTCTAAAATGGATGAGGTAGGAAGTGATAGAAGGATATAGCAGAGTGGGCGATGTTTCTTGGGCCAGAAGTAATATCACTTCTACTTGTAAGTTTGGAACTATATTATACAGCATATTTGTGTGTGTGTGTCTGTGTGTGTACATATAACACACACACATATGTATGTATATATGTATGTATAACAAATATTTCTGTGTATACACACACATACACACACATACACACAGCAGTGACTATGGCTTTCCTATCCCTCTGTATCAGTTGTCATCCACAGGTTTTCTGGAAATGTAAAAGGATATAGTATAAAAGAAATATTCCTTTCTGATTTCTCAGATAGTGAAAAATGCACCAGGTGCCCCGATGATCAATATCCATCCAAGAACCGAGCTCAGTGTATCCCCAAAAGAATATCCTTCCTGTCCTATGAAGAACAGCTGGGTATGTTCCTGGTCTCCTTTTCCTTACTGTTGTTCGCAAGCACAGGCTTCGTTTTAGTCACATTCCTTAAATACCGAGAAACTCCCATTGTCAAAGCCAATAACCGGGACCTCTCCTACATTCTCCTGGTCTCCCTCCTGCTCTGCTTCTTGTCCTCTTTTTTATTTCTGGGTCGACCAAGGAAAGCCACCTGTCTTCTCCGACAAATGGTATTTAACACTGTTTTCTCAGGAGCTGTATCTTCTGTGTTGGCCAAAACAATCATGGTTGTGCTAGCCTTCCTGGCCACAAAACCAGGAAACCGAGTGAAGAGATGGTTGGGAAAGAGCTTGGCCAACTCCATCATTCTTAGTTGTTCTGCTGTCCAAATTTTCATCTGTTCCATCTGGCTGGGAGTTTCTCCTCCATTCCCTGAATCTGACGTGCACACCCAGCCAGGAGAGATCATCCTTCAGTGCAATGAAGGTTCTGTCATTATGTTTTATATTGCCCTTGGCTACATGGGTTTTCTAGCTGCCATTTGTTTCACATTAGCTTTCCTAGCCAGGAATCTGCCTGGGGCCTTCAATGAAGCCAAATTGATCACCTTCAGCATGCTGGTCTTCTGCAGTGTCTGGGTCTCTTTCGTGCCCACCTATCTGAGCACCAAAGGAAAGTTCATGGTGGCCGTGCAGGTCTTCTCCATATTGGCCTCAAGTGCTGGGCTCCTGGCTTGCATCTTCTTCCCCAGGTGCTACATTATCCTCTTGAGACCAGATCTAAATACTAAGGAACATCTAAAGATAAAAATAGTGAATTGATCAAGAAATTCTTTCTTAGGCTAATAACATTATTTATTCATTGTAATTTTTATAGAAATGTTACAGAAATGAAATGAAATAAATAAATAAATAAATATTGATTTTATATGATTCCTTTGCATCCGTTTAACAATTTAGGATATTTAAAACTAAAGGAAATAATAATACGAACACTGTTAGATTAATCTGCAAAATCCAAGATAATCATCAAACCATAAAATAAATGACTTTATCATTGATATTCGTGTTTTTTAAACTTTTAGCAGTCCTCCTTTTCCTAAGCATACAAGTTAGGCAATATCTAACATATGAGCCATGTCCTAGGCTTTAGTGCTGTAACCTTGGCAGTTATTTTCAAAGTTACTTAGGAGGAACTCAACATCATCTTCTACTTGGTTCTTTGGAAACTGATATTTCCATTTCACCAAAGTATGGGTTGTACTGGAAGGAGAAGGGTTAGTGTTGATGATGTGATTTTCCAGCTTTAAAAGCTCTAATTGGTATTGGTGTGCCTCAGGGGTGGGTTGCTCTCTTACCTCGCTACCGGTGCGCTGTGCATGCATCGCCACATTTTGTACACACACGCGCTCGCTGCGCGCGCGCAACCCCTTGCATGAATTTGCTTCTGTGCATGCGCAGGAAGGAAAAAATAGCTGAAATCTCGCACATGCGCGTGTCCCCTCACTAGATTTTGCTTCTGCGCATGTGCAGAAAGCCAAAAAGCCCAAAAATTCTGAAAAAAAGATGGCAATGCACGATGGACTAGTGAAGATGGCACCAGAGCTGTCACGCACAAATTGTGTAATCTGCCGGCTGCTACCGGTGCAGCAGAGTCGACCACACCGGTAGGAACCCACCACTGGTGCGCCTGCTCTTTCTCCTGATGTACTTTTTCCTCAGCATTCTCTAGTCTCCAGATCAAGTTCCATCCTCTACCTGGCTTCCTCTATCTTAGCAACCAGTCCTGGCTTCTCTGAGAAGAGGTGCTGAACAGACGTTCTGGCTTCTGGTGAGGAATCTACTGTAGCAGACTTTTTTTTAATAGCCTGTGTCTTCCTGGCAGGGTTGGAATATTGGTACTCTCTGTGAATTCTCAACTGACTGACTGCCCGAGCACTACATAGCTTTCCTCCAGAGAAGTCCTCCAGGCCACTGGTTGTCCAGCGAAAAAGATAGTGGCCACCTCACCCCTTGCTTGAAATGGGGGGGGGGGAACATCCTAAAGGCTGGATTTCTAAAGGATGGTGTTCTGACCTAGGCTTCCTGATAAATCATAAAACACAAACGTAGTCCCAAAAAAACTCTTTTTATTTCAACGGCTGTGAATTATGTTCATTCCCAGCCGTAATAAGTCCCAACCAATGTTAATTAGTCCGACAGAAGTCTGCCACAGTCTTTCGGAAGAAGGCTGATAAACACCAACCTTTATCTCTCTTGACACGCTGCCAAATACCTAATTGGCAAGGAGCTTTGCAAGCTTTGCAAGGTGGCCTACAGGTGGAGCTCTCACTTCACAATCAGGAAGTTGTGAGTTCGCTCCTAGGTAGAGGCAGATATTTCTCTCTCTGGGCACATTGAGAATATATCTGCTGAAAAAAAAAACCTCCACATTGGTGACAGGAAGGGCATCCAGCCAGTAAACACTCAGCTCCATTCAGTTGCCAAGACTCCACCCCACAAGGGATTATGGAGTTGTTACCTTCTGCTTGTGATGGTATCAGATGCAACTTTGTGGTTAGTTTGAATCTGAGATGGATGCTGCTCTGATCCTTTCCATATCATCTTTAAAATGGAATTTGCAAAGGGATCCAATTCAGAGTTAGAAACCACTTGATCAGAAACATGTGTTGTTGGAATGCAGAATACCTGCCATAGTTAATGTTCCTAGTACCCAAGAACTTTCCACTCTCCCTCAGCCCCTACTTGGATCTGGATGAATACACAGATTTCAAGGTTTGTGCCATGGTGTAGACTACGCGGTAAACGATGTGGTTGTCTATAGACATGATCCCTTCAATTTTCTCCTTGGGGAGATAATCCAGTTTCTCTTTCTCTGGACATCGTGACCAGCCCATTCAAAGACAAGTCCTGCTTGGAATAGCAAGGAAATGGAAAAATTGTAGCGTGGAATTGAAAAGAGCATATCCCTAGATATTGCTATTTTATTATTCTGGATGAGGAAATAAAAACATACTGTGGTGTTACACACTTGCACCCAGATCACTCATTCATACACTCATATGAGGATCTCCTTGAAAGGAAAAGCCCAAACAGGCCCTACTTTTAAAATTAGGCAGGGTTCAAGGCTGCTGTTTCCTTGGCATTAAATAGAAGGCAACAATAGAGTTAAGTGGCACCAACACAGAGTAGCACCAAACTCCATAGTTCTGCTTGACCTTCTCCAGCAGTCTGTGATCCGCAGGTCAGCGGTTCAAATCTCACCGGCTCAAGGTTGACACAGCCTTCCATCCTTCCGAGGTAGGTAAAATGAGGACCCAGATTGTTGGGGGCAATATAAATATACATTGCTTACTGGTGTAAACCGCTTAGAGAGTGCTTGCACTGTGAGGCGGTATATAAATCTCACAAATAAATAAATAAAAATAAATAAATAAATAAGTCTCTGGAGACAACAGAAAATATTGAAGGACACCAGAAGTTACACAAGACGGTATTGAATATCTACTTGCAGCATCCCTTTCTGGGCATGTCCTGAGAAAAAACACCACAACCACTAGAGAACAATGCACCTGTGTATCTGTGATTTCTCAGTAAGATGGGTTTTTTTCTCCAGCAATCCCTCTGCACATGGAGCCCCAAAGAAGTTTTGAATCCACAGAGCAGAAGCTTCTTATCACTATAATTATCACTGACGCTGTCTTTGAGACCTCATCTGCCACTTCTCCAGTAATTGCCTTTGATGTAAACACCAGGCTGAAGCAAGATGGAAGGATATATTACACCAGCCATGCTGGGTGTAATTTTGCACAAGATTTAGGATAGGCAGGGGCTCTGCTCTTGAATGGACTTTCTCTCCTTGGCAGGTGAAGTTCAGTTGGTCTCTGTCTGAGTCAGGAAAGCCACTGGAATTTCAATCTTTCGAGAGTGCTTTAAATTTCATCGAACTCTTCATTTAGAAACAGAGAAGTGGCTGGTTAAGCCCAAGGAGGCATGGACCTTGTGCTATGGCTTCTGATGCTGTTGCTCCTGCTGAGCCAGAGGAACTCTGGAAAGCTCAGAACCAAATGCCCCCCAACACTGAAGCAGCAGGACAGACGAGATCCATGGAATTTTTACAGGCCAGGAGACCATTTAATTAGTGCGCTTCTCACTGCAAGAAAATTTTCACCTCAGACTTTACAGTTCAATGGGGCTCATTATATTTCTCCTCCACAGTAAGTCATTTGATGTGATGTTGCATTTCTAACACTCCTTCTCTTTTCTTCTTCTACTTGTACCTACGATTGACTTGCGGGGCAAGCTCAACATGCAATAAGTTCACATGGTGCAATAGGATTGTTTGTTAGCAGGATTCACTGGGATAGGGATTTTCAGTCTTTCGCTGTGAGTTGTATTGCGTTGGGGTGGTGGTGCACGAAGGGAGGCTCAGCCAGTCTCATAGTACACATGTTGTACTCTAGACAACAAAGGTTTGAATTGAATTATATTGAATTTGGAAGTTCTTGGATCATTTTGATTTATAGAGCTATCCTCTTTTCTCTTATGTTATGGGAGAGAATCAAACACAAGGATGGGGCAGAAGAAACCCTAAAGCAACTAGAGAAAGAGACACATAGAAGTCCAGAGGATCTTCTCCTCCTTTTTCACTTCAGTCCTGAGTTCATCTCTTGATCTTTATTTCATGTAGTTATTAAAATGGTTGTATTTGCCTCTGGCAAATCATATTACAGTAAATGCCTTTTACTTAGAAGGATGACCTTTTTTTTAAAGAATTGCTTTGCTGTCCCCTTCATTAAACCATTTATAGCTTTTAAAGTAGTTCTACTTTAATGGTAGAATTTTTTAAATCAGATAAATGAATATCAGCATCACTACAAATAATGATGTATTTGTGATTCTTAACCTGGTGGAGATGATCTCTATCCCATCTTCTCAACATTCTTTAAAAAACGATACAGATAACTATCATTTAACTTTGGTATTAGATCAGATTTGGTTTAAGACTTGTGTAGACAAAGGGGTATATATGAAAAAAAAGATTGTAGCTTTTGATGACGATAATGATGGTGAAGATAATAACGTTAACACTCTTTTTACAGAATGATATCTTATGGTCCTGGATGCACTCAACGCTTCATTTTTGCTATTGAAGTGGCCAACAAGAATGCCAAACTTCTACACAATTTAACACTGGGTTACAACATCCATGACAACTATGATAACACACTTGACACTTCAGATGCCTTGATGGACATGCTCTCTATTGGAGAAGCCAATGTTCCCAACTACAGCTGTGGAAGGAAGGACAATCTTTTGGCTCTTGTTGATGCAGCTGACTTTGACATATCTATTCAGATGTCAAATTTAGTAGGCACATACAAAGTCCCACAGGTTTGTTTGTTTGTGTGTGTTCCTTTATCTGGTAAAGTGAGTGGGGTGGTAATGGGTGACAATAGATTCAACCATATCTTCCTTACGGAAGATTACCATTAGCCGTTGCAGATGTCATGGATGGGGATTGGGATACAGAGTGGTGAGGGACCAAGGATCAAAGGAGACAACTGTTCTTATGGCACCAACCTCATTGTTTTGGGGGCTTTGGATGCACAGTCGTGACGGTAGGAAAAGGCTCTGTATCCACCAAAGGGTCGTCACAGAAAAGGAAGATACAGCGGTGATGGAAAGATCACATTTTGTACATTATCTCAGCCAAAATAATAACTTCAGCATCTTAGGCACTGAACCACTGTGTCCCCTATTGAAATAGATAAGGGAATAGATAAATTGATAAGTATCTACAAATGGACCTTCCAAATTGCCATGTACTGAAAATAAAAAAATCTTAGGAAGGGTATTGATTTGAGCAGGATTTGAACGACTGGACAGTGATGGAAGACATACAGCAACACTGTTTATTATTTGACTGTCAACTGTATAAGAGAGAGATCAGTTTCTTAGCACAGTATATGTATGACTATTCTGCTTATTGTATTAAAACAACATATTCCCCATGTAATAAAAATATTGGAACAATTAAACACACACACACGTGTGTGTGTGTGTGTGTGTGTGTCTGTGTGTCTGTGTGTCTGTGTGTGTGTGTGTGTGTGTGTGTGTGAGAGAGAGAGAGAGAGAGAACATGGTGCAGTCAGAATTCAAAAATAATATTTAACAGGGTCTTTTATTGAACAAGCTAATTCAGTTGCTATCTGCACATGTAGGTCTGTTTGTGGTAAATTGTAAGCATACTTAAATATGATTTGCAGTCTATTATTTGTTGATTATTTCTTTTGATTCTTATTTACATGATAATTTTTAACATTCAGTGTTTTATATTCTATATCTTGCTGTGGTCTAATGGCCAATCAACAATAAATTGTTCTAATATGTTGATGATAACCAAGTTTGATTTATTAAAAATTTGGACTTGATCTCAACCCAAATCTAATGCAGCATTCTTCGTTGCATTTTCAGATCACTTATGCAACTTCTTCAGAGGCTCTGAGTGATAAAAGTCATTTTCCCTATTTCTACCGGATGGCCCCCAAAGAAGGGGTCCATTACCCAGCAATTGTCCAACTGCTCCTCCATTTCAGATGGATCTTGATTGGTCTCTTTGCTTCAGACACAGAGGAAGGAGAGAATTCCATGAGGGCTTTGACTCCTATACTTGTCAGGAATGGAATTTGTGTTGTTATTACACAACTTTTTTCATACAGTACACCAATAATACCCCTCAGGGCTGCCATTTCTAAGTGGAGACAAGTCAATGTCTTTGTTTTCTTTATCAGAATTGGTACCATCATGGTCGCCATTGTTCTTGTCCATATAATACATATAAATTTGCCAGGACCCATTGAAGGGAAAATCTGGATCATCTCCACCTTTATAGAATGGGACTTTCAAAGGAGCTCACTTTACAAATACATCCATAGTATTTGGACCTTTGTTTATCAAAGGAAAAAAAGGCCAAAAGAAAATGCCTTGAAATCCCATTTCAGAGGGGTATCTGAATATAAAAATGACTGTTTTCACTGTTCTTCTTCAAAGCACGTCTTTTCTGTCAAACAACGGAGAAGATGCACACAGAAAGCTTCAGTGGAGACCCAGAATGGCGTCTTGGTCAAAAATGACCACAATTTTTACAGTATTGTTAAGGCTCTGGCCCATGCCTTGACTACTGCATATTCCTCCAGATCCAAGAGGAGAAAAAAGGAGGGCAAAGAGAGTTTTGGGGCTCGAAGGATTCAGCCATGGCAGGTATGTGATCCCAACAAGGATCATCAACCTCAGTTCCTTCTGGGAAGGAATCCAAAGGAGGAGGGGAATCCTCTCAATCCACTTGTGCCAATAAAGGTCAATGGATTTGGCCAATCTAATCTCTTGACGGAAAATCTTCCAAAGAGTGGGCAGCGTAACAAATATATTTTAGATATGAATACCATTAATTTAAAAAAGGATGTATGCATTTATGCATTTTAAATAAATTCCTGTGAATATAGCTTTGTGATTAGCATCATAGAATTTTACATATATAAATTTGAAGGAATCCCTTAGACAACTTAGCCAAAGCCCCCCTCTCTGAAGGAATCCCAGTTATAGCTTTTCTGATTGATGGCTGTTTGATCTTTTCATTAAGACAATCAGTAAAGGCGAGACTGAATTTGTCTCATTCATTGGTTCAGTTCTAAAACTGTTATGATTTCTGGTTTTAAACTTCCTGGAATTTTTGTGTTCTAGCTTCATCCCTTTCTGGAAAAAACTGAGTTTTGCAATTTTTCTGATTTGAAACTATACTTGGACCCAAATGGAGACTTAGAAGCAGATCTGAACATTATGAGCTCAGTTATTCTCCCCAAGGAGCATCCCATTGAAAAGCAAATGGGGAGTTTTGACAGACAGAGACTGAGTATCAATCAGGATTCTCTTTCATGGCTAAAGGTGATCAACAAGGTGGGGAGAATATTAGTGTCTTTCTTCTGTTTTAAAAAGCCTGAGGACTAATTACAAGTGGGCAGTCTAGTAACAACAACAACAACAACAACAACAACAACAACAACAACAACAACAACAACAACAACAGAATTGGAAGGGACCTTGGAGGTCTTCAAGTCCAACCCCCTGCTTAGGCAAGAAACCCTACACTACTTCAGACAAATGGTTATCCAACATCTTCTTTAAAACTTCCAGTGTTGGAGCATTCACAACTTCTGGAGGCAAGCTGTTCCACTGATTAATTGTTCTAACTGTCAGGAAATTTCTCTTTAGTTCTATCTCTCTGTTAATGCAGCCTAGAACTGTGTTGGCTTTTTTGGCAGCTGCTGCACACTGCTGGCTCATATTTAAATGGTTGTCCACTAGGACTCCAAGATCCCTCTCACAGTTACTACTGTTGAGCAAGGTACCACATATACTATACCTGTGCATTTTGTTTTTCTTGCCTAAATGTAGAATCTTACTTTTTTCACCATTGAATTTTATTTTTTTTATAACACCCAGTGTTCAAGTCTGTCAAGATCCTTCTGTATCTTGAGCCTATCTTCTGGAGAGTTGGCTATTCCTACCAGTTTGGTGTCATCTGAAAATTTGATGAATTCCCCGTCTATCCCCTCGTCCAAGTCATTGATGAAGATGTTGAAGAGTACTGGGCCCAAAACAGAGCCTTGGGGTACTCCACTGCATACTTCCCTCTATGTAGATGCAGTTCCATTGAGCATTGCACGTTGAGTGTGGTTGATCAGCCAGTTTTGTATCCATCTGGTGGTGTTGCTGTCCATCCCACATTTTTCTACTTTATCTAGTAGTAGGTTATGGTCTACTTTGTCAAATGCCTTAATGAAGTCCAAGTAAACCACATCGACAGCATTCCTCTGGTCCACTAATTTTGTCACTTTATCAAAGAATGCAATAAGATTAGTCTGTCATGATCTGTTTTTGACAAACCCATGTTGGCATTTGGTTATTACTTTGTTTACTTCTAGGTGTTCATTGATTCGTTGCTTGATTATCTTTTCCAAAATCTTATCTGGTATTCAGGTCAGGCTGATAGGTCTGTAGTTTCCTGGATCTGTTTTTCCCCCTTTTTTGAAGATGGGAACTATCAGCTTTTTTCCAGTCCTCAGGCAGTTCCCTGGTGCTCCAGGATCTTTGAAAGATATAGTCAGTGGTTCTGAGATCTCGTCTGCCAGGTCCTTCAGAACCTTGGGGTGTAATCCATCTGGTCCTGGTGATTTGAATTGGTCTAGGGTAGACAGGTGTTCACTTACCATTTTCTTCCCTATTTTAAACTGTGTTCCTAATATGTTTTTTGTGTTGCTGTTTCTGATAGATTGGACTGTTTTTTCCCTTTGCGTAAAGACAGGTGCAAAAAATGTGTTAAGTAGCTCTGATTTCTCCCTGTTGCTTGTCACCTTCTTGCCACTTTCTCCCTGCAATGGACCAATTGTTTCCTTGACTTTTTTCTTGTTTTTAAACTAAGGACCTTCAGTGAGAATTGAAAGTGGAGAATAGAAACTGCTTGTGAGACTTCAGTACCATTGACCAAGGTGTCTTTCAGATGCTATAATATGGAACACTGTTTCAATCTTATTCTGCTATGTCCAATATGGGATGCTGGGCAACTATTCTTTAGGACACAGATCGTGGGGGTTTTTTTTGAGTTCCCTCTGGAATATTTTATCTCCATAAATCGTGTGTGAGAGCCCATCAAATTCTCAGCACTGTGTTGCTGATAGGCTCACTTGTTACCAGCTCTCAAATAACAGAGAAGGCAATTCTTTTGATGAGTGCCTAAGTTTAGTTTTGGATTGATAGCTATGAAATTTAATCAAGACTGGATGGAGGTACTGTTAATCCAATGGAAACAAGTTTTGGAATTAGGATTCAGATTGTCCTGGTCAGCCGATCTTTTTAAGTAGTACAGACTTTGCCATATTTTGTCATACTCTTCAATGTCTTCATGAACGACTTAGATGAGGGAATAGAAGGGGAACTTACCAAATTTGCGGATGATACTAAGCTGGCAAGAATAGCTAACACCCTAGATGATAGGCTCAAGATCCAGATGGATTTGACAGACTTGAACACTGGGCCCTATCTAACAAAATGAAATTCAATGTAGAGAAAAGTAAACTCTTACACTTAGGCAAGAAAACTCAAAAGTGCACATATAGACTGTGTGAAACCAGGCTTAAGAGCAGTAACTGTGAGAGGGATTTTGGAGTCTTAGTGGATAACCAGTTAAATATGAGCTAGCAGTGTGTGACGGCAGCCAAAAAAAAGCCAATGGGATACAATGAAGATCAAGTGAGGTACTAATACCACTCTGTAAAGCCTTAGTTAGACCACACTTAGAATACTGCATCCAGTTTTGGTCACCGCACTATAAAAAGGATGTCGAGACTCTGGAAAAAGTGCAGAGAAGAGCAACCAGGATGATTAGGGGACTGGAGATTAAAACATATGAAGAACAGTTACAGGAACTGGGCATGGCTAGTCTAGTGAAGAGGACCAGGTGAGACATGATAGCAGTGTTCCAATATTTGAGGAGGGGCTGCCACAGAGAGGAAGGGGTCAAGCTATTTTCTGAGGCACCCGAAGGCCAGACAAGGAATAATGGATGGAAATTGATCAAGGAGAGATTCAATCTAGAAATAAGGAGAAATTTTCTGACAGTGAGAACAATCAACCAAAGGAACAGCTTGCCTTCGGAAGTTGTGGGAGCTTCATCACTGGAAGCTTTCAAGAAGAGATTGGACTGCCATTTGTCAGAAATGGTGTAGGGTCTCTTGCTTGGGCAGGGGGTTGGACTAGATGGCCTACAAGGTCCTTCCAACTCTGTTAATTTGTATATTTATCCTATACCTCTCTTTTCAGCTCATTGGAATACTGCAATAGGCCTTCTGATCATAAGAATGAGCCATGAGTTCCATAGAAACGACAATGATTGTCATTGTCGAAGACTGTCCACTGTTGACCTCACCCAATTCCTAAGAGGTCAGTAAGGGGCATGCATAAGTGCACCAGCGTGCCTACCATCCCTATCCTAATGTTCCCTCTTATCAGTACCAATCTTATGTACATAAACAATGTTACATCTATTTATATTACTATCATATACTTGACAAAATAAATAAATAAACAAACAAACAAACAAATAAACAAATAAATAAATAGATTTGATGTGAGATAATGCTCTCACTCAGAAAACTGAAGCACTGAAACATGAATTTGATGCAAAGAATAGCCCTATCAGATAATTGTAGTAATTAGGTACAATTTAGAAAAGAAATGCTACTTTAGCTTCTAATCTCAGGACAGTTCTAGAAACTCAAAGGTTAAGTTTTAGTATTATTTTGCCAACAGTCAAATATACATAGCCCTGATTTGTAAGGTGTTTTCCTTAAGTGTATTTATTCTTCAGAGTTTTATTCTGTTTTTAAAAATCTAGCAGAATACAAAATTAAGAAATCTTTCAGAATGGATTTTATTCTAAAATTTAATACCAATAGTTCATCATACTTTAAATCATCAATAAAAGAAGAATGCAAGAATGCATGTTATTATGATCATGAGGAGGAATCAGAGGTGGGTTCCTCCTGGTTAGGACTGGTTCTATGGTAACTTGGCAGCCTGGGTCACTGGAACCGGCAGAGGCTGAGGCCTGCCACACCCCTGAACCGGTTGTCTGGGCGGCGCCATTGGTGCGACCGTCTTGTTTTTAGTTTCTTCACATGCGCAGAAGCTATTTTTAAGTACTGCACATTTATAATAATAATAACAACAACAACAACAACAACAACAACAACAACAACAACAACAACAACAGAGTTGGAAGGGAGATTGGAGGTCTTCTAGTCCAACTCCCTTCTTAGGCAGGAAACCCTACACCACTTCAGATAAATGGTTATCCAACATCTTCTTAAAATTGTCTAGTGTTGGAACATTCACAACTTCTGGAGGCAAGCTGTTCCACTGATTAAATGTTCCAACTGTCAGGAAATTTCTCCTTAGTTCTATGTTGCTTCTCTCCTTGATTAGTTTCCACCCATTGCTTCTTGTTCTACCCTCAGGTGCTTTGGATAATAGTCTGACTCCCTCTTCTTTGTGGCAACCCCTGAGATATTGGAACACTGCTATCATGTCTCCCTTAGTCCATCTTTTCATTAAACTAGACATACCTAGTTCCTGCAACCGTTCTTCATATGTTTTAGCCTCCAGTCCCCTAATCATCGTTGTTGCTCTTCTCTGCACTCTTTCTAGAGTCTCAACATCCTTTTTACATCGTGGCGACCAAAACTGAATGCAGTATTCCAAGTGTGGCCTTACCAAGGCATTATAAAGTGTTATTAACACTTCACGTGATCTTGATTCTATCCCTCTGGTAATGCAGCCTAGAACTAAAAAGAGAAGCGTTTTAAAGTACTGCGCATGCATGTGCATGGCGTGCAACGTGCCCACGTGGTACGCCCCTGAGCAAACTGGCAGCGGGAGAAACCAGAACCCACCCCTAGGAGGAACTCATTGGTTGTCACAATGCTTAATTTTTTTCTCAATTCCCTCTCTCCAGACTTTATTGATTGATTGATTTAACAACCTTGTATGCCACCAATCTCACTGAAGATGACTTTAAGTTTCTTACAAACAATGAATAAAATAAAGAGTAAAACTTAAAAGCAAGATTTCAGATTTTAAAAAATCAATTAAAATAAAATCAATTTTATATATTCAATTATAAATTATTTATTATTAAGTCTTGTAAATAATATTAAGTCTTGTAAATAATAAATAATAATAAATAATAAATTATTTATTATTAAGTCTATTATAAATTAAGTCTTGCAATGTGATATCGCAGAAGCAAAGAGTGAGGAAATAAATGAAGAATCCAGCAGTAGTCGTATCTCTTAAAACCATTTGGAACAGGTTAGAGATTTCAAATTTACCTAAGTGAAGCCTGAAGACTACTTGGCTAATATTCATGTCTACCACCATTTTCCATGGATAATGAGTCCTAACACATTTTCTTTGGCATTCCTTGCTTTTCTGCTCAGTCTCTGCCTCAGTCCAAATGTGTGGAAAATTGTCTACCTGGATTTTTCAAGCGGAAGCGAGAAGGAGAGCCAGTTTGCTGCTATGACTGCGTTCCTTGTCCAGAGGGGACCATCTCCATTCAGGAAGGTGGGTTACTCCAGAGGAAATGCTGTTGGAATCATCTAGAGCATTTTGAACAATGTGCATGTTAAAGAAGACAAATCTGAGTTTGTCTTTTGTCTTTGATCTTTCTTTTGAACCTGCCCAATTTCTTCCATAATGGGAAGAATAAGAAAAAAGTTCTTATGGATCTACCTCTAAAATGGATGAGGTAGGAAGTGATAGAAGGATATAGCAGAGTGGGCGATGTTTCTTGGGCCAGAAGTAATATCACTTCTACTTGTAAGTTTGGAACTATATTATAGAGCATATTTTGTGTGTGTGTGTGAGTGTGTGTGTGTGTGTGTGTGCGCACATATAACACGTATGTATGTATGTATGTATGTATGTATGTATGTATAACAAATATTTCTGTATATATATACACACACACACACACACACACACACACACACACACACACACACACACAAACACACACACGCAGCAGTGACTATGGCTTTCCTATCCCTCTGTATCAGTTGTCATCCAAAGGTTTTCTGGAAATGCAAAATGATAAAGTTTAAAAGAAATATTCCTTTCTCATTTCTCAGATAGTGAAAAATGCATCAGGTGCCCCGATGATCAATATCCAACCAAGAACCGAGTTCAGTGTATCCCCAAAAGAATATCCTTCCTGTCCTATGAAGAACAGCTGTGTATGTTCCTGGTCTCCTTTTCCTTACTGTTGTTCGCAAGCACAGGCTTCGTTTTAGTCACATTCCTTAACTATCAAGAAACTCCCATTGTCAAAGCTAACAACCGGGACCTCTCCTACATTCTCCTGGTCTCCCTCCTGCTTTGCTTCTTGTCCTCTTTTTTATTTTTGGGTCGACCAAGGAAAGCCACCTGTCTTCTCCGACAAATGGTATTTAACACTGTTTTCTCAGGAGCTGTATCTTCTGTGTTGGCCAAAACAATCATGGTTGTGCTGGCCTTCCTGGCTACAAAACCAGGAAACCGAGTGAAGAGATGGTTGGGAAAGAGCTTGGCCAACTCCATCATTCTTAGTTGTTCTGCTGTCCAAATTTTCATCTGTTCCATCTGGCTGGGAGTTTCTCCTCCATTCCCTGAATCTGACCTGCACACCCAGCCAGGAGAGATCATCCTTCAGTGCAATGAAGGTTCTGTCACCATGTTTTATATTGCCCTTGGCTACATGGGTTTTCTAGCTGCCATTTGTTTCACATTAGCTTTCCTAGCCAGGAATCTGCCTGGGGCCTTCAATGAAGCCAAATTGATCACCTTCAGCATGCTGGTCTTCTGCAGTGTCTGGGTCTCTTTCCTGCCCACCTACCTGAGCACCAAAGGAAAGTTCATGGTGGCCGTGCAGGTCTTCTCCATATTGGCCTCAAGTGCTGGGCTCCTGGCTTGCATCTTCTTCCCCAGGTGCTACATTATCCTCTTGAGACCAGATCTAAATACTAAGGAACATCTAAAGATAAAAATAGTGAATTGATCAAGAAATTCTTTCTTAGGCTAATAACATTATTTATTCATTGTAATTTTTATAGAAATGTTACAGAAATGAAATGAAATGAAATAAATAAATAAATATTGATTTTATATGATTCCTTTGCATCTGTTTAACAATTTAGGATATTTAAAAGTAAAGGAAATAATAATATGAACATTGTTAGATTAATCAACAAAATCCAAGATGATCATCAAACCATAAAATAAATGACTTAATCATTTATATGCATGTTTTTTAAACTTTTAACAGTCCTTTTCGTAAGCATACAAGTTAGGCAATATCTAACATATGAGCTATGTCCTAGGCTTTAGTGCTGTAACCTTGGCAGTTATTTTCAAAGTTACTTAGGAGGAACTGAACATCATCTTCTACGTCAGTGGTTCCCAAAGTGGGCGGTACCACCCCCTGGGGGGGAACCCTTAGGGGGGTGGTGAGAGGCAATGGTGGTGACAGGGAGGCAGTGAGAGGGGACAGGGGGGCGGTAGGTGGTAGGTGGTTTGCCATGCTTTTGCACTTGAAGCTCTGCCGCATTCCTCGCTCTTGTGTGCAGGGCAGCCCATTCTGAAAGAAAATGTGAGATATTTTCTTTCAGAATGGACTGCCCTGCACACAAGAGCGAGGAACTCGACGGAGTTACAAGTGCTAAGTATGATGCCTGTCTCACGGCCCACCCAGCCCCCACCCAGCCCCCACCCAGCCCCCACTCTGCTCCACTCTGCCCTACCACGCCATGCCATGCACGACTGGTCACCCCAAACTGAGTCCCACTGTGCGACTCCTACCTAGCACTTGAAGCTCTCTCGCATTCCTTGTTCTTGTGTGCAGGGCAGCCCATTCTGAAAGAAAATGCGAGACATTTTCTTTCAGAATGGGCTGCCCTGCATCCAAGAGCGTGGAATGCGACAGAGTTACAAGTGCTAGGTATGATGCCCATCTTGCAGCCTGCCCAGCCCCCACCTAGCCCCCGCCCCGCCCAGGCTCCGCTCTGCTCTGCTCCACCCCACACCATTGGTCACCCCAAATGGGTGTGCTACCTAGCATTTGAAGCTCTCTCGTGTTCCTTGCTCTTGTGTGCAGGGCAGCCCATTCTGAAAAAAATGTGAGATGTTTTCTTTCAGAATGCATGACCCGGAGAACACTTACCAAGCCATCGGCCTGGTGAGCAGCGGCGGCCTGGCCACAGCTGGCAGGAGGGAAGGGAAGGGAGGGAAGAAGGAAAGAAAAAGGAAAGAAAGAAAGAAAGAGGGAGGAAGGAAGGAAGACAGAAAGAAAGAGAGAACAATTGTAGGAAGGAAGGAAGCAAGATAGACAGAAAAAGAAAGGAGGGAGGGAAGAAGGAAAGAAAGAAAAAGAAAGAAAGAAAGATGGTAGGAAGGAAGGAAGACAGACAGAAAAAGAAAGGAGGGAGGGAGGGAAGAAGGAAGGAAGGAAAGAAAGAAAGAAAGAAAGAGGGAGGGAGGGAGGGAGGGAGGAAGACAGAAAGAAATATGGTAGGAAGGAAGGAAGACAGACAGAAAAAGAAAGGAGGGAGGGAAGGGAGGGAGGGAGGGAAGAAGGAAAGAAAAAGGAAAGAAAGAAAGAAAGAGCGAGGGAGGGAGGAAGGAAGGAAGACAGACAGACAGAAAAAGAAAGGAGGGAGGGAAGAAGGAAAGAAAAAGGAAAGAAAGAAAAAGAAAGGAAGAAAGAGGGAGGGAGGGAGGAAGGAAGGAAGACAGAAAGAAAGAAAGATGATAGGTAGGAAGGAAGACAGACAGAAAAAGAAGGGAGGGAAGGGAAGGGAGGGAAGAAGGAAAGAAAAAGGAAAGAGGGAGGGAGGGAGGAAGAAAGAAAGAAAGATGGTAGGAAGGAAGGAAGACAGAAAGAAAGAAAAAGATGGTAGGTAGGAAGGAAGACAGAAAGAAAGAAAAGATGGTAGGAAGGAAGGAAGACAGACAGACAGAAAGAAAAGAAAGACACAAAAAGAAATATGGTAGGAAGAAAGACAGAAAGAAAAAGATAGAAAGAAGGGGGAAGGTAGAGAAGAAAGAAAGAACGAAAGAAAGACTTATGACCACAATTGAGCCTAACATTTTGGTTGCTAAGCAAGAGCATTGTTAAGTGAGTTTCACCACAGTTTACAAGTTGGCCACGCCCACCCGGTCACCTGACCACTAAGCCATGCCCACCTGAAGGGGTGGGGTGGGGTGCGGTGAGGATGAGTTTGTAGCACCAAGGGGGCAGTTGACTGAAAAAGTTTGGGAATCACTGTTCTACATGGTTCTTTGGAAACTGATATTTACATTCCACCAAAGTATGGATTGTACTGGAAGAAGAAGGATTAGTGTTGATGATGTGGTTTTCCAGCTTTAAAAGCTCTAATTGGTATTGGTGTGCCTCAGGGGCGGGTTGTTCTCTTACCTCGCTACCGGTGCACTGCGCTTGCATCACCACATTTTGTGCACACGCGCGCTTGCTACGCGCGAGCAACCCCTTGCGTGAATTTGCTTCCGCGCATGCGCAAGAAGCAAAAAATCACTGAAATCTCACGCATGGGCTTGTCCCCTCGTGAGATTTTGCTTCTGCGCATGCGCAGAAAGCCAAAAATGCCCAAAAATTCTGAAAAAAAGACGGCAATGCACGACGGACTGGTTGTCCAGGGAAAAAGATAGTGGCCACCTCACCCCTTGCTTGAAATGGGGGGGGGGCATCCTAAAGGCTGGATTTCTAAAGGATGGTGTTCTGAACTAGGCTTCCTGATAAATCATAAAACACAAACGTAGTCCCAAAAAACCTCTTTTTATTTCAACTGCTGTGAATTATGTTCATTCCCAGCTGTAATAAGTCCCAAAGAACCGAGGTGGCGCAGCAGTTAGAGTGCAGTACTGCAGGCTACTTTAGCTGACTGTAATCTAAAGTGATTTATAGATACCATCTGGATAGGGAGACACACCATCAGCCCCTGGACTATTGGCTTCCCATGACTGGACACTGGAACTCTTGGATTGACTTAATTTTTAATGAGATTATCTTTACATGCTCCTTATTAATTTTATTGATTTTAACATTTGTGATAATTAACCTTGCAATTTTTACCCCAGAAGCATTGTGACTGTGGTTAGGATGTGGGCTATGAATGGGTATGATTGTGTGATAGAGTTTTATGGATTATAGCAGAATGAGTAAGCCGAGGGTTTGGTCTTTGTCCCCCTCTGCTGAGTGTGCAAACAGAAGTGGAGGGGGACTTAGGTCCATTCCCAGGTGTAGTATGAATGGTATGCATGGTCTGTCGGGAGAGGGGGGGTCCAGTAGGGGAGGGGAGTGGATCTCTGATGGGATGGGGGATGGGAGGATTACGGTCATAACAGGGAGAGGTAGGTATGGCGGGAGCAGAGGGGTAGGCCGCTCTCGGGGAACGAGAACTCGCTGTCTCCAAGCGATTTCTTGTTCTGGCCCCTCTGGTTTGGTTCCATCTTGCTCAACCCGAGGGCCTGGTAACCAGGGATGTCAGGGCCCTGGGCTCAAGCTGCTGCTGTTGAACGCCAGGTCAATTACTAACAAGGCCCCCCTTGTACGGGATTTAATCCTGGAAGAGGGGGCGGACCTGGCATGTATTACTGAGACCTGGCTTGGCCAGGAGGGGGGGTTCCCCTCTCCGAGATGTGCCCGGACGGGTTCTCAGTTCAGCATCAGCCGCGACCCCAGGGAAGGGGTGGAGGAGTGGCGATTATAGCTCGCCAGAACCTTAATCCTCGAAGGAGCCCTGCCCCGGAGATTGTTGGGTGTGAGACGCTCCTTCTGAAGTTGGACTTAGGGGTCCAGGTGGGCCTTTTGCTAGCGTACCTGCCTCCTAGCTACGTTACAAAGGCCCTGCCTGTTCTGCTCGAGGCGGTAGCAGGGCTGGCGATTGAGTTCCCCAGGTTGATGGTGCTGGGGGACTTTAATTTGCCATCGCCCGGTGAAACCTCGGAGGCAGTCCAGGAGTTCATGGCTTCCATGACAACCATGGACCTGACCCAAGTAGTTCAGGGTCCGACTCATGAGGGAGGTCACACGCTTGACCTTGTGTTTCTTTCGGGGCAGTGGAGAGATGATCTGAGGCTGAGGGGTTTAGTCACAGTACCCTTGTCGTGGTCAGATCATTTCCTTCTGGGGTTGGATTTCATGGCACCACTCCTCCACCGCAAGGAGGCGGGGCCGACTAAGTGGTTCCGCCCCAGGCGCCTAATGGAATCTGAAGGATTTCAGAGGGAACTTGGGGAAATACCTGACTCCCTGGTACACGATTCATCTGAGGCTCTAGTGGCTGCCTGGAATCGGGCGGCAACGGGGGCTTTAGATCGGATTGCGCCTTTGCGGCCTCTCCGTGGCAGCGGATCCCGGAGGGCTCCTTGGTTTACTGAGGAGCTCCGGGAGATGAAGCGCCTAAAGAGACGCCTAGAGCGACGATGGAGAGCCAGTAAAGCTGAGTCTGACCGGACACTTTTAAGAACTTGCATTAAGTCTTACTTAGTGGCGATAAGGGCGGCAAAATGCTCGCATTTTTCCGCTCTTATTGCGTCCGCCGACTCCCGCCCAGCCGCCCTGTTTAGGGTGACTCGCTCCCTCCTAGCCAAGGGGGGAGTTGAAGATCCCTTGCAGGGCAGAGCTGAGGAATTTTCTCAGTTTCTGGCGGATAAAGTTGTTCAGATTCGGACAGACCTGGACTCCATTTGGACAGGGCAAGCCGAGATGACAGGGGCGAGTCTTAGTCCTGTTATATGGGATGAGTTTGAGCCTGTCACTCCTGAGGATGTGGACAAGGCCATAGGAGCGATGAGCGCCTCCACCTGTTTATTGGACCCGTGCCCCTCCTGGCTGGTCTCAGCCAGCAGGGAGGTGTCACGCGGCTGGCTCCAGGCGGTTGTGATCGCTTCTTTGAGAGAGGGATCCATCCCACAGCCTTTAAAAGCTGCGGTGGTGAGGCCCCTCCTCAAGAAGCCTTCCCTGGACCCAGCGGATTTAAAAAACTTCCGTCCAGTCTCCAACTTACCCTTTTTGGGTAAAGTTGTTGAGAAGGTGGTGTCACTCCAACTCCTGCGGCTTTTGGAGGATACTGATTATCTGGATTCCTTTCAATCGGGTTTCAGGCGCGGCTACAGTACGGAGACTGCTTTGGTCGCGCTGATGGATGATCTCTGGCGTGCCCGGGATGGGGGTTATTCCTCCATCCTGGTGTTACTTGACCTCTCAGCGGCTTTCGATACCATTGACCATGGTATCCTTCTGCGTCGTCTTGGGGAGGTGGGAGTGGGAGGCACTGTTTTACGGTGGTTCTCCTCCTACCTCTCTGACAGGACGCAGTCGGTGTTGACAGGAGGACAGAGGTCGGCCCCTAGGCCCCTGGTTTGCGGGGTGCCACAGGGCTCGGTCCTCTCGCCCATCCTGTTTAACATTTACATGAAACCGCTGGGTGAGATCATCCAATGACATGGGGTGAGGTATCAGCAGTATGCTGATGATACCCAGTTGTACATCTCCACCCCGTGTCAATTCAGTGAAGCAGTTGATGTAATGTGCCGCTGCCTGGACGATGTGAGGGTCTGGATGGGAGTGAACAGACTCAGGCTCAACCCAGACAAGACTGAGTGGCTCTGGATATTGCCTCCCAAGGACTATGTCGACTGTCCCTCCTTGGTTCTTGGGGGAGAAAAATTGGCTCCCTCAGAACAGGTTCGCAATTTGGGAGTCCTCCTAGACCCACAGTTAAAATTGGATCAACATCTTTCAGCTGTGGCTAGGGGGACCTTTGCACAGATCCGTCTTGTGCACCAATTGCGACCTTACTTGGAGAGGGAGGCCTTGCTCACAGTCACTCATGCCCTTGTCACCTCACGGCTAGACTACTGTAACGCGCTCTACATGGGGCTACCCTCGAAGAGCATCCGGAGACTCCAGTTGGTACAGAATGCAGCTGCGCGAGCTGTAGTGGGTGTACCAAGATACACCCACGTAACACCTCTCCTTCGCCAGCTGCATTGGCTACCAATTAGTCTCCGGTTGCAATTTAAGGTGTTGGTCGTTACCTTTAAAGCCCTACATGGCTCAGGGCAAGGTTACCTGCGGGACCGCATCCTACCACATACCTCCCTAAGACCGGTTAGGTCCCACAGAGAGGGCCTCCTCCGGGTCCCGTCGGCCAAACAATGCCGACTGGCGGGGCCACGGGGGAGGGCCTTCTCTGTGGGAGCCCCGTCCCTCTGGAACCAACTTCCACCAGAGATCCGGACTATCCCCACCCTTCTGGCCTTCCGTAAAGCCTTAAAAACATGGCTCTTCCGGCAGATGGGGTGAATAGGATAATCAAATTCCCCCTGAATGTTGTGTTTATAATGTTTTCTTTTTAACTATATTTTAACTTAAATTATGATTATTGTTTTTAAATGTACACTTCTTACTCATGCTGTACGCCGCCCTGAGTCCCACGGGATTGGGCGGCATATAAGAACGTCTAATAAATAAATAAATAAATAATAAATAAATAATCAGCAGTTCAGCTGTTCAAATCTCACTGGCTCATGGTTGACTCAGCCTTCCATCCTTCCGAGGACACGTCCAGAAAGTGATGATGGAGGAAGACAGTTCAACAACCAAGAAATTGACTTCTGCTGTCCTTCAAAGTGGTCTTTTGTCTCCAGACACTGCTAGGGAAATCACCTAGAACTATGGAATTTGTTGCTTCTCTGTGTTTGTGATAGTTTAGTTATGCCTCTCTTCTAATGCCAAGGAAGCAATCAGTTAACCTTGAACCATGCCTATCGTTAAGAATAATACCTGTTTGTGATCATCTTCTATTAGAGCTCTCTGTATTAATCCTAAATTGGAGCTGGTTTTAAAATTGGTTGTGCCTGAAATGAAATTTAGTTTACCATCTCTTCCAGAAATATCAGTTTTTGGATGAGAGCTGAGTAAGAGACCAGAAAGTGAAAGCCTGTGGACTGTATCATTGGGTAAATGCTCTTTCTCCTTAAGAAAGTAATAGAGTAGATAGAAGTTTCTGGGTTTTTTTAAATCTATACTCTGTGTATCCCTCTTCCATTTTCATGTAAGTCAATGAGAAATTTATATTCTGAAGCTTCTTATTTTATTATATACACCATGGATCATGAGGTCTACATCTAAAATGGTGGTGGGGCCCACAGTATGTTGAATGGTGCGACTTGATTTTTTAGCACATCTACTATGAAACTGATTTTGATGGACCTGGTAGCCTTTTTGTTGTTGCATGTACTCACTTAGTGACAGAGGTGGGATTCACATAGTTTCCCTACCGGTTCGCCCGGCACCAAATATGTGAGAGCACGCACACACACTCACTTTGGTCACGTGCGCACCTTCCATGCATATGCGTGGCCTTCTGCGCATGTGCTTTGCTCGCACATGTGGCTTGCACACATGCACGCAACTTGAAAACATGGCTAAATAGGACAGCTTAGTCCTGGGGCAGGCCCACCGGCAGGTTGCTACTACCGGTTCGCCCGAATTATTCCGAACCAGCTGAATACCTCCTCTGCTTAGTGAGGTGCAGGCCACTTCGATGTGAAGGAATCCAGACAGAATCTGAACTGATCCAATGACACTTTTTGCCTAAAGCCAAATTCTCAACCAGGAAAGATTTCCAATTAGGGCCTTCCAGGTCAGAGCGAGAAGTGAACTGCATTTGACTCCATTTTGAGGATAATTCTCCCTGTCACAAGAGATCTCTGAGTAATTCAACCAGCTATTGGACTCAAAGATTGTTAGACATTTTTCTGGAGGGAAATAAAAGGGAAACAAACAATTCAATACGGTTCCAAATGATAGAGCAGAGCTAGAATTAAATCAGTCATCAAGAATTGAGAGGTTTGAAAGCTCCATCCTTGAAATTGGCCCCAGAGGGCTTTCACGGCACATGTGGCTGAAGAAAAAGAAATGTGACATTTGTTGGCATAGTGCTTAAAGAGGAAACCCTGGGGATTACTTAGTGCCTGAACATGTCACACAAGTGAAACAACTTTCTGCTGAGTTAGAGCCAAAGTTTACTTTATTTTGAAAGCCAATGTTCAAGGGTATCACCACACACACACACACACACACACACACACACACACACACACACACACACACTGATGCAATAGTGTGGCAAGTCTAAGGGGCATGCATAAGTGCACCAGCGTGCCTACCGTCCCTGTCCTAATGTTCCCTCTTATCAGTACTCATCTTATGTATATAAACAATGTTATATCTATGTATATTACCAACACGTACTTGACAAAAATAAATAAATAAATAAAATTAAAATTAAAAAGTCCCTAAGAACAAAATCAAGCTCCGTCAAAAACTAGTCATCAAAGATGTTCCACTTCTCCCCTATACTTATGGAAGTGCTGGGGATTTCTTCCCCCTCCTTTTCTCTCCAGGGAGTTTTCTAGCTGTCACCTCTGAAATTAGTCCTGTGAATGGCAAATACAAGGAATAATGCAAAGTTATGTCCTGTCTTGAGCCGGAAAGCCCTAATGTAGAAACTTCCTGGCTTGGCCTACAATTTAGGCATTGTGTGTCTCTGCAGAATTTCAGACTCTGGCCTTCCTGCTCTCATGCCTCTTTTCTTCCAGAGATGTTTATTTCAATAATGTGATAAATCAATCCTTCAAGACTCATTTCAGTGTATTTCCAGATGGACATTGAAACCCCCTTTTTAAAAAAATCCATCTTGACTCAGACAGCCTCATGGAAACATCCAAATCCAAGCCTTCAGTTTCCCCTTTGATCTTCTATGGTATTAGAACTCCATCCGAAGTTCTAAGATGTATTCCCTCTCTCCTTTCATCTAAGTCATGCATTGAAATGTTGGTGAATCCAATATTCAGAGTAGACCATTGTGACCAACTTCAATAGTTCATGGTTCTTATAAGAGGAATTGTTGATGAACCTTCCTTGGGTACATTTTCCCAGCCAGCTTGATAACCACTGCACCTTATTGCCCTTCACCCCATATTTGCTATTTAAAATATTGAGGTTAATCCATTAAAAAATTATTAAACCCTGAAAAAGTTATTCAATTAGAATATCTGGCATAGCACTTCCTTAGTGGTGGTTTTGGATAGCTGGACTAACAATGAGCCCTGCCTGCCATGAATAGTCTTGCATGACACCAGTTCTCCAGAAACTGGAAGCACCATGGTGATACAGTCTGGAAATAGCTAGCTTTGATGAGCCCATTGAAATTCCAGGCTGACAAACCCCTGTTGGGGGGTCTTCGGACCGGAATCTGTCCTGGAGGGACAGAGAAGAAGGAGAGGCATCTCGGAAGACCAAGAGGGGTAGGCAAATCCTACCCCTCTTGGTCTTATCTCTTATCTTTAGGCAAAGAAATAAAGCTCTTTGAACTGACAGGGGTGATGGCTATCACAGCCATTACAAGCTGGGGAAACCAGAATAAGATTTGTGCAGGAGCAGTGAATTGAGTGGAGTATCGACATCGGGTGAGTGACTGGCCAATATATATTAAAGAAAAAATTTGTTTAAAGAACCTGGAAGGTATCCCAGCAAAGAATTAGCAGCTGATTTGACATGGGGGGAAAGTGAAAGAAGCAGTTTAAACACAAGCCTAAAATGGAGATTGAGACTATTAAAGCATTTTGAGAAGAAACCTGAAAGAAAGCAGCTGTTTAAGAAGACTGGAAGCAATATTAAATTTGGAGTATTGAAAGGAGAACATAGAAAAATGCAAAACAAGGTTTAAAACATGGATTTATATTGAAAGTTTTTTTATTTTTTATTTCATTTTCATCATTCTGTGGATTGGAGTTGCGGAGTGAGACACCTACTGGCAGGAAAAAAAATTGCAACGAATAACAACTTTGTTTTTTATATAATGTCCTTGGATTACAAGCTGTGAGAAATCTTAGGGAGGACTTGTTTGTTTTTGAGAGGTTTAGCAATAGCACTTTTCTTATATACCGCTTCATAGAGCTTTACAGCCCTCTCTAAGCGGTTTACAGAGTTCAGCATATTGCCCCCAACAATCTGGGTCCTCATTTTACCCACCTCGGAAGGATGGAAGGCTGAGTCAACCTTGAGCCTAGTGAGATTTGAACAGCTGAACTGTTGAACTAGCAGTCAGCCTGCAATGGCTGCATTTAACCACTGCACCACTTCAGCTCAGATCAGGTTTGATCCCAGCAACGGTGGTGGACTTACAGAATTTTAAATTGAAGTTAGAACATTGTGGAAATAACAAAATGTCTCAGGAAGTAATTGAAATGATCAATGATCTGAAAGAAATGATTAAAATGACACGTGGACTTTTTAAACTTGATGAATCAGAAAATATACTGGAATACACCCAAGTGAACAAAGAAACTATGAAAGAGAAGCAAGGACTCAGCATTGAAGAAGAAAAAATATTGAGTTTGACATTGGAAGCAATAATGTAAAAAAAAAAGAAGGAATAGGAGAAAAATAACTAAGAAAAGGAAACAAAGGGAAGAAAGGGGAAGGTTAATGATTACACTGGAGATAGCAGTGGTGAAAATAGAAAGGGAGGAAGGAAGAAAAGAAGAAAAGGGGAAGTGAGTAGGTTCAAAAGGGATAAATGAGTATACTGGGCATGACAGTGGGGAAAGGAAGAAGAGGGAAAAGGGAAAAGAAAAGGGATTAGATGGGATCTTAAAGCAGAATAAAAAATATAATAATTATAAAATTCAAAAAAAAGAAGAAAGATAAGAGAATGTGATGATGAGAGGGAAATATTAAGAACTATGGGAGTGTATGGGAGACTAAATGAAAAGAGTTAAAGGAATAACTAAAGAAGAAAAATGGGAAATATGATACGTATAAGTAGACTGCAACTTTTGAGTCTGAGTGAGAGAAGGTGGGTAAAAGCTCTTCCATTGCAGTTTGAATTCACAGAGCCTGGGGGAGGTGCTCCTGGCTGCAACCTTTGAGTCTGTTGTAGAATGAATCAGGACACTAAGCAAGCACTTGTACAGAAGGAAAGGTTTATTGATATGCGCAGGTTCAAAGCAAATGCAAAGGCCTGAACCCTGAACACTAGACAAGACCAGATTCTTATACCCTGGTTTACGTATGCATTTCCTATGCCCATTTATGGTATACAATGAGGCAAACTTATCTTAAAATAAAAGAAGGAACTGGGAACAGACAGTTAAGCATATAAGACATGTTAGCACAGATGTTTCCCAACTGTGGTTTATCCTTGACATTTGTTTTTAAGGAACAATACAACGGCTCACACAATACTGTAGACATAGCAAAAACTCTTTCTCATGGTCAGCATATCTAAAAAGGATACATATATTAATTAGGGCTGACAGGGCAGTTCCTTTCTGCAGAACTAATGGATATTAAGATACGTGTTTACTTGGCTTGCCTTGTAACATTGTCCGAACTTTGTCAGGCCTGGTTTTGGGGCATAATTGATTGTAGCCCCTACTTTAAGTCTGAGTGAGAGAAAGTGGGTAAAAGCTCTTCCATTGCAGTTTGAATTCACAGAGCCTGGGGGAGGTGCTCCTGGCTGCAACTTTTGAGTCTGAGTGAGAGAAGGAGGGGGAAAGGTAGCGGCCCGCGCGCCTAATGGCGCGCAAATCATATAACTATAAACAAAAAAATAGTAATAATACAATCAGGGTTAGTGCCCTTGAGACTGTGATTTTATTCTATTTCAAAATGACTGGCTTAGTTCAGTGTAATACTTGTTTTTCAGTTGTGTTTCGAAGTACTCTTTTCAAATTTGGATACTGTCCTCTTTGTAAACAAATTACTAGTCTATGTGGACAGATTATCTATCTAGACTCTCTAATCTGTGCTCTGCAAGCAGAAATAAGGTGCCAAATTCAGCCATTCCACTCTAATGAGCTGCCACACTATCAGCCCCCTCTATCACAAAGATCCTGCAGGAGAAGGGCAGTATGGACAACTGTGGGATCTGGCAGGGTGAGAGCTGTGAACCAGAAGCACAGAGCTTTTACTGTGTCCCAGCATAACAGATATAGTGCCCTTGCTGACCTTAACAGAGACACTAACGTGACAGGTCAAGGTACTTGTGATAACAATAACTCAAATAAGCAGGGGAACGTGGTCCGAGATGAAGAACTTAATTTGGAAAGTGGAAAGTGTGAATCACGTATTACACATCAGTCACACAAGAGCAGCAAGGTATCCAAAAAGAGAAGCCACCTTCTGGTTGGTGATTCAATTGTAAGGGATGTAAATTTAGGAAAGGATATCGAGGTTTTGAAAGAGGTCAGGTGTCTGCAAGGTGCTACTGCCAGCAGAGACAAGAGGCGTATTCTTAAGATAGTCAAGAATGCCAGTAAGGACTGTGATGTTGATGCTATTATACATCTAGGCACAAATGATCTGTCCCAAAAAGATGTACTTTCTGTGCAGAATGACTTCCAGAGCTTGGGGTACGAACTTAGTAGTATAGGTTGTAGGCTTATCTTTTCAGAGGTTTTACCAGTATATAAGGAACAAAAAGGGAAAGGCCAACGTGTAGCAGAGTTTAATGTGTGGCTAAAGGAGTGGTGTAAAAGGGAAGGCTTTGGTCTTATTAGTCATGATATCAGCAGCTGGTCCAATGAAAAACTGTACGAAAGAGATGGTTTGCATCCATCAAAGAAAGGGACTGAGCTACTTGGTATTAAATTCAGAGATTTCCTGGATAAACATTTAAACTGAACAGCGGGGACAGAGAATTAATTGATACAGATCATTTCTGTCCCCAGCAATCTAAAATTAATAGGGTTAACAGTGCACACAACATAGATATGTGCACTAATCAAACAGGTGGCAAGAAAGTAGGGGCGGTCAGGCACAACACAGGTTATGTAGACAGTAAACACAGGGTCAATCTAAATGGACTTAAATGTCTATACACCAATGCACAGAGTATGAGGAATAAACAGGGTGAATTAGAAATTCAAGTAAATGACGGAAGATATGATATAGTTGCCAGTACGGAAACTTGGTGGGATGAAACTGACAAATGAAATATACAGCTAGAGGGATTTAAATTATTTTAAAAAAACAGACCAAATAAAAGAGGAGGTGGAGTTGCACTATATATAAGAAATAACTACATCTCTACAGAAATAGAGCACAACAATAATGAAAATCACCCCGAATGCATTTGGGTCAATATTAAAGGGGGGCGAAATGACATTGCCATAGGTCTATACTACAGGCCACCCAACCAAACAGAGGAAGTAGATGAACTTTTTGCAAGTCAGCTAACTAAGGTATGTAGGAAGCACATCACAATAGTAATGGGGGATTTTAACTACCCTGACATCAACTGGGAGACAAACTCTGCACCAAGTGGAAGAGCCAACAGGTTCCTAACAAACCTAGCAGACAATTTTGTTACCCAAAAAGTAGAGAAGGGAACAAGGGGATCAGCCATATTGGACTTAATTCTCACTAACAGAGATGAAATGATAGAAGGTGTTGAAGCTACAGGAACTTTGGGGGCAAGTGATCATGCAATATTGAAATTCAACATTATGCAAACACAAACAGTAGAACAAAGTCAAACTAGAGTCTTGGACTTTAAGAGGGCTAATTTCAATAAACTCAGAGAGAACTTGGGAAAGATTCCATGGACGAGAATCCTCAAGGGGAAAACAACTCAAGAAGCTTGGGAAATTTTGAAAAATGAGATTATAAAAGCCCAGACTAGCACAATACCAATGAAGAAGAAAAATAATAGGTCTCAAAAGAAACCAGGATGGCTGCATAAAGAACTCTCTGACAAATTGAAAGACAAAAAGGACAAGTATAAAAAGTGGAAAGAAGGGGAAATAACTAAGGCAGAATATCAGCAAATAGCTGGAGCCTGTAAAGATGAAGTGAGGAAAGCTAAGGCTCACAATGAACAAAGGCTTGCGACAAAAGTACAAAGTAAAAAAAAAAGCGTCTTCCAACATATTAAAAACAAGAAAAAAGTCAAGGAAACAATTGGTCCATTACAGGGAGAAAGTGGCAAGAAGGTGACAAGCAACAGGGAGAAAGCAGAGCTACTTAACACGTTTTTTGCATCTGTCTTTACACAAAGGGAGAAAACAGTCCAACCTATCAAAAACAGCATCACAAAAAACGTATTAGGAACACAAGTTAAAATAGGGAAGAAAATGGTAAGTGAACACCTGTGTACCCTAGACGAATTCAAATCACCAGGACCAGATGGATTACACCCCAAGGTTCTGAAGGAACTGGCAGACGAGATCTCAGAACCACTGAACTATATCTTTCAAAGATCCTGGAGCACCGGGGAACTGCCAGAGGACTGGAAAAGAGCTGATGTAGTTCCCATCTTCAAAAAAGGGGAAAAAAACAGATCCAGGAAACTACAGACCTATCAGCCTGACCTCAATATCAGGGAAGATTTTGGAAAAGATAATCAAGCAACGAATCAATGAACACCTAGAAGCAAACAAAGTAATAACCAAAAGCCAACATGGGTTTGTCAAAAACAGATCATGCCAGACTAATCTTATTGCATTCTTTGATAAAGTGACAAAATTAGTGGACCAGAGGAATGTTGTCGATGTGGTTTACTTGGACTTCAGTAAGGCATTTGACAAAGTAGATCATAACCTACTACTAGATAAAGTAGAAAAATGTGGGTTAGACAGCATCACCACCAGATGGATTCGAAACTGGCTAACCAACCGCACTCAACGTGTAGTGCTCAATGGAACTGCATCTACATGGAGGGAAGTATGCAGTGGAGTACCCCAAGGCTCTGTTTTAGGCCCAGTACTCTTCAACATCTTCATCAATGACTTTGACGAGGGGATAGATGGGGAACTCATCAAATTTGCAGATGACACCAAACTGGCAGGAATAGCCAACTCTCCAGAAGATAGGCTCAAGATTCAGAAGGATCTTGACAGACTTGAACATTGGGCGCTATCAAACAAAATGAAATTCAATGGTGATAAAAGTAAGGTTCTACATTTAGGCAAGAAAAACAAAATGCACAGGTACAGTATATGTGGTACCTTGCTCAACAGTAGTAACTGTGAGAGGGATCTTGGAGTCCTAGTGGACAACCATTTAAATATGAGTCAGCAGTGTGCAGCAGCTGCCAAAAAAGCCAACACAGTTCTAGGCTGCATTAACAGAGGGATAGAATCAAGATCACGTGAAGTGTTAATACCACTTTATAATGCCTTGGTAAGGCCACACTTGGAATACTGCATACAGTTTTGGTCGCCACGATGTAAAAAGGATGTTGAGACTCTAGAAAGAGTGCAGAGAAGAGCAACAAAAATGATTAGGGGACTGGAGGCTAAAACATATGAAGAACGGTTGCAGGAACTGGGTATGTCTAGTTTAATGAAAAGAAGGACCAGGGGTGACATGATAGCAGTGTTCCAATATCTCATGGGTCGCCACAAAGAAGAGGGAGTCAAACTTTTCTCCAAGGCACCTGGGGGTAGAACAAGAAGCAATGGGTGGAAACTAATCAAGGAGAGAAGCAACTTAGAACTAAGGAGAAATTTCCTGACAGTTAGAACAATTAATCAGTGGAACAGCTTACCTCCAGAAGTTGTGAATGCTCCAACACTAGACATTTTTAAGAAGATGTTGGATAACCATCTGTCTGAAGTAGTGTAGGGTTTCCTGTGTAAGCAGGGGGTTGGACTAGAAGACCTCCAAGGTCCCTTCCAACTCTGTTATTATTATTATTATTATTATTACTATTAAGATTAATATGTGTAGTTGTAGTATTTGATTATGATTTGATGAATGAAATGGAAAAAAGAGAAGAAAGGTAGTATATACTACTACAGGCTCAGTATGACTGGGATGCATGGCCTGCTGGGAGAGAGGGGGACCAGTGGGGGAGGGGAGGGGATCTCTGGTGTGAGGGGGGACGGGAGTATTAAGGTCATAACAGGGAGAGGTAGGTATGGCGGGAGCAGGGGGGTAGGCCGCTCTCGGGGAACGAGAATTCGCTATCTTCAAGCGATTCCTTGTTCTGGCCCCTCTGGTTTGGTTCCATCTAGCTCAGCCCGAGTACCTGGTAACCAGGGATGTCAGGGCCCTGGGCTCAAGCTGCTGCTGTTGAATGCCAGGTCGATTACTAACAAGGCCCCCCTTGTACGGGATTTAATCCTGGAAGAGGGGGCGGACCTGGCATGTATTACTGAGACCTGGCTAGGCCAGGAGGGGGGGGTTCCCCTCTCCGAGATGTGCCCAGACGGGTTCTCAGTTCAGCATCAGCCGCGACCCCAGGGAAGGGGTGGAGGAGTGGCAATTATAGCTCGCCAGAACCTAAATCCTCGAAGGAGCCCTGCCCCGGAGATTGTTGGGTGTGAGACGCTCCTTCTGAAGCTGGACTTAGGGGTTCAGGTGGGCCTTCTGCTAACGTACTTGCCTCCTAGCTGCGTTGCAAAGGCCCTGCCTGTTCTGCTCGAGGCGGTAGCAGGGCTGGCGATTGAGTTCCCCAGGTTGATGGTGCTGGGGGACTTCAACCTGCCATCGCCCGGTGAAACCTCAGAGGCAGTCCAGGAGTTCATGGCTTCCATGACAACCATGGACCTGACCCAAGTAGTTCAGGGTCCGACTCATGAGGGAGGTCACACGCTTGACCTTGTGTTTCTCTCGGGGCAGTGGAGAGATGATCTGAGACTAAGGGGTTTAGTCACAGTACCCTTGTCGTGGTCAGATCATTTCCTTCTGAGGTTGGATTTCATGGCGCCACTCCTCCACCGCAAGGAGGCGGGACCGATTAAGTGGTTCCGCCCCAGGCGCCTAATGGAATCCGAAGGATTTCAGAGGGAACTTGGGGAAATACCGGACTCCCTGGTACACGATTCATCTGAGGCTCTAGTGACTGCCTGGAATCAGGCGGCAACAGGGGCTTTAGATCGGATTGCGCCTTTGCGGCCTCTCCGTGGCAGCGGATCCCGGAGGGCTCCTTGGTTTACTGAGGAGCTCCGGGAGATGAAGCGCCTAAAGAGACGCCTAGAGCGACGATGGAGAGCCAGTAAAGCTGAGTCTGACCGGACACTTTTAAGAACTTGCATTAAGTCTTACTTAGTGGCGATACGGGCGGCAAAATGTGCGCATTTTTCCGCCCTTATTGCGTCCGCCGACTCCCGCCCAGCCGCCCTGTTTAGGGTGACGCGCTCCCTCCTCGCAAAGGGGGGGGGCGAAGAACCCTTGCAGGGTAGAGCTGAGGAATTTTCCCAGTTCCTGGCGGATAAAATCACTCAGATTCGGACAGACCTGGACTCCATTTGGACAGGGCAGGCCGAGATGACAGGGGCGAGTCTTAGTCCTGTTATTTGGGAGGAGTTTGAGCCTATCACTCCTGAGGATGTGGACAAGGCCATAGGAGCGATGAGCGCCTCCACTTGTTTATTGGACCCGTGTCCCTCCTGGCTGGTTTCGGCCAGCAGGGAGGTGTCACGCGGCTGGCTCCAGGCTGTTGTGATCGCATCTTTGAGAGAGGGGTCCGTCCCGCAGCCCTTAAAAGCTGCGGTGGTGAGGCCCCTCCTCAAGAAGCCTTCCCTGGACCCAGCGGATTTAAAGAACTTCCGTCCAGTCTCCAACTTACCCTTCTTGGGTAAAGTTGTAGAGAAAGTGGTGTCGCTCCAACTCCTGCGGCTATTGGAGGATACTGATTATCTGGATCCCTTTCAATCGGGTTTCAGGCGCGGCTACAGTACGGAGACTGCTTTGGTCGCACTGATGGATGATCTCTGGCGAGCACGGGATGGGGGTCATTCCTCCATCCTGGTGTTACTTGACCTCTCAGCGGCTTTCGATACCATCGACCATGGTATCCTTCTGCGTCGTCTTGGGGAGGTGGGAGTGGGAGGCACTGTTTTACGGTGGTTCTCCTCCTACCTCTCTGACAGGACGCAGTCGGTGTTGACAGGAGGGCAGAGGTCGGCCCCTAGGCCCCTGGTTTGCGGGGTGCCACAGGGTTCGGTCCTCTCGCCCATCCTGTTTAACATTTACATGAAACCGCTGGGTGAGATCATCCGACGACACGGGGTGAGGTATCAGCAGTATGCTGACGATACCCAGTTGTACATCTCCACCCCGTGTCAGTTCAGTGAAGCAGTTGATGTAATGTGCCGCTGCCTGGACGATGTGAGGGTCTGGATGGGAGTGAACAGACTCAGGCTCAACCCAGACAAGACTGAGTGGCTCTGGATTTTGCCTCCCAAGGATTATGTCGACTGTCCCTCCTTGGTTCTCGGGGGAGAAAAATTGACTCCCTCGGAACAGGTCCGCAATTTGGGTGTCCTCCTAGATCCACAGCTAAAATTGGAGCAACATCTTTCAGCTGTGGCTAGGGGGACCTTTGCACAGATTCGTCTTGTGCACCAATTGCGGCCTTACTTGGAGAGGGAGGCTTTGCTCACAGTCACTCATGCCCTTGTCACCTCACGGCTAGACTACTGTAACGCGCTCTACATGGGGCTACCCTCAAAGAGCATCCGGAGACTCCAACTGGTACAGAATGCAGCTGCGCGAGCTGTAGTGGGTGTACCGAGATACACCCACGTAACACCTATTCTTCGCCAGCTGCATTGGCTGCCAATTAGTCTCCGGTCGCAATTTAAGGTGTTGGTCGTTACCTTTAAAGCCCTACATGGCTCAGGGCCAGGTTACCTTCGGGACCGCATCCTACCACATACCTCCCTACGACCGGTTAGGTCCCATAGAGAGGGCCTCCTCCGGGTCCCATCGGCCAAACAATGTCGGTTGGCGGGGCCACGGGGGAGGGCCTTCTCTGTGGGAGCCCCGTCCCTCTGGAACCAACTCCCACCAGAGATCCGGACTATCCCCACCCTGCTGGCCTTCCGTAAAGCCATAAAAACTTGGCTCTTCCGGCAGGCGGGGTGAATAGGAAGATCAGATTCCCCCCTTGAATGTTGTTTTTATAATTGTTTTAACTATGCCTTTTAATTTTAAATTATGATAATTGTTTTTATTGTACGCTTCTTATTCTGTTGTACGCCGCCCTGAGTCCCACGGGATTGGGCGGCCTATAAGAACGTCTATTAAATTATTAAATTAAATATATTTAAAATTGTTTGAATAGTAAATATTAATGACTGTAATAAAGTAAACTGGTGAAATTAATATCTATAGGCAGAAGCAATATATATTTAGATTAATAATGGTGAATGGAATAGGTAGCTGATTGTTTATTAGATGATGTTGGATAGTTGAAGAAGGAAAGGTGTATAAGAAAATATGAGGATAAAATTTTAAGAAGTGGAGTGTTTGGGAAATTTAAAAAAATGGTTAATGGTATAATTAAAGAAGAATGGGAAGTACGATAAAGTGAATTGTATTATGATTAATATGTGTACTTGTAATATTTGAATAAGAAGATGATATAATGAATGAAATGGAAAGGGGGGAAATGTTTGAGATATATATATATATATGTGGGAGCAATACTTGGATGAATGTATTATAAGATGATGCTGGATAGATGAAAAAGGAGATGTAAAAACTAAGTTTAAAGACACTTATTATTCATGAAGTTAAATGGAAAAGGCATTGAAAAGTAATGGAATTTTATTTTGCTATAATAAATGAGAAATTAAGAATTAAGATGGAAAGGACTGCTTTTAAAGGGTGTTAACTAGACAAGCGAATAAGAAAGTTGTGGGGTAAGGGCAAACGGTGAGATTGTTTAAATGTTAGGAAAAAAGTAGGAGGTAAATAAATTTAAAAAACATAGAGAAAATATTATGGCAGAAATGGGAAATATATAAAAATTGTGTATGGGGATGTTATAAGCTGTAAAAATTTTTTTGACTCGAGCGATATTCTGTTCAGAGAAAATACATTGTATGTCTGTTTGTGTGTTAAAAAATAAAAAAAATGACAATTTTTTTTCTCAAAGCTCTCCAGGTTTTTCAAAGATAAAAGATCAATCAGTCCATTTCCTTCAAGATCCTAGAACTGAATTCATCACTCCCTGGCCCTGAGATTTGAATGGGTAGAAAGTAAAAATATATTCCCAGAACCAGGGGTAGGCTTCAAAAATTTAACAAGGGGTTCTCTGTCTGGTTGTTGGGTGGCCGTGGCCATGGTGGGCATGGCCTAGTCAGCCTCCTGCACTATGGCTGGGGGGATTTTTGCCCTCGCTGGGCTCCGGAGGCTTTCCTTGAGTCTCCAGGAGGGCGAAAATGAATTCCCCAGGCTCTGGAGGCCCTCTGGAGGCCAGAAATGGGCTGTTTCCGGCCTTTCCAAACTTCCAGTAGGCCCATTTTTTTACCTCCCCGAGCCTCCGCATGTGCCTTGCACTTACCTGCATCCCAAATGGGCCGCGTGGGGACTCCTGAGAGGGGCGGGGTGGGGTGGGCAGGGCCAGCCAGGAGTGGGATTTGGAGGTTCTCCGAACTGCACAGAATCTTAGCTAAATGTTCTCCCGAACCCCTGCAAACCCCCAGAAGCCCACCCCTGCCCTGAACTACATAGAGGATTTTCCAAGTCTCAAGCTACAAGTTTGTCTTTTATGTGGGTGCATCACAACTGCTGGTGGATCACACACTCTCCTGGTGGAGAAAACTGGGACCAGTCAGACTAGAGTACTTATGCCTTTTCTTTCTCATTTTTTATTAGTTTTTATACCTGTTGATTCTTCATTTTTTTAAAAAAAAAATCTTTCACTTTGAATATATTGGAAAGAGCACCATGGAGGAGATGTGTATAAAAGGAATGGATTATGGAAAGACCTATAACAAAAGCAGATCTCATAATTCTTGTAAGAAGATCTGTAAAAAGTTTGGAAACATGTACATTGTAGGAAATTCGTTTGTTTGTTTATTTATTTAGTTCTTGTTTAGCTTCTACAAAATAATTTAGTTGGCCAGTTGGACAATCCAGATTATCCAGATTAGGCTGGGGAATGTTTCAATATTTTCCTTATGCTGCTAAAGCTGAGTTCTTCAGTCCAGAAGAACCCCAACTGCAGTTCTTGTAAAGAACTTGAATTGCAGATAAGCTGTGATACAACTATAAAAAGGGGATTTTAGAGCCTCTCTCAAATTATTTATAGCATATAAAGATGATTCTCATTACACAAGTATCATGTTTCAAATACCTGTGTGTGGCATTTTAAGCCTCAGATAAGCTATGGAACAAAGAACAAAAGATCAAAGGATTCCAATAAACAAAAATGAAGGACACTATCTTCCAGCCAACCTTTAATTCCAAGTAAAATAATTGGCCCACTTAGATATAGAGAACAGTTTGCACCATTTTCTAAGTTTGGTCTGTTGGAAACTCTTGATAGTTGAAATTCCACTGTCTCACATTTCTGTATTTCTTCTGGTTGTAAGCTGTGCCTTTGTATTCAGGTCTGGCCTCAGAATGATAATGTAGCACTTGGGGAAGAAGATGCAGCTGAGCAGCCCAACACTAGAGGACAAAATGGAGAAGACCTGCACAGCCACCATGTATTTCCCTTTGGTGCTCAAGTAGGTGGGCACAAAGGTCACCCACACACTGCAGAAGACCAACATGCTGAATGTGATCAGCTTGGCTTCATTGAAGGCCCCAGGGAGATTCCTGGCTAGGAAAGCCACTGTGAAGCAGATGGAAGCCAGGAAACCCATGTAGCTGAGGGTGATGTAGAATATGACAACAGATCCTTCATTGCATTGTAGGATGATCTCTCCTGGTTGGGAGTGGAAATCAGACTCAGGGAAAGGGGAGAAACTCCCAGCCAGATGGAGCAGATGATAATTTGGACAGCAGAGCAAGAAAGTATAATGGAATTGGCCAAACTCTTCCCCAACCATCTCTTCACTTGGTTTCCTGGTTTTGTGGCCAGAAAAGCCAGCACCACCATAATTGTTTTGGCCAAGAGAGAAGAAATGGCAACTGAGAAAAGGATGCCAAAAACTGTTTGTCGTAGAAGGCAAGTGGCTTTCCTTGGTTGACCAATGAAGAGAAGAGGAGAGAAGAAGCAAAGCAGGAGGGAGACCAGGAGGATGTAGGAGAGGTCCCGGTTGTTGGCTTTGACAATGGGAGTTTCTCTGTATTTAAGGAATATGATTAAAACAAGGCCTGTGGTTAGGAACAGAAGTAGGGCAAAAGAGACCAGGATGAATCCCAGATGTTCTTCATAGGAGAGGAAGGTTATAATTTTGGGGATACATTTGACCCGGTCCTCATTTGAATATTTATCATCTGGACACTTGGTGCATTTTTCAGCATCTGTGAAAAGGAAGAGCCTTTTTTTGTTTCTTCTTTTACATTTCAAGAAAGATCTTTTTATGACAGTTGCCATTTTCTGTATTTGATAAAAGCAAAAAAAATATTAGGCCCTTTTACTTTTCAAGATATTGTGCACTTTCTTGCAACAATACCTGCTATCAGGAGCATTTTGCAAGATGCATCTTAATATCTCCACAGAAAGAATTAAGAAAATGATCATTTAAAAAAAAAAACAGCTATATTTCTAATATGTGAAATTGGGGAAAGTTCTAGTTCTTTCATGATAATGTGAAGAACCTTCATAGGAACCTACATTGCTATGGATAATGAATCAATTACTTTTTCAAGGGAAACTTCCTGTATCATGTCAGATGGCACTTATTAACATACTGGATCTATCCCTTCCTTCAAAGTCCTTTTGCTCTTCTTCCCTTTAAATGAGAAATTGTGCATTTTGTAAATAAAAAACAAACAAACCAGTTAAACTTGTGTGTTTTTCAACATCTACTTTCATCAAAATACTCTTGATGGATCCACTTCCACAAGCTCCTCCATTTTCTTCAAAGTGACCCACCTTCCTGAGTGGAGATGGTCCCTTCTGGACAAGGAACACAGTCATAACAGCAAACTGGTTTTCCTTCTTGAGCTTGCTTGACAAATCCAAGATGACAACTTTCCACACATTTGGACTCAGGCAGAGACTAATCGAAAAATATAACCAATACCAAAGAAGATATGTTAGGACTCACTATCTATGGAAAATACATACATACATGAATACATGTATGTATGTATGTATGTATGTATGTATGTATCAGGGGTGGGTTCTAACTTACCTCACCACTGGTTTGCTTCCTCCCGCGCCGTGTGGGTACGTGCACATGCGCAATGCCAAAAACTAAGTTTCTGCGCATGCACAGAAGCAAATAAAACCCAGCTTCTACTCATGTGCAAAAGCCAAAAACAAGATGGCGCACCATAGGTGCCACCATTAGAGCCGGTTTGGGGGCATGGCCAACCGGCGATCGCTCCCGGTTCGGTGAGCAGGGGGAAATTCCTGCTACCAGTTCTAAAGAACCGGTCCGAACCAGGAGCAACCCACTTCTGGTATGTATGTATGTATTCTGGTATGTATGTATGTATGTATGTATGTATGTATGTATGTATGTATGTATGTATGTATGTATGTAACTAATTCTGCACCAAGTGAGAAATCAAATAGGTTCCTAACTGTCACGCAGTGATTTATTGCCATGTTGTATGTATATGCAGGGAGCTGCATCCCTATTCATTATAATGGTTTATTCCTGAGCACGTGATTGATATGTTCTTCTACGCATGGGGGCATTCCATTCTTTCCTTCTGTTCCTGGCTTCCATTGAAGGAAGACCTACTTTTATATCAGGCATGTAGCTAATGAGGATTTATTGTTTTTGTACCAAAATAAACATTTTTACTCAGACTTTTAAACTGCGGTTTCTTTTCTAAATTCTGATGTCCGGGAAAAGATCAAACTTCTCCTTTGTGAGATTAATTATCACCTCTGTCACTAACCAACCTAGCTGAACACTTTGTTGTCCAAAAGGTAGAGGAGGGAACTAGAGGGACAGCCATACTGGACTTAATACTTACAAACAGAGAAGAAGTGATAGAGGGAGTTGAAACTGCAGGAACCTTGGGTGAGAGTGACCATGTCATACTAGAATTCAACATAACGCAAACACAAAAATTAGGACACAATGATACCAAAGTCTTAGATTTTAAAAGAGCCGATTTTAATAAACTCAGAGAGAACTTGGGAAAAATTCCTTGACTGAAAATCCTAAAGGGAAAAACAACTCAAGAATCTTGGGAAACACTGAAAAATATGATCATAAAAGCCCAGAACAGCACAACACTGTTGAGAAAGAAAAACAAGTAATCCAAGAAGAAACCAGCATGGCTGCACAAATATCTCTCTGACAAATTGAATGAAAAAAAGGGCAAGTACAAAAAATGGAAAGAGAGACACATAACTAAGGCAGAATATCAGCAGATAGACAGAATCTGTAAAGATGAACTAAGGAAAGCAAAGGCCCAGAATGAACAAAGACTTGCAACAAAAGTCAAAGATAATAAAAAAAATGTTTTTTCCAATATATAAATAACAAGAAAATAATAAAGGAAACAGTTGGTCCACTAAAGAGAGAAGATAGCAAGGAAGTAACAGGCAACAGAGAGAAAGCAGAGCTGCTTAACTCATTCTTTGCATTGGTCTTCACGCAAAAAGAAACCATAGCCCAACCTACCAGCAAAAAAAAGACTGGAAACTAAAGTTAAAATAAGCAAAAAAACAGTAAGAGAACACCTGTCTGAACTTGATGAATACAAATCACCAGGACCAGATGGATTACACCCCAGAGTACTAAAGGAATTGGCAGATGTCATATCAGAACCACTGCACCACATCTTTCAAAAATCCTGGAACACCGGAGAACTACCAGAGGACTGGAAAAGAGCTGATGTGGTTCCCATCTTCAAAAAGGAAAAAAACAGACCCAGGAAACTACAGACCAATCAGCCTAACATCAATACCCGGGAAGATACTGGAAAAGATAATTAAAAAAAAGATCTCTCAACACCTAGAAATGAATAAAGTAATAACTAGCAGCATAGGTTTGTTAAAAACAGATGATGCCAAACCAATCTCATTTCATTCTTCAACACAGTGACTAAATTAGTAGACCAGCAAAACACTGTGGACATAATATACCTAGACTTCAGCAAGGCATTCGACAAAGTAGACCATAACCTACTTCTTCGTAAGCTAGAGAAAAGTGTGATAGACATCCTCACCACCAGATGTATCCACAACTGGCTGGCAAACTGTACTCAACAAGTAGTTCTTAATGGATCTAAGTCTGCATGGAGAGAAGGAAGCAGTGGGGTACCACAAGGCTCCGTCTTAGGCCCAATAATCCTCAATATCTTCATAAATGACTTAGATGAGGGAATATAAGGGGAACTTACCAAATTTGCAGATGACACTTGTTGAGATAAGAATTACTCTTATCAGAGGCGAAATGAATCTTTTCCTGGAACTCTGACATTGTCAAAATAAACCGCATTATAATTCTAATGTAAAAGATATTTATTTCTTATCAAAAATAGTTGATTACATACTGGCTATATAAAAGAGATGTTGCTTCGTCATGAAGCAGAGAACAAAAGGTGAAAGGAATCAAAAGAAAGGAATGTACACATGCGTACTAGGAACATTAATCACGTGCTCAGGAATGAACCATTATATTTGATAGGGATGCATCTCCCTGCATCTCCCTGCATATACATGTAACAGGCAACATAAAATCACTGCGTGACAACACTAAACTTGCAGGAATAGCTAACACCCTAGAAGATAAGCTCAGGATCCAGATAGATCTTGACAGACTTGAGCGCTGGGCCATATCTAAGAAAACAAAATTCAATGTAGAGAAAAGTAAAGTCCTACACTTAGGTAAAAAAACCCAAAATTATACATATAAACTTGGTGAAACCAGGCTTAATAGCAGTGACTGTGAGAGGGATCTTGGAGTCCTAGTGGACAACCAGCTAAACATGAGCCAGCAGTGTGCAGCAGCAGCCAAAAAAGCCGATGCAATCCTAAATTGCATTAACAGAGGGATACAATCTATGTATTTATTTTTATTTTATTTTTATTTATTTATTTTGTCAACAAGTGTACAAGAAGACAGGTATGATATAAACATAAACAAAAGCAAAGTATGTATAGGTAAAAAATAGACAATAGGACAGAAGGACAGGGATGGTAGGCATGATGGTGCGCTTATGCACGCCCCTTACAGACCTCTTAGGAATGGGGTGAGTCTAGACCAAGTGAGGTACTAATACCACTCTATAAAGCCTTAGTTAGACTGCACCTGGAGTATTGCATTCAGTTTTGGTCACCACACTATAAAAAAGATATTGAGACTCTAGAAAAAGTGCAGAGGAGAGCAACCAGGATGATCAGGGGACTGGAGACTAAAACATATGAAGAGTGGTTGCAGGAACTGGGCATGGCTAGTCTAGCAAAGAGAAGGACCAGGGGAAACATGATAGCAGTATTCCAATATTTGAGGGGCTACCATAGAGAGGAGGGGGTCAAGCTAGTCTCCAAAGTACAAGAAGGACAGACAAGGAATAATGGATGGAAACTGATCAAGGAGAGATTCAACCTAGAAATAAGGAGGAACTCTCTGACAGTGTGAACAATCAACCAATGGAACAGCTTGCTCTCGGAAGTTGTGGGAACTTCATCACTTTAGACTTTCAAGGAGAGATTGGACTGCCATTTGTCAGAAATGGTGTAGAGTTTCCTGCTTGAGCAGGGAGTTGGACTAGATGACCTACAAGGTCCCTTCGAACTCTGTTAATCTGTTAATCTGATTTGCCAACCAAACTTTCCTGACATTTTCATAAGCATGATTGCCAATGAAACACTCCAACTGCCAGAATCAGCATTCTCCTTGTGCCTCCCTCATTTCCCCTCCTCAATGGATCTTTTATGAAGTCCCTTCCCCAGTGCGTATTTCAGAGGTGGGTTCCTACTGGTGTGGTCCGATGCGCAGCTCCGGTAGGGAGCCGATGATTGCGAAATTTGCGTGCGATGGCTCCGGTGCGGTCTTTGCCGGTCCACCATCTTTTAAAAAATCTCACTAAAATCTCACGAGGGGACACGTGTGCGCATACCCCCTCACGTGATTTTGCTTTTGCGCATGTGCAGGAAGCAAAAAATCGCTGAAATCACAAGAGTGTGCACGTCCCCTCGCGAGATTTCAGTGAGATTTTGCTTCCGCGCATGCTTGGAAGCAAAATTGCACGAAGGGGTGCGCGAGCGTAGCAAGCACGAGCGAGCCCACAACATGGCGATGCATGCGCAGTGCACCGGTAGCGACAGAGGAGCAACCCGCCCCTGGCGTATTCTTCCCCCATAATCTCTGCAAGCCTCACACCCAAGCACCTGCACTGTGCCTGCCAATTTCAGTTGTGTTTATCACCTTCACTGAAGCCAAATGCCACATATTCACCCAGGTCTAAGAAGAAGGTGAGAAAGGTTGAGAACCACTTGAATGCTGGAAAGATGCCATGATATAGCCAAGAAGGAAGATATAGCTCACCACAGATATTTCTGCTAAATTTGATAATAAAATTGATGATTTCAGGATGACTTGCTTGGTGAATAGGACTCCTTTCAAAGTTTTGTTTTTAGAAGGTAAGAGTATGTCTTCTGGATCAGGCCAGAGCCAATCTTCATTTCCTAAGGATCACCCAGATACCTTTAGTGCAGGGGTCAGCAACCTCAAACACTCAGAGAGCCATTTGGACCCATTTCTCACAGAAAAGAAAACACCGGAAGCCACAAAACCCTACCTGTGCCTGACTATTTCCTAAGCGGCCACAAAACTAGCATATATAGTTGAATTAAAGATTCTGTTTTCTTCTGAAACTTTTCTTTTCTTGGATTTATCCATGGTTGGCCTACCAGGGATCAAAAAGTTTAATAAATTGCGCGTCAGTGGGTGTCGCACATTGGCAGTTATGACGCATAGTTTGAGCGACAGGAGCCGCAGCAGAGGGATGAAAGAGCCACATCGGCTCCAGAGCTGCGGGTTGCTGACCCGTGCTCTAGTGTGTCGGCAAGCAGAAGATGGAGATTTGTGAATTATTTATTTATTTATTTTTATTTTATTTATTTATTTTATTTGTCAAACATGTATAGGATAGTAGTTGTTTATATAAACATAACATAAGTAAAAAAGTAACGATAAAAGAGGACAATAGGACAGTAGGACAGGGACGGTAGGCACAGTGGTGCACTTATCCACGCCCCTTACAGACCTCTTAGAAATGGGGTGAGGTCAACTGTAGACAGTCTAAGGTTAAAGTTTGGGGAGTTTGGGGAAGAAACCACAGAGTCAGGTAGTGCATACCAGGCATTGATCACTCTGTTGCTGAAGTCATATTTTCTGCAGTTGAGTTTGGAGCGGTTTACATTGAGTTTGTATCTATTGTGTACTCGTGTGTTGTTGCGGTTGAAGCTGAAGTAATCATTAACAGGAAGGACATTATGATATATGATTTTGTGAACTACATTTAGATCAGATTGGAGGCGACGTAGTTGTAAATTGTCTAATCCCAATATTTCAAGTCTGGTGGAATAAGGTATTTTGTAGCAAGCAGAGAAGTGAAGGACTCTTCTTGTGAAATATTTCTGGACTCTCTATTTATGTCTGATATGCAGTGTGGGTTCCAGACAGGTGAGCTGTATTACAGAATTGGTCTAACAAATGTTTTGTATGCTCTGGTTAGCAGTGTAATATTGCCAGAGAAGAAGCTACGCAAGATTAGATTAACAACTCTTAGTGCCTTTTGGGCAATGTTGTTACAGTGGGCTCTGGCACTTAGGTCGTTGGATATGAGTACTCCAAGGTCCTTGACAGAGTGAGGGTCATCTACAAGTTCGTTTCCTCCAAGTTTGTATTTTGCATTTTGATTCTTTTTGCCAATGTGTAAGACAGAGTATTTGTTCTTATGACTGGGTGTGTAGGCCCAATCTCACCTATTTCATCCATACCACCTCCATGGGACACTAGACCATCCCATTCTCTAGGAAGTATTTTCTAGAAATCTAGAAATCAGGTTGTACTTCTTAACTAACCCACATTATCCTCCTCTAATTTGGCTGGGAAGTGTCTCTCCCCTCTTCTTATGTTGATGATGCTGAGATCTTGAGTGCAATACTGCAAAGAACCCTAATTACATATAAACTACCATACAACTAAAATAATGGCACTTATTGAGAATCTCCAACATTACTTCTGGTATAGCCACAATATTCCCATTGTACAAATGTCATATTTCAAAAACCCGCATGTGACATTTAAGGCAGGGGTGGATTCCACTTACCTTCCCTATTGGTTCTGATTGCGATGGATATGCGCAACGGAAGTGCATGTCATGTCGCGCAAAAGACCTGGAAATGACCCTCTGCGCATTCACAGAAGCCTTTGCACATGCACAGAAGGTGTCCTCCTTCAGTCAAATCTCCTTTGGTCAAATCTGGATCCACGTGGTTAGTCTTTTTTTTCCCCTCGGGTTCAGCTGGTTCTAGACCCAAATTGTTGTTATATTTGTAATCAGGACCTAAACTATGTCCATTCTCTTTGTTTGGTTGCTTCTAATCCTGTCTATAACCCTAGGTTTTGGGGGGTTTCCCTATTACTGATCTCCAGCAATGTGGCTAGGCGTCTGCCTCAGTCGCCATCTTGGATGCACTCCAAGTTTAAGCTTCCTGAGTTGGCGCAGAAAGAACATTCTTTGTTGTGCTTTTTTAATGACGTTTTTGATGTTAGGTGACCATTTTACGTCTCGAGATATGATAGAACCTAGAAATTTGAAGGTCTACAAGAACAACCCTGTGTGGTAGGATGGGTTGACATAGAATAACTGGCACAAAGTCACCCACGTATCCTTCATGGCTAAGGCAGGATATGAACTTGCAATCTCCCACTTTCTAGATTGATGCCTTAACCACTGGCCCTTAGTTTGGTCTAGAAGTGGGTGTGGAAATTCATCTGATTCAGAATTCTACATTTCTTCTGGTTGTAAGGTGCTCCTTTGTATTCAGATCTGACCTCAAAATAATAATATAACATTTGGGGATAAAGATGCAGCCCAACAGACCAGCACTGGAGGACAAGATAGAGAAGACCTGAACAGCCACCATGTATTTTCCTTTGGTGCTCAGGTAGGTGGGTACAAAAGTCACCCAGACACTGCAGAAGACTAGCATGCTGAAGGTGATCAGCTTGGCTTCATTGAAGGCCCCAGGGAGATTCCTGGCTAGGAAAGCCGCTGTGAAGCAGATGGACGCCAGGAAGCCCAGGTAGTTGAGGGTAATGTAGAACATGACAACAGCCCCTTCACTGCATTGCAGGATGATCTGTCCTGGTTGGGAGTGGAGATCAGACTCAGGGAATGGGGGAGAAACTCCCAGCCAGATGGAGCAAATGATAATTTGGACAGCAGAACAAGAAATGATGATTGAGTTGGCCAAGCTCTTTCCCAACCATCTCTTCACTTGGTTGCCTGGTTTTGTGGCCAGGAAAGCCAGCACCACAGTGATTGTCTTGGCCAAGAGAGAAGAAATGGCAACTGAGAAGACGATGCTGAACACTGCTTGTCGGAGAAGGCAGGTGCCTTTCCTTGGTTGACCAATGAAGAGAAAAGAAGACAAGAAGCAAAGCAAAAGGGAGACCAGGAGGATGTAAGAGAGGTCTCGGTTATTGGCTTTGACAATGGGAGTTTCTTGGTTTTTAATGAATACGATTAAAACAAATCCTGTAATTAGGGAAAAAAGTAGGGCAAAAGAAACCAGCATGATGCCCAGATATTCTTCATAAGACAGGAAAGTTAGAACTTTGGGGATACATTGGACTCGGTCCTCATTTGGATATTTATCATTTGGACACTTTGTGCATTTTTCTGTATCTGAGAAAACAAAAAAAGAAATATTTCTTAATGTTCTACCCTTTCATCTTTCAAGAAATACAATGCATTCTTTGACAGCAGTTGATACCAGGAGCATTTTTATTTATTTATTTATTTATTTATTTATTTATTTGTTTGTTTGTTTGTTTGTTTGTTTGTTTGTTTGTTTGTTCGTTCGTTCGTTCGTTCGTTCGTTCGTTCGTTCGTTCGTTCGTTCGTTCGTTCATTCATTCATTCATTCATTCATTCATTCATTCATTCATTCATTCATTCATTTATGAGATTTATATACCGCCTCACAGTGCAAGCACTCTCTAAGCGGTTTACACCAGTAAGCAATGTATATTTATATTGCCCCCAACAATCTGGGTCCTCATTTTACCTACCTTGGAAGGATGGAAGGCTGAGTCAACCTTGAGCCGGTGAGATTTGAACCACTGACCTGCGGATCACAGTCAGCTTAAGTGGCCTGCAGTACTACACTCTAACCGCTGCGCCACCTCGGATCTTTGCCAATATACATTTTTAACATCTCCTTAGAAATAATATAGGAAGAATATCATTTTCTTTTTTTAAAAAATAGCTATATTTCTAAAAGTCTATGAAATTTGGGGAAGTCATAGGAGTTAAATGAATTTGTTTGCAATGTGCAGAATCTTCTTAGGAACCTACATTATTAGGGTTAAATAAAGAATCAATCAATCAACTAATCTTGCTAGGCAAACTTCCTGGGTGCTGTCAGATGATTTTTCTTAATATACTGGATCCAGAGGATACCTTTCTTATGAAATCTAGTTGGCTGGCAGAAAAACTAGTCCTGTAAATAATCTGGAATGGCTACTGATAATATGGATAAAGTGAGGTGCCCAACAACTGTCCACACCACCTTATTATGAACTCATAACACCTTCTCAGTGAATCTCAGTGGGAGAACCATGTAGAACACATTACAATTAGAGGTGGTATTTAGCCGGTTTGGACTGGTTCGGGCGAATTGGTAGTAGTGATCTGCGGGTGCGGGTGGGGGTGCTATGCCGTCCTATTTAGCCAAGTTTTCAAGCCGCTTGCATGCATGCAAGCCCCGCGTGTGAGCAAAGTGCATACGCGGAAGTGCAGCACTGCAGGCTACTTCAGCTGGCTGCTAGTTCAGCAGTTCAGCTGTTCAAATCTCACTGGCTCAAGGTTGACTCAGCCTTCCCTCCTTCTGAGGTCGGTAAAATGAGGACCCAGATTGTTGGGGGCAATATGCTGAACTCTGTAAACCACTTAGAGAGGGCTGTAAAGCACTATGAAGTGGTATATAAGTCTAAGTGCTATTGCTATTGCTATGTGCGGAAGGCGCAGGCATGACCAAAGTGAGTGTGTGCGCGCTGGGTGAACTGGTAAGGAAATTATGTGAATCCCACCTCTGATTATAATAGTCCTTCCAGGAGGTAGACCTAAAACAATTCCTTAAATTCCAAAGAACTCATGTTTCTAGAGAGGTAAATGTGGAAGGACATATACAAACTAAAAAGCAGAAGATATATTTTATCTAGCAGTATTAAAGGTTTCCCAATCTGTCACACCCTCCTATCTCTTTCCAAATCCTCCTCTGGATAAGAATTGTACAGTTTGAAAAGAAACAAGAAAACAGTTGAGCTTCAATCTGTCGTTTAACTTGCACGTTTATGAAAAGAATCTGGATGAATCTATTTCCAGTTGCAAGTCCTTTGGTGTCACCCACCTTCTTGAGTGGAGATGGTCCCTTCCGGACAAGGAACACAGTCATAGCAGCAAACTGGCTCTCCTTCTCGAGCCTGCTTGACAAATCCAGGATGACAGTTTTCCACACATTGGGACTCAGGAAGAGACTAAGCAGAAAAACAAGGACATGCCAAAGAAAACGTGTTAGGACTCACATCTAAGGAAAATGGATGTTGACATAAACATTAGCAAAGTACTCTCTGGGTTTCACTTAGGGAAATATGAAATCACTTATTCATTCCACATAGATACTAGCTATTGAAGAGAGTCAGCTTGGTCTAGTGCAGTGGTTCTCAATCTTCCTAATGCCGCACCCTGTGCCCCCCCCCGTGACCCACCCCGCCACCGCACCCACCACCATAACCCCTGTCCCGCCGTCAACATTTGGGTTCTTTTACTCTCTGCGCATGCGCAAAGCATTCTGTGAATGAACAGAGGGTAAAAGAACCGAAATGGCGGCATCCGGCCGAAGTCTCCCAACCAAAGGGGTCATGATGCCCAAGTTGAGAACCGCTGGTCTAGTGGCTCAAGCACTAGGCTAGAAAATGGGAGACTTTACATTCTAGTCATGCTTTAGCCATGAATACTAGTTTTGTGACTTTCATCTGGTCACTCTCTCTTTCTCAAAATAAAGGGAGCTTGGTGTGTTAGGTATGTTTTCTGCTGTGAGTTATTTCTAAAAATAAAAAGGCAGGATATAAATAAATAAAATTAAATTAAACAGAGAAAAGCATTAAGCATTATGTGATAATGTTCGTCGATCGTATTCGAAGAGGACCTTGACATCTATCAATTGGGGGGGGGGATATCAAGACTTGCGCGTGAATTGGATTAAAGTGAGGGAGAGGTGCGCATAGTCAGCCTCTGTAGTGAATATTGTCAGTTGTATGTCTATGCAGGGTGATGCACCCCTATCTAATATTATGGTACATTCCAATATAAGCAGAACACGTGATATGATGTTCTTTGCGCATGTGTGCATTCATAAACCAGTATTAATTCTCTTCTATCTTAGCTCTTGACCTGAACGGTGGTGTTACTCAGCAAAATGTAGTTTATTCAGGATTTATTGTTTTTGTACTGAAATAAATATTTTCTATTAGACTTTAATCTCGGTTTTATTTTCTAACTGTCTGAATTTCCAAGAAAAGATCTAAATCACCTCTATGAGATATTATTCTCATTTCAACAGCCTCACTCTTTCTTCCCAAATTCCATCTTGCTCCAAATAGCAGGACAAGAGTCGAGACAGTTGGAGATGGGCTGGGCGCAGTGGTTGACCAGGGCGTCTTTCGTGTCTTACCGTGCTCTTAGCATACCACATCACTTGCAGAGACTGCCTTCATGACCGTTGTCCTATTCTAGTAGGTTTCATCTGCTCAGTCCACCAGAATCTGTCTTCACATGCTCAGGATAGACAAGTCCCTATCTCACCGAAGGTCGCAGACCCAATGGCTACTCTCAACCTGATTTGGCCAGCCTGTTGAAGCTGTTGTCCAGGGTATGGCCGCTGCTAGGAGCCACAGGTGAGAGCTGAGTGACAGTTGGGGACCAAAGGTGAATGAGCTGCCCTAAAAGCTGCCATAAAATGAGCTGCCATAAAAGGACATGACATGACAAGCAGTGGGTTCCTCCTTCTCCTCCATATTAACATGCATTCTTCCATTCTTCATCTATCCATGATTTTAAAATATGATGATCTTACATTAAATTTTAGGGGAAATTATTGTAATGAATTTATTAAACTTTTTAAATAAATTTTAATAGATTAAAGTAGAATAAAACTGTGATAAGAAAGAAATTTCTGTCTGGTAGGATTTGATTAGTTTCTTTTTGACTGCATAAACTGTTGTAAAACTGCTCCCCTTTGAAAGTACTCCGAAACCATCTTCCAGTTAAGATGTAAAGGGAAAAACTCCTCAGAAATTAGGGCTCTCAACCTTATAGAAGATGTTCCTTGTTTATTTGTTCAATAAATATGGCTGTAACACTGATGAAATAAGACTAAAACTGACTGCTTGGCTTCGTGAACTGTAGTGAGGTGAGATGGAGGTGAGGTCATGAGAACGTGTCCCTCTATCAAGGACCAGAGAGGTACTAGTACCACTCTATAAAGCCTTGGTCAGACCACACCTAGAGTACTGCATCCAGTTTTGGTCACCACACTACAAAAAAGACATTGAAACCCTAGAGAAAGTGCAGAAGAGAGCAACCAGGATGATAAAGGGTCTGGAAAATAAAACATACAAAGAGCGGTTGCAGGAACTGAGCTTGGCCAGTCTGGCGAAGAGAAAGACCAGGGGTGACATGATAGCAGTGTTTCAATACTTGAGGGGATGCCACAGAGAGGAGGGGGGCAGGCTGTTCTCTATGGCACCAGAAAGCCAAACAAGGAATAACGGATGGAAGCTGACCAAGGAGAGATTCAACCTGGAAGTGAGGAAAAACTTTCTGACGGTGAGAACGATCAACCAGTGGAACAGCTTGCCAGCGGAGGTCGTGAGAGCCCCAACACTTGCGACCTTCAAGGAGAGACTGGACTGCCATCTGTCTCAAATAGTGCAGGAACTCCTGCTTGAGCAGGGGGTTGGACTAGATGACCTACAATGTCCCTTCCAACTCTAATAATAAATCTAATAAATCTTAAAAGGTAAATTGGGCATCTTTTAGTGCAGCATCTGCAACATGAGTATGAATCCTGAGTCAGTAGGAGATATTTCCAAGGTCCAGCTAGATATCCAAAAAAGATGCTTTGTGTAGAAGAACTAAAATTAGGTGACACCAACTAACATAGAAAAAAAAGTTGAAGGCCTATTGCTCTTTTCCAGTGGGGTGAAAGAGAGGCAAACCTTTGGCAATGTCTGGGCTGCTTAAAAACATAATAGATTATAATCCTGCCCTTTCAAGGGACATTTTCTCCAACCAGGACAAGATGAAGCATGTTTCCCATTGGGACAAAAAGGACCCCCATCCATTATGATTTAATTTCATTTGATTCAGTGGTGCGTTTCACTTACCTTTGCTACCGGTTTGGAAATGGGAGCATACAGCAGGGTGTGCATGTTTTGCGTGCACGCGATGCTTCTGCGCATGTGCAGAAGCTCCATGATGACATTCTGCCAGGTGGGTGGATCTTCCCACCACTGCTACTACCAGTTCGCCTGAATCAGGCTGAACCGGTAGGAACTCACCACTGATTTGATTCTGTCCAAACCTGAATTCAGGCACCAGTCAACAGAACTCTTTCTTTGTTATTTAAGGAAAAGGAACAAGGTAATCTGAGGCTATTGGCAACACATTCCCCAGCACTGGGGGGGGGGTGTCTCACCAGTTTGATGGAGTTACTAAATTTTAGAGGTGACACAAAAGGGCCACAGTCCGCTCCCTAAAGAAGAATCATCTAGCATCCAATGTTGGACATGGCTGAACAGCAGGGGTGGGTTCCACTTATCTTTGCCACCGGTTTGCATTGCGACGTTTTGTGCACGTCTGCTCATGCAATTTGGCTTCCGTGCATGCTCAGAAGCAGGAATCAGTCTGAAATACAGCTGAGGAGCTGATCAGCTGTGCTTTGGGCAAAGAAATAAAGGTCAGTATTAATCCATGGGCGGGCGGGAGGGCCCTTTTTCAAGCAGTGGAAGGTGAAAAATTCACAAAAAAACCCCCAAAAGATGGTGGTGTGCACAGACCGGCACTGACAGTGACATCACCAGCAGGTCCCTGCCAGTTCAGGCGATCCGGTCTGAACTGGGAGGAACCCACCCGTGCTGAATGGTCTTCCAGATGATAGCATCTGAAAAAAAAAACATCATTTTGAATGGTATTGAAGCCTCCCAACAGTCTAAGAAAACATATTCAATTCTCAGTGAAAGTCATCCATCATGGTGATTAGGCTTAGCTCACTTGAAATGGGTCCTAAACTTTGGACAAAAGAGAAAACACAACAATGTTCCCCCCACCTTGTTGTGTAACTTTAGCCGTGACAGAGCATTTTGGTTGATAATAAGTCTCTGTCTTTCAAAACTCCCTAGTTGCTCTTGGATGGGATCCTTCGTGGAAAAAATTAGCAAGCTCACAATGCCCAGATCTCCTGTTATATCTCCATTTTGGTCCAAGTACAGTTTAAAATGGGAAATATTCCAAAATTCATTCTTCTTCAGAAATGCATGGAACTAGAAGAGAAAAATCCAGGGAGTTGAGTTGAGTTGAGTTGAGTTTAGTTTAGTGTCATTGCACCTCGTACAACAAAATTAAATGTCATCTTCAGTGTACATTATAACTATAAAAACAAAAACAAAAACACCCATCCTTCACATTCTATATAAAAGCAGAAGCCCTGGTTTCTTATCTTACACAGTCTTTTAACATTTGAATCTTTCATCCACATTTTTCTAACCTCCAAATATGCCTAATTAGAAGAACAAGTGTTACAACTGTCTTGAAAACAGAGGAAAAAGAATCAGGAAAATTTGCTTCCATAAGTGTCTCAGGAAGTGAGTGTTCTGTTTGGGAAGACCCCAACTCAAGTACCAGGTCTCTTTCAGTTACCACTCTTAGAGAAGACATCACATAAAACCCGGATCAGGTTTAAATAATGGCCAAGAAGCCAAGGAAGAAATTAAAGGAGCTATCCTTAGCCCAGAGGAAAGGAGAAAAGCCATATTGCGCTATGGGACCTGAAAATAATGAATCTAGGAACACCTTTTCCAAATGATACAACATTGATGATGATATCAATGTTTTGATGATATCAATGTTTTGATGATATCAATGTTTTGATGATATCAATGTTTATCAACATTGATGATGATATCAATATCAAATGATGATACAACAGTAATTGGTCTCATTCGAGACAACGACAAATCTGCATGCAGATGGGAGGTTGAACAACTTGCCTTGTAGTACAACTGGAACAGTCTTGAACTAAACACACTCAAAACCGTAGAAATGATGGTAGATTTTAGGAGAAACCTTCCTATACTACCACTTCTTACAATACTAGACAATACAGCATCAACAATAGAGATCTTCAAGAATGTTCTTTCTGCGCCAACTCAGAAAGCTCAGACTGCCCAAGGAGCTGCTGATACAGTTCTGCAGAGGAATTATTGAGTCTGTCAATTGCACCTCTATAACTGTCTGGTTTGGCTCTGCAACCAAACAAGACAGACACAGACTTCAACCGATAATTAGAACTGCAGAAAAAACAATTGCTACCAACCTGCCTTCCATTGAGGACCTGTATACTGCACAAGTCAAAAAGAGGGCTGTGAAAATATCTACAGACCCCTCACATCCTGGACACAAATTGTTTCAACTTCTACCCTCAAAACGACAATATAGAGCATTGCACAACAGAAGAACTAGACACAAGGACAGTTCTTTCCCCGCATGCCATCACTCTACTAAACAACTAATTCCCACAACACTGTCAAACTATTTACTAAAAGTGCATTACTATTCTTCTTTTCATACTTCCTATTACCTATCTAATTTTCTACTTAAGACTATAACCTTGTTGCTTGTATCTTTACAATTTATATTGTTTTATTTAGTTTCCTAGTATGATTTTGATTGCTTATTTAGTATCCTATGACTATCGCTAAGTGTCGTATCTTATGATTCATGATGAATGTATTTATGATGACTATGATCATGCTTTATCATTTATATCTTTTATGTACACTGAGAGCTTATTCACCAAAGACAAATTCCTTGTGTGTCCAATCACACTTGACCAATAAAGAATTCTATTCTATTCTATTCTATTCTATTCTATTCTATTCTATTCTATTCTATTCTATTCTATTCTATTCTATTCCATTCCATTCCATTCCATTCCATTCCATTCCATTCCATTCCATTCTATTCTATTCTATTCTATTCCACAATTTTTAGTTGGACAGTAAATACAGTAAATACAGTACTCTTCCAATAACTGAAAGATGGCACACAGAAACTCAAGATCTTTTCATTGTTTTTTTCACAGTGTGGTACACAGTTGCAAGAGAAAACATTCTGGCTGAATAAGAGGAAATACACTGTGAAAGGAGGAGCAGTTATGCCAGTGAACCAGAGCAATTCAATAATTATCATAATGCAAAGATCAAGCAGACATAAGGCAGAAAAGCTTTAACTGGGATTTCTGCAAAGAGGAGGGTTTGAGATAGATACTCTCAGGATCTCCTTCAAATTTATAAAGGTACAATTCCATGATATTAATTACAAAACCCCTATATACAGGAATTTATTTTAAACGTGTGCATCCCTTTGAAATTAGCAGTGTTAATCAAAATATTTGCCATGGTATAATGCTCTTTGAAACATTACATCCCAATTGATTGACTTGAAATACTGGGATTAGACAATTTACAACTACGTCGCCTCCGATCTGATCTAAATGTAGTTCATAAAATCATATACCAAAATGTCCTTCCTGTTAATGACTACTTCAGCTTCAACCGCAACAATACACGAGCACGTAATAGATTCAAACTAAATGTAAAGCGCTCCAAACTCGACTGCAAGAAATACGACTTCAGCAACAGAGTGATCAATGCCTGGAATGCACTACCTGACTCTGTGGTTTCTTCCCCAAACCCCAAAAACTTTAACCTTAGACTGTCTACAGTCGACCTCTCCCTGTTTCTAAGAGGTCTGTAAGGGGCGTGCATAAGCGCACCACTGTGCCTACCGTCCCTGTCCTACTGTCCAATTGTCCTCTTTTATCGTTACTTTTTACTTATGTTTATACAAATTACTACTATCCTATACAGGTTTGACAAATAAATAAATAAATAAATAAATAAATAAATAAATAAATAAATAAATAAAAATAAATATGTTGGCCTTTTGAAGCATTCGGTTAAGATGCTTCCCCTACTTCCACTTTGGATTCCTTCTCCAAAGGAACTAAGTTTGATGGATCCTTGTTAAGACCCCATACCTGCCATGGCTGCAGTCTTGGGGGCCCCAAACTCTCTTTGTCCTCCTTCCTTCTTTTCCTTGATCTGGAGGAATATGCAGCATTCAAGGCATGTGTCAGAGTCATAATAATACTGTATATATAGTAGTTATTTCGGATTTGAATCCTATTCCTTCTCTGTTTGGACTTTAGTGTCTCTTTCTGGGTGCATCTTCTCCGGCCTTTGACAGAAAAGACATGCTTTGAAAATGAACAGGAAAAAGACTGAACTTCAAACTGGGGATTAACAAAAAATAAGTGTTCAAAGGCATCATCTTTTGGCCTTGCTTTTGCCCAAAAAGCAAAGGTCCAAATACTATGCACATATTTGAGAAGTCTATGCCTTTTTAATGAATATGTTCTCAAGAGTGTGAAGATCCAGACTTTCCCTTGGATGGGTCCTGGCAAACGCATAAGTAATAAATGGAAAGGAAGAACTCTGTTCATAGGGGAATTATATTCCATGAAGTGAACAAAGGTATTGACTTGTGTCCACTTGGAGATTGCATCCCGAAGGGGTGCTGTATTTCCAGTCATTGACAATCGTTGTAATAGAACAACACAAATTCCATTCCTGTCAAGCAAAGGAGTAAAAATCCTCATGAAATTCTCTCCATTCTCTGTGTCTGAAGCAAAGAGACCAATCAAAGTCCATCTGAAATGGAGGAGCACTTGGACAATTCCTGGGTACTGGATCCCTTCTTTAGGGCGCATCCAGTGGAAAAAAGGGAATTTACTTTTATCATTCAGAGCATCTGAAGGGGCATAACTTATCTGAAAAAAGCAATGAAGAATGCTGAGTTATATGTGGAGCCCTATATGAACTTTTAATAAATCCAACTTTGCGCCGATGAGCAAATTAGAATGATTTATTGTTGATTGACCATTAGGCTACATCAAGATACCAGAATCAGAAAATTATGAGAGTAGGATCAGAGTCTTCTTAGCAGACAATGCAATCCAAATTGCAAGCAGGATAATCATATATTGTCAGTTTACAGCAAGGCATTACAATAGGAATTTAGAGCCTTCAGATTCGTTTATTAGTCCAGTTAATCTAGAATAAATAACAGTGGTTTAAGTACGCACACACATCTTATCCCTTGGTAAGTATCCTACTATTCATGGCTATATTGAGTGCTCGTAGAAAGGTTTTGACCATGACCAACAGTCTGAGCTGCATTTTAAGGGCAGTCAATTTCCTCTCTAATAATTCTCTTTCTACTGTGTCAAATGCTGCCCTAAGGTCGATTAAAGGCAGCAGACTGTGACTGACATATTTCGTAATTAGATGGTTCAAGACAAAGTCAACAGCGAATCAACTCTGTCTAAAACCTACTTGTTCTTCTGCAAGGATGCACTTGTCATCTACCCAGATTAACAGAGTTGGAAGGGACCTTACAGGTCATCTAGTCCAACCCCCTGCCCAAGCAGGAGACCCCACATCTGCCTCTACCTAGGATTGAACTCACAATCTCCTGATTGTGAGGCAAGAGCTCTACCTCTAGACCACAGCAGCTGGGTACCCAATCTCAACTCTACTGAAGAGTATTTATGTTAGCCACAATATGTATTAGACCAATGAGTAATAATTGCTAGGTTACATTTGATTCCCTTTTTTATGTATTGAAAATAATATTTCAATCTTCCACCCAATTGGATAGGTCAAATATTATTTATATATATAAATCAACTTGCCAATAGAAAGCCCTGCAAATTGCAAATTGGGATTTTTTTTTTGAATAGTTCAACTGGTAGAATATCCTCTCCAGGAGCTCTATTGCTCTTCAATCCTTTTATGATGAATTTCATCATGAATAATTACAGTTAAAAATCATTAACATGTTGGCTAATATGCTTGTAATTTTTTTACATTTTTTAAAATAAAATGGTTAATTAATGGCAATGGTCACTATGAATACATAAGACATATACTGTATGTTTTATCAACAATAGGTAAGATAATTCACTGAGACTCTTGTCATGAATCTGGGATTTGTTCACATTGAAAATATTTGGCTGAAGTAGAAATATGATATCCCCATCACTGCTGCACCTTCCTATTACACAAAAGACCCTTTGATTGGACACAGATCCTCTCCTCACCTACACAAGTATGCAGCAGAAGATCCCAAAGCATAAGAGATGATCAGGTCTCTTTGGATTCTTGATCCAGCCCTACTGAATGTCCCAATCTGTAGCCACAACATCTACAATGGCCATGGTGAAAAAAACTCTTACATTCCATAGAGAACATATTGTTGGATCAATCGCACACCCACCAACACTCCATTGACTTTATAAGATAGAGTAACAAATACACAAACCTGTGGGACTTTGTAGGTGCCTACTAGTGTTGACATCTGGATTGAGATGTCCCTGGCACCTACATCAAGAAGAGCCAAAAGGTTGTCCTTCCTTCCACAACTGTAATTAGGAACATTGGCTTCTCCAGTAGAGAGCATGTCCAGCAAGGCATCTGAAGTGCCAAGTGTGTTGAAATAGTTGTCATGGATGTTGTAGCCAAGAGTGAGATTGTGTAAGAGATGGGTATTCTTGTTTACCACTTGAATGGCAAAAATGAATAATAGGATATCCCACTTATTAGTAGATAAAACACTGTGAAATAATGTTGATGTTATCATCGTCATCACCACCAGCAAAAGCAACAATTCTTACTCAGTCTTAAACCTACGCTGATTCAAAATAAGAGGCAAATTATAGTAATCATTTAATTTTTATGAATGTTGAGAAGTTGGAGTGGATATTCTCCTACCTTAACCCTCTACCAGGGTTAAGAATCACAAATGCACTATTTTTGTAGCAGTACTAATTTCATCTACTCGTTACTAGAATTCAAAATCATTGAATAATTAAAGTGGAACCATAACAGAAAGAGGATGTTTTATAAGTGACACAGAAGAGCAACCTTAAAAACAAGTCATCCTTATAAACGTAATGGCATTTTCTTTAGGACAGGTATAATTACCAACACAGGAACATGTAGCATACATCAAAATGAAGCTGGTCCTCTGTGGATCACATCCCTACTTCTCAACATAGTCACCGTTTCTCTCAATAGCAATTTTCCACCTTCAAATGAGAGCATGTATCCCTGTCTCGTAAAATTTTGTTGACTGTTCTTTGAGCCACTTCTTCACTGCAGTTTTCACTTCCTCATCACTGGAATAATGTTTGCATCTCACCATCATCTCTTCAGCCCCATGAAAGAGGGTTTGAGAGGCAAACATTATTCCAGTGATGAGGAAGTGAAAACTGCAGTGAAGAAGTGTTGGTAGAATTCCTGTGTTGGTAATTATACATGTCCTAAAGAAAATGGCATTATGTTTTGACCCACCCTCATAGTATAAGGATCCAGTGTTGAATGTTAAAGAGCATTTATAAAAAATATGAAAATGGGCTGGGTAGAGGAACTGAAACACTTTCAATATTACTTTTTAAAAAGCCCATATTCAAGTGATGAACTCAGGATTGGATGGAGAGGGGAAAATAATGTGGACTTATTTCAGGTGGTTTTCCCCCCTGTATGATCTTTGCAAAAGCTAGGCAAAATCACATCAGATACCTGTACAATTAGCACAGGGGCCCCCCAAGGCTGTGTACTCTCACCACTTCTCTTCTCTCTATATACCAATGACTGCATCTCAAACGATTCATCTGTTAAACTACTGAAGTTTGCAGATGATACAACAGTGATTGGCCTCATTCGAGACAACGATGAAACCGCATACAGACGGGAGGTTGAACAACTAGCCTTGTGGTGCGACCGGAACAATCTGGAACTGAACACACTCAAAACCGTAGAAATGGTGGTAGACTTTAGGAGAAACCCTCCCATCCTACCACCTCTTACAATACTAGACAACACAGTATCAACAGTAGAGACCTTCAAATTTCTAGGTTCCATCATATCTCAAGACCTAAAATGGTCATCTAACATCAAAAACGTCATCAAAAAAGCACAACAAAGAATGTTCTTTCTGCGCCAACTCAGGAAGCTCAAACTTCCCAAGGAGCTGCTGATACAGTTCTACAGAGGAATTATTGAGTCTGTCATCTGCACCTCTATAACTGTCTGGTTTGGTTCTGCAACCCAACAAGACAGACACAGACTTCAGAGGATAATCAGAACTGCAGAAAAAACAATTACTGCCAACCTGCCTTCCATTGAGGATCTGTATACTGCAAGAGTCAAAAAGAGGGCCGTGAAAATATTTACTGACCCCTCGCATCCTGGACATAAATTGCTTCAACTCCTACCCTCAAAACGTCGCTATAGAGCACTGCACACCAAGACAACTAGACACAAGAACAGTTTTTTCCCGAACGCCATCACTCTGCTAAACAAATAATTCCCTCACCACTGTCAAACTATTCACTAGGCTGCATTACTACTACTATTAGTTTTTTCTCATCGTTCCTATCACCCATCTCCTCCCACTTATGACTGTATGACTGTAACTTGTTGCTTATATCCTTACGATTTATATTCATATTGATTGTTTCCTGATTGCTTACTTGAACCCTATGACAACCATTCTTGACAAATGTATCTTTTCTTTTATGTACACTGAGAGCATATGCACCAAAGACAAATTCCTTGTGTGTCCAATCACACTTGGCCAATAAAGAATTATATATATATATATATATTCATTTGTGTCTCTTCCAGAAAACATGGCAAAAAAAGGGAAGCCACAGAAATCAAAATGACTCAGGAAATTAGACAGGTTCTGCAATGCAGGAATAAGTGAAATAGGACAAGGAGAAGATTTTTAGAAGTGCAAATGGAGGGAATGAAATTCTGTCATGCTGAAAGACTTACGAGTGAGACTCACTAGCAGGAGCCATGTTGAAAGGCAATATTGTATGCAATACTTTTGTTGCAGTGCTCACTATACTAATGAGATGGTCTCCTGGGCTGTAATAGCTCCATGGCTTTTTTCCTTCTTGTGCCAAATTCAGCGGACACTTCATTTGAAGCGCCCCACATACTGGCTGGGGCACCAGTAGCATCAGAAGCAGGAGGTCCATAATTCATAAGTTTGAATTGAGTTCCCTTCCTTATTCTAAAGAAGAACAAGAAGAGTTAGAATTCAAAGCACTCTTGCAAGATGGAAATGCCAGATAGAGTTTCCTGTTTCAAACAGAGACAAATCAAGCTTAATGGGGGGGAAAGGTATATTCAAAAGCATAGCCCTTCCTATCCCAAAACCTGTACCACACAGAGCATGACCTGAAGCATTTATCCTTTTCTGATGCAAAATTCCTTCCATGTTGCCTCACTCTGATGTTTACATCAAAGAGTCAACCGGAGAAGTAGTAGAAATGTTCTGAAAGACTATGATGATGGTAATTACAGTGAGAAGCAACCTCTCCTCTGGGGACCCAGAACTTCATGTGCAGAGGGTTGCTAGAGAAAAGCAGGTTAGTGAAAAGGCACAGATACACAGCTAAACAGTGGCTGTTGTCAGGACATGTCCAGAAAGTGATGCTGGAGGATGATACTTCAACAGTCTGCTATGTTTCAATATGTTATCTTGTCTCCAGACCAGTAGTGGGTTTCACTTACCTTCGCTACAGGTTCAAAACTGTGAACACTTGTGCGCAGCACTTCTGCGCATGTGCATGCACAGATCGTCTGTGATGACATCCGGGTGGGTGGGAAGAGCCTCCCACTGCCGCTACTGATTCGCCCTAACCGGGGCAAACCGGTAGCAACCCACCACTGCTCCAGACCTGCTTTCCATACAGTATGTTAATTACAAATTGGAGCTGATTTGAAAATTGCTTGTGCCTGAGGTGACATTTCATCTGTGATGACATCTGGGTAGGTGGGAGGAGCCTCCCACTGCTGCTACCAGTTCGCCTGAATCGGGGCGAACCAGTAGCAACCCACCACTGCTCCAGACCTGCTTGGGAAGGTCACCCAGAAATATGTAGTGTGACTCTAGTTTCATGAAATGTAACTCTAGTGCCGCTTGTCTTCTTATGACAAGGAAGCAGTCAGAACCCGTCAACCCTGCCTAATATTTTCAGAGAAGGGCCTGTTTGAGTTTTTATTTTCTATTTATTTTCCATACAGTACGTTAATCACAAATTGGAGCTGATTTGAAAATTGCTTGCGCCTGAGGTGACATTTCATTTCCCAACTCATCTAGAAGCATTCAAATCCCAGTAAGGGGTATGGCTATCTGACTGATACGTACACCTTGGCTTAGAAACAAGAACTGGGGATTTGAGTGAGAGGGAAGAGTATAGGAGATTGGCAGGTCCATCATGTTGGTGAGGAACAGAGGGTGGCTCTGGACTCTGGCTGTTACTTTTGAAGGTCAGGTTGATGAGTAACAAGGCTGTTCTAATCCATGATGTTTTCTGTCATTTCTCACTGCAGCCTGGCTGTGCCCAGTGGGAAGGAAGCCCCTTCTTTGTCAGAGATGTTCTGCATCTATTAGGGGAGCGAAATGAATCGCTCTAATTGGCGCAATGTGAATATTGCCAGTTCAGCCCTCTACCATATTTCTAGATCTACTGTATTTTCTAATCAAGTAGACATGTGACATGTATTACTGCACATGTGTGCATTCCAGGAGTCTCCTCCTTCCTTCTTCTCCTGTGAGCCTCGCCCGAGGCAGACGTGAATTCTTAGCTGAGAAAATGTAGCTTATTAAGGTTTATATTTTGTTACTTTCATACTGAAGTAAATATTTTGTTAATTAATATTAAATCTCGGTTTTATATTCTAAGTAAGAATGACTTCAAGGAAGCAAGATCCTATATCACCTCTGATAGAAATAATTTCCTATCCCGTCACTAATGTATTCATTGAATTTCTTCTCTTGCTCATGAATTCTGTGTTGAGCAGATTAGGATAGCATCTATTTCTGAAATTTCTGGTTTCTGGATTTGTCCCAGGCAAGACCCCAGGGAGGGAAGAATGGGTGGCTGCTGTCTTCCATGGTTTGTTACAGGCTCTCTAGAAGCTGCATCTAGACCTGTTTTTGACATGTTTGTGACTATGAGAACATTTTTCCCCCTGGCCTGTTGAAGTATACAGTACATCATGTGAATTCTGTCCTTGCAGGAAGAAAAAACGTCCCCCAGCTGACTTTCATTACAAAGTATTGTACAGGTTGTCTCTGTTCAATGAATGAACTTCAGGTTTCTCTTAATTCTTAATACTTTCAGTCTTAGAAAACAGACCATGGTTAAAAGTTAAAGTGTAAATACAGCTATTGGTGAAATGAAAAGTTTAAGTGGATATGACCAGAGCCACTCTACTGTAGTGGTTAAGGCAATGGGAGACCAGGAGTTCTAGTCCTCCCCTGGAGGTCTTGAGCCAGTCACTCTCTCAAAGCCCTAGGAAAGTGGCAACCCACAAACCACTTGCCAGAATATCCCAATCAGCTACACCTGTGGCCTTTCTTACAACCACACAAAACTGGTCTCATCTGCATGATTTAACCTTTTTAAAATATTCATATTTGTGAATTTCAGAAAAGAAGGATAAGATGATAATTGTAGATATGCATATTTAATTTTATGTAAGCATGAATATTCACTATTAGCAAGTTTTAGTTCACTTTCCTGTCCATCTATGTTATTATGTCCCATGTTTCACATTTCTATATTTCTTCTAGTCGTAAGCTGATCCTTTGTATTCAGGTCTGGCCTCAGAATGATAATGTAGCACTTGGGGATGAAGATGCAGCCCAACAGACCAGCATTGGAGGTCAGGATGGAGAAGACCTGAACAGCCACCATGTATTTCCCTTTGGTGCTCAGGTAGGTGGGCACAAAGGTGACCCACACACTGCAGAAGACCAGCATGCTGAAGGTGATCAGCTTGGCTTCATTGAAACCCCCAGGGAGATTTCTGGCTAGGAAAGCCATCATGAAACAGATGGAAGCCAGAAAGCCCAGGTAGCTGAGGGTGATGTAGAACATGAGAACAGTCCCTTCATTGCATTGCAGATTGATCACTTCAGGTTGGGAGTAAAGGTCAAAATCAGGGAATGGGGGAGAAACTCCCAGCCAGATGGAGCAGATGACAATTTGGGCAGCAGAACAAGAAAGGATGATGGTGTTGGCCAAGCTCTTCCCCAACCATCTCTTCACTCGATTTCCTGGTTTTGTGGCAAGAAAAGCCAGCACTACTGTGATTGTTTTGGCCAAGAGAGAAGAAATGGCAACTGAGAAGACAATGCTGAACACTGCTTGTCGGAGAAGGCAGGTGCCTTTCCTTGGTTGACCAATGAAGAGAAAGGAAGACAAGAAGCAAAGCAGGAGGGAGACCAGGAGGATGTAAGAGAGGTCCCGGTTGTTGGCTTTGACAATGGGAGTTTCTTGGTATTTAATGAATATGATTAAAACAAGGCCTGTGATTAGGAACAATAGTAGGGCAAAAGAAACCAGGATGATGCCCAGATATTCTTCATAAAGCAGGAAGGTTATAATTTTGGGGATACATTTTATTCGGTCCTCATTTGGATATTGATCAGGTGGACACTTGCTGCATTTTTCCATATCTGAGAATACCAGAAGGATTTTTTTACAACCTCTCCATTCACATTTTAAGAAGTAGCTTCTTGGGACAAAATCTCACACCAGGGATGGTAAGGTAAGGTAAGGTAAGGTAAGGTAAGGTAAGAGAAGAGAAGAGAAGAGAAGAGAAGAGAAGAGAAGAGAAGAGAAGAGAAGAGAAGAGAAGAGAAGAGATGATAAGATAAGATAAGATAAGATAAGATAAGATAAGATAAGATAAGATAAGATAAGATATGATAAGATAAGATAAGATAAGATAAGATAAGATAAGATAAGATAAGATAAGATAGAGAAGAGAAGAGAAGATATAAGATAAGGTAAGAGAAGAGAAGAGAAGAGAAGAGAAGAGATGATAAGGTAAGGTAAGGTAAGGTAAGGTAAGGTAAGGGAATGGAAGAGAAGAGAAGAGAAGAGAAGAGAAGAGAAGAGAAGAGAAGAGAAGAGAAGAGAAGAGAAGAGAAGAGAAGAGAAGAAACGAGAAGAGAAGAGAAGAGATGATAAGATAAGAGAAGATAGAGAAGAAAAGAAAAGAAAAGAGAAGATATAAGATAAGGTAAGAGAAGAGAAGAGAATAGAAGAGATGAGAAGATAAGGTAAGGTAAGGAAAGATAAGAGACGAGAAGAGACAAGAAGAGACAAGAAGAGACGAGAAGAGACGAGAAGAGAAGAGAAGAAATGATAAGAGATGAGAAGAGAAGAGAAGAGAAGAGAAGAGAAGAGAAGAGAAGAGAAGAGAAGATATAAGACAAGATAATAACAATACTATTTTCATAGATACACATACACAATCACACATTCACGTGTGTGTGTGTGTGTGTGTGTGTGTGTGTGTGTGTGTGTGTGTGTGTTGCACCTCCCAGAGTCACCTTGGCAGGGGAGATGGGTTGCATAATAAATAAAATAAATAAATAAATAAATAAATAAATAAATAAATAAATAAATAAATAAATAAATAAATAAATAAATAAATAAATAAATAAATAAATAAATAAATGAGTGGTCTTGATGCTCTCTGAGCTTGCTTGTTTTCTTGCAGATGTTTCTTGCACTGATGTCTCGTACTGATGGTGTTACCTAGTTTGGGTAATGAAATGTCTGCAAGAAAACAAGCAAGCTCAGAGAGCACCAAGAACCCTCCATTTCAACCCTGAGCTACAAATATTCTCCTTTATTAACAAATGAATAACTGATATATACAATATATAGCTAACATTCATGGAATTCGAGGTAGCCTTAGGACATAATAATAATAATAATAATAATAATAATAATAATAATAATAATAATAATAATAATAATAATAATAATAATAATAATAATAATAATAATAATAATAATAATAATAATAATAATAATAATAATAATAATAATAATAATAACAACAACAACAACAACAACAACAACAACAACAACAGAGTTGGAAGGGACCTTGGAGGTCTTCTAGTCCAACCCCCTGCTTACGCAGGAAACCCTACACTACTTCAGACAGATGGTTATCCAACATCTTCTTAAAAATGTCTAGTGTTGGAGCATTCACAACTTCTGGAGGTAAGCTGTTCCACTGATTAATTGTTCTAACTGTCAGGAAATTTCTCCTTAGTTCTAAGTTGCTTCTCTCCTTGATTAGTTTCCACCCATTGCTTCTTGTTCTACCCCCAGGTGCCTTGGAGAAAAGTTTGACTCCCTCTTCTTTGTGGCGACCCCTGAGATATTGGAACACTGCTATCATGTCACCCCTGGTCCTTCTTTTCATTAAACTAGACATACCTAGTTCCTGCAACAGTTCTTCATATGTTTTAGCCTCCAGTCCCCTAATCATTTTTGTTGCTCTTCTCTGCACTCTTTCTAGAGTCTCAACATCCTTTTTACATCGTGGCGACCAAAACTGTATGCAGTATTCCAAGTGTGGCCTTACCAAGGCATTATAAAGTGGTATTAACACTTCGCGTGATCTTGATTCTATCCCTCTGTTAATGCAGCCTAGAACTGTGTTGGCTTTTTTGGCAGCTTCTGCACACTGCTGGCTCATATTTAAATGGTTGTCCACTAGGACTCCAAGATCCCTCTCACAGTTACTACTGTTGAGCAAGGTACCACATATACTGTACCTGTGCATTTTGTTTTTCTTGCCTAAATGTAGAACCTTACTTTTTTCACCATTGAATTTCATTTTGTTTGATAGCGCCCAATGTTCAAGTCTGTCAAGATCCTTCTGTATCTTGAGCCTATCTTCTGGAGAGTTGGCTATTCCTGCCAGTTTGGTGTCATCTGCAAATTTGATGAGTTCCCCATCTATCCCCTCGTCAAAGTCATTGATGAAGATGTTGAAGAGTACTGGGCCTAAAACAGAGCCTTGGGGTACTCCACTGCATACTTCCCTCCATGTAGATGCAGTTCCATTGAGCACTACACGTTGAGTGCGGTTGGTTAGCCAGTTTCGAATCCATCTGGTGGTGATGCTGTCTAACCCACATTTTTCTACTTTATCTAGTAGTAGGTTATGATCTACTTTGTCAAATGCCTTACTGAAGTCCAAGTAAACCACATCGACAGCATTCCTCTGGTCCACTAATTTTGTCACTTTATCAAAGAATTTCATGTTAATGTGCAGAACCAACAGCATTAGAGGTTAATATTGAATCAGTTCATCTTTCTAGACACACTTCCTGAGTTTTTCAGGATGCACTTCTTAATATACTGGACTCAGAGGATGTCTATGTTGTGAAATCTAACAAGGTGGCAGAGAAAGCTAGTCATGGAACAATCTAGAATAGCTAACAGGAGCAATGAAAATATGGGTGGAATTAGATGTCCCCATAAACTGTCCACAGCACGTCATTCTGGACCACCCAATATCTTCCTAGTGATCCTCACGGGGAGGCCTATATAGAATACATTGCAAGAATCTTTCCAATAAGTAAACTAAGATAATTCCTCAAGTCTCAAAAAAAAATCTGATTTTCCTAGAAGTCAAAATATAGAAGGAAACATCCAAGCCTAAAACAGAAGAGATATTTTTATCTGGCAGTGATACAGGTTGCCCAATATGGAAAACTGTCTTATCTCTTCGCAGCCCCTCTTTCAAGATCATTTCGCTGTTGTTCCCATTAAATAAGAAACTGTGCACTTTCAAAATAAAGAAGAAAACACTTGAGCTTCAATCTGTCTCTTAACTTGCACTTCCATAAAAATGCTGTGGATGAATCTAACTTCCCCAAGTCCTGCCCTTTTCTTTGGTGTCGACCCACCTTCCTGAGTGGAGATGGTTCCTTCCGGACAAGGAACACAGTCATAACAGCAAACTGGCTCTCCTTCTCGCTTCCGCTTGACAAATCCAGGATGACACTTTTCCACACATTGGGACTCAGGAAGAGACTAAGCAGAAACACAAGGAATTCCAAAGAAAATATGTTAGGACTAACCATCCTTAGGAAATAAATGTCGAAATGAACATTAGCCAAAGAGACTCTGCTCCTTCACTTAAGGAAGTGTTTGAAGTTTGAACTCTCTAACTAGTTCCAAGTAGTTGCAAAGAGATACAATTGCTGACAGATTCTTCATTTAGTTCATCCCTTTTTCTTTTGGAATATCACATAAAAATAAAGGACTTTTCTACTTAATAAAGTTAGGAGGGATGGAACTGAGAAAAGATTTAAGCATTAAGTGACAACTAGTGGTTTCTTTCTCATGGCTGCATTAAAATTTATTCCTCCATTCTTCATGTGTCCATATTTTAAAAGGATGGTGTATTCATGTTAGATTTTAGAATAACATTTATTCTAAAAGATTTACTGAATATTTATTCTATCAAATGTATGTAAATAAAATGAAACTGTGATGAAGAAAGAAACTTAAAATTGGAAGGATCTGCAAAGGTTTCTTCAAGACTATCTAAAACATCGCAAAGCTATTCCCCTTTGAAAATTATCTAAAATAGCCTTCCAGTTAAGATAAATAGGAAAAATATCCTTACATATTAGAGCTGTCAACCTTCTGTCTTTGTTTATTTGTATATTTTTGTCACGGTGTGATTATTGTCAGTTGTATGTATATGCAGGGAGCTGCATCCCTATCTAATATAATGGTATATTCAACAGCACGTGATATGATTTTCTTGTACGCATGTGTGCATTCCTAAATCTCTATTTTCCTTCTTGACTTGGCTCTCGACCGAGAAGGTCCCATTTTATAGCTGAAATGTAAACAATCAGAATTTATTGTACCGAAATAAATATTTTCAATTAGACTTTTAAACCGGCTTTATTTCTAACTGTCTGAATTCCGGGAGAAAGATCAATATCGCCTCTGTGAGATTTATTCTCACCTTAACAATTTTTCTTTAATTTATATGGCTGCCATCTTAGTCATATGAGACTAAAGTACCTAGTTTCTAGAACTTGTAGTTAGATGACATAGAGTTACGGTCATGAAAATATGAAAATACCTCTCCCATTTCTAAGAGATTTGTAAGGGGCGTGCATAAGCGCACCACTGTGCCTTCCGTCCCTGTCCTACTGTCCTATTGTCCTCTTTTATCGGTACTTTTTTTTACTTATGTTATGTTTATACAAACAATTACTATCCTATACATGTTTGACAAATAAAATTAATTAATTAATTAATTAATTAATTAACAAATAAACAAACAAACAAATAAATAAATAAATAAAATGTTCCTCAAAAATTCAAGCATCTTTTGCTACAGGAGATGAACATGAATATGACCCTTTGCTTATCAAGCCCAGCTTGATAACCAAGACAAGTTCCTTTCTATTGAAGAACTACAACTAGAGGACACCAACTGGCATGGAAAGACAGACTTATGTTCATGATTAGTTAAATTTGGAGTAACTAAATTGTTAGTTAAATTTGGAATTAGTTTCTGTCTAAAGAGTGTGGGAAACCATACACGCCCTCCTAGAAGAATGAAATATTTTGAGGAATATTTAAAAAGGCAGATTATTATATTTACCAAAGGGAGAAATAGAGAAACATGATTTTTTGAGGCAGAAAGCAGCCCCCACTTTCCTTAATAGCCCACAGCAAATGTCAGCACGTAAGCGATAAAGAGATAGCGCTATTCATAGGCAAAGCAAATACTTCAGGCAGAAATCCTTTCAAGACAGAAAGGGTGGATGAAAGTCGTGCTTCAGTGCTCCAGTTTTCTGGGTCAGGGCATTATCTCACATCAGAGCAAGTCATTGTGATTTCAGGTGAACTGAAAGACTTGGACTTCCTTCCAATGAGCAGAAGGCCTATTGCTCTATCTCAGTGGCCTGAAAGGAAACCAAGGATAATTCTTGCCACATCTGGACTGCTTAAAAACATTGCCGTCTATGGACTTTCCCTTTCAGCCAGGACAATCTGAATCCCAAGACATATTTGTCACGGGAACCAAGAAGGTATCTATCCAGTCTTGATTCAATTTCAGTTGATTCATCCCAAACCTGAACTTGGGAATTGTTTAACTTCTCCTTTGCTATTTTAAAATAAGAAACAAGCAAATTTGAGTCTATCAGTTCCACAATCATCAGTACTTGAGGGCCTCTGTCTCCAGTTTTATGGAGATACCAGATTGCAGAGGATGCACAAACCGGCCATGACTTGTGACCTACAAAATTGTCACCTAGAACCCCATGTTGGACAGTGTGGAATCAGTTTAAAGCAGTACTCCATATTTTAACATGTAAAGGACACCTTGATCAATAGTACTGATGCCTTCCAAGCAGCCTAAGAAAACTGAGATTTCTACTTCCCACATTCAATTCTCATTGAAGGTCAACCCACCTTGCTGATTTAACAGAATAATACAATGACAAAGTTGGAAGGGAGCTTGGAGGTCTTCTAGTCCAACCCCCTTCTCTGCAAGAAAGCCCTATACCATTTCAGACAAATGGTTGTCCAATCAATTCTTTAAAACTTCCAGTGTTGGAGCATTCACAACTTCTGGAGGCAAGTTGTTTCACTGATTAATTGTTCTGGCAGGAAATTTCTCCTGAGTTTTAGGTGGTTTCTTTCCTTGATTAGTTTCCATCTATTGCTTCTTGTCCTTCTTTCAGGGACTTTGGAGAATAGGTTGACTTCTTCATTTTTGGGACAACCCCTTAGATTTTGGAACACTGCTATCATGTCACCCCTAGTCCTTCTTTTCATTAAATTGTTGTTGCTGTTAGTTGTGAAGTCATGTCCGACCCATCGCGATCCCATGGACAATGTTCCTCCAGGCCTTCCTGTCCTCTACCATCCCCAGAGTCCATTAAGCTCACACCGACTGCTTCAGTGACTCCATCCAGCTACTTCATTCTCTGTCGTCCCCTTCTTCTTTTGCCCTCAATCTTTCCCTGCATTAGTCTCTTCTCCAGTGAGTCCTTCCTTCTCATTAGGTGGCCAAAGTATTTGAGTTTCATCTTCAGGATCTGGCCTTCTAAAGAGCAGTCGGGGTTGATCTCCTCTAGGACTGACCGGCTGGATCACCTTGTTTCCAAGGGACTCGCAGGAGTCTTCTCCAGCACCATAGTTCAAAGGCCTCAATTCTTTGGGCTCTGCCTTTATTATGGTCTAACTTTCACAGCCATACATTGCAACTGGGAAAACCATAGCCTTGACTATATGCACTTTTGTTGGCAGGGTTATGTCTCTGCTTTCAGTATGCTGTCTAGATTTGCCATAGCTTTCCTCCCCAGGAGCATGCAACTTTTAATTTCTTGGTTGTAGTCACCATCTGCGGTGATCTTGGAGCCCAGGAAAATAAAATCTATCACTGCCTCCATTTCTTCCCCATCTATTTGCCAGGAATTGAGATGGCTGGATGCCATGATCTTAGTTTTCTTAATGTTGAGTTTCAAGCCAACTTTTGCACCCTCCTTCTTCACCCGCATCAAGAGGCTCTTTAGTTCCTCTTCACTTTCTGCCATTAGAGTGATATCATCTGCATATCTGAGATTGTTGATATTTCTCCTGACAATCTTAATTCCAACTTCATTAAATTAGACATACTCAATTCCACCAACCACTCTTTATATGTTTTAGCCTCCAGTTATCTAATTGGCTTGGCCAACTTGAAATGTGTGCTCAGGCTTTTGAAAATAGAGAGGGAACACCAATATTTCTCCTACCTGGTTGAGCAAGTTTAGCAATGACATAGTATCTTTATTGACTATAAATCTCTGCCTTTCAAAACTTCCCAGTTGCTCATTGACGAGATCCCACCCTGGAAGAAACAACCAGCTTATGACATTTAGATCTGCTGCTACATCTCCATTTTGGTCCAAGTACAATTTCCGATGGGAAATATTGCAAAACTCATTCTTCTCCAGAAATGTATGGAACTAGAAGAGAAACATTCAGGAATTTTAAAAGCAGAAAATGTAGTTCCTTATCCTAGATTTTCACTTTTGAAAATTTCATCTCCAGTTGTCTAACTCGCAAATATTGTGAGTTGGGAAAAGAAATATTACCACTATCTTCAAAAGTGAAAAAGGCTCAGATAAATTGGTCAATCATATATTGAAAAAAAATATGTATTCACAAAATATAATTGATCAAATTTATTTATTAAATGGAACATTTTAGAACATATCACAAATAAATTGAACAAGAAACAAACAATGAGATTATTCATAAATGCCTCAGGAAAAAACAAGAAAACATGGAGTTCTTAAGAAGAAAGTTGCCAGGCTAAACTTCTCCCAAGTAGACCAGATGGGAACATGACCACACAAGCTATTTCTACACTATTGTAAGTGTACATTAAGAGCCTCTTATAAGTTTTATAGTACAAATCTGCCACCAACACTTTTTATAAACTGAGAAGTTTAGAAGGATCTTTAAAATATATATATATTTATTTTTTATACACACACACACTCACAATCTTTATTATTTTTAAAAATAATTCAAGGCTGCTAAGATAGCCAACAGATTTTCTTCTTTCTATTTTCCCCACAAAAGCAATCCTTTGAGATTGGTTGGGCTGAGAGTGAGTGACTGGCCAAAGTCACCAAGATAGCTTTCATGGTTAAGGCAAGATTTGAACTCACAATTTCCTACAGAGAGGAGTTGGGCTAGATAGCCTCCTAGTGTCCTTCAAATTTATGTAGAATATAGAACTCTAAGATGCTAATCATAATACCCTACATACAGCAGTTTATTTAAAAATGTATACATTGTTTAAAATTAGCATATATGTTGATGTTGATGTTGTAGGAAAAGGTAGGATCTTCTCTTAAACTGTCAACCACCTCCAGCATGATACAACCCCCAGGGCAAAACCAAGCCACCTGGCAAAACCAGATCCTCAGGCCCTAATGGAAGGTCAGAAGGGTGGATACGGATCTCACTTCAGGGGAAAGAATGTTTCAAAGGGCAGGATCCATGATAGAAAAGGCTCTTTTTCTGTACCCTGCCAGCCAAAATTCCTTGACCAATGGGGCCCAAAGGATGTCAAGTACTCCCTTCAAGTAGGAGTCGCAAGTCCAGGAGAATCCCAAAGTTGGGGACCCGGTGTTTCAGGGATAGTGCAACACTATTCAGAACTAAAGATGTTAAATCACCAGATCTTGAAGATATATGGAGCTAAAGCCATTTGGTCTTGCCAGGGGACAGCCAAAACCTCTTGTCTCCCATCCCCACAACTTTATTCCATGAGTGATTAGATTGGCCAAGCTGTTGGCCTTTTGTAGCACAAAGAGGTTGAGAAGGTTCCTCTCCCTTTCGCTTAGAGTTTCATGGATCCTAGTAGGGACTCCATACCTGCCACGGCTGCAGCCTCAGAGCTCCCAACCTCTGTTTGCCCTTATTGCTTCTCCTCCTGGATCTGTTAGAATATGCAGCTTTCAAGGCATAGGCCAGAGTCTTAATAACACTGTGCAAATGGAGGTGAAATGGGATCCATATATCCCTCCTTTCCTGTGTAGCCTCAAGCTGTGCTCTCTGGGTGCATCTTTTCCGACCTTTGACAGAAAAAATGTGCTTTGAAAAAGAACAGTGAAAACACCGATCTTCCAATTCTACATGAAGTTTGGGTTCATCTTTTGGCCTTTTTTTTTCTTGAAAAGCAAAGCTCCAAATACTATGGACATATTTGTAAAGGTCCCACCGTACCAATACCAAATACTCAATGCTTTCCACGATCCAGATTTTCCCTTCAATAGGTCCTGGCACACCTTCAAATGTTAACTGCAAAGTATGAATCCTGTCCCAAACATTAACAGTTTCTATGTAGTTCACAAAGACATTGACTTGTCTCCACTTAGAGATGGCATCCCTGAGGGGTTCTGTACGTCCAGTCGCTGAGAATCGTCGTGATATAACAACACAAATTCCATTCCTGACAAGCATTGGAGTAAAAGTCCTCATGAAATTCTCTCCCTCCTCTGTGTCTGAAGTAAAGAGCCCAATCAAGGTCCATCTGAAATGGAGGAGGAGTTGGACAATTGCTGGATAAGTGCCTCCTTTTTTGGGGAGAATCCGGTGGAAAAAAGGAAATTGATTTTTGTCATTGAGAGTGTCTGAAACAATTCCATCACTGATCTGCAAAAACAATGAAGAATGCTATGCTACATTTGCAGGCAGATCGAGTGCAAAATACTAGATTTTAATAAATCCAACTTGCTACTCATGTACATGTTAGAATAGTATATTGCTGATTAATCAAACTATATCAAGATACAGCATATAAAATACAGAACATTAACAAGACTGTAGATAAAAATGAAAAACAAGTTAAAAGGAAGAAAGAAAAAAGAATGCAAATCATATTGGAAACGAGGCATCCATAGAACACAGTGGCTGGACACTATCAAAGCTGACACCAGCCGAAGAGTAGAACAGCTCAAAGAATTAGTGCAAGATCAAAAGATGTGGAGAGACCCATCCCATAGAATCACCAAGAGGTGGACACAACTAAATGGATAGCATTACCACCAGCATCCTCAACCCACATGTGCAGATCACACCTGAACTGTTTTGTTCAAATAAATGCCTCTATTATATGTTGTTTTTGAATTCTGACCACACAGAAAATGTGGGTTTTATTTTAATGTAAGGATCACAATATGACATTGGTCTATTGTACAGTCCAAGATACTTATCTCTCTTTTCCTTATACAATTGAAGAATGGAGAAGAATGTTATTTCTTCTGTCTCTGGAGCTATGCAAATATAAGCATGTTCTATAACAGAGATTGGTTAAATCTTCTCTAACTAACAATTGCATCTTGTTTGAGTAAATACCCTGCTAGCATATGCTTGCATTGAAATTCTTGGCAATTTGGAAGTTCCATTTGTAGTGGCTCGTCAATTTCAATGTGCCAACCTTAATGAGAATGGCCATATCTTTCTCTACTTCGAAATCCAGAATTCTTTCTGTAGCAATCTCGTTAGCTCATTCTCCAGTTGTGCAAAAGATAGGGAGACCAATGATCCTGATACAATTTGTCAGTTGTACGGGTACAAACCAAGAGATGTTTAATTAAAATGTTGTTTGTTCTAAAAGAGAGAATTTTGGGATTCTCTCATTTTCCATATCTTTAATTTTAACTACTAAATATATCCCTTGATTTTAGAAAAAGAAAAAAGTGCACAAATTCAGAAATCAGCTATGAGGCAGCAGCTGGAGTTCTTTTATCCACATATAAGATACTTTTAAGATGTTGTGATTTTATTGGTTCAAGTAGTGATATATTTTAAGTACTAAATATCAGCTCTACATAAGAGCATTTAAGTAACCTTGGGATTATAGACTGTAATATATTGGGATAAGGAAGCTGAAAAGTTTGGGTTTTCTTTTTAATGTTATGCAGTAAATTTTCATACCTTTGTTCTAAATCTGCTCTTTTGTTGAAGAGGGAGCTTAAATCCAGTCTCAGGGAAAACTACTCATAGATAAGGAAATAAATTAATTAATTCACTCTAATGACTCATCATCAAACAGCCATCTATGGCTATGGTCTCATTTCCAAAGACAAAAAAATTGAGTTTTATTTATTAATAATCACAGAATTGATGGAGAAGAATATTTACAACTCATTGTTGAAATGCAAGTTCCTTGGTACTTTTTGAGCTTAGTTATTTTCTTGCAGAGATTTCATTACCCAATTAGGTAACTTCATTAGTGCTAGAATGGAGTGTCAGGCCGAAGCCATATTGTATTAGAGACTTTGGCCTGCCACACTTGATGCTTAGAATGTGTTCTTGCTGTGGGAATTTGGGAGAGGCTGTTGAATGAGCAATGTAGACATGTAGCCATAACAAATTCCTTCTAGGTTTTCAAGGTCATCCTTTGTTCAGCACCTGGATGGAAGCTGATGGGAGTAACGGACATGTTGGCAAAAGATGAATGGTCAAAATGATGAACTTGTGGGTATGGGAACAAGGGAATGAACTTTAAACTGGGTGGAGAAACCCTCATAGCTTTAGATTCGAGTTTCTCACACAGAGTAGGTTTTGCTCACTTTTTTAAAAAAAATATTATTCTGTGGGCTTGTCCAGTCAGTTTGGCTGGAAGTAGTCTTGGTGGTTCCTTTATTGGACATCATTTAGACAAGGAAACTGCAGCAACACTGAACATCACAAAAAGGAACACAGATCATCTATGCAACATTTAGAGTCTCTGTGGAGTGGGCGGCATACAAATGCAACTAATAAATAAATTTTCCAACAAAATAGATATCCACGTAACTTTATTAAAAAGTGCCTAATCACCCAACTGTATATAGCACAACTAACCCAAGCTGTGGAAAAGATAAGACCGCCATACATCAAAAACATCTCAGAAATCACCAACAAACTATTACAGCCACATGGTATCACTGTAGCACACAAATCAAGTAAAGCCTTCCAAAATATCCTAAGTAAACCAAAAGATCCAGCAGCCCCAGAAGAAGAAGAAAAAAAGGAGTCCTGTACAACATAGAGTGTAAGGACTTCAACAGACATTACATAGGACAAACAGGCAGAAGATAGGCAGACCACATTCATGAAGACCAACTAGCAATCAGAAAACACTTTGATTGGACACAAAGCCCCTCCTTATCTTCACAGGTGTGCAGCAGCCCACAAAGCAATGGGGATGGGGTCATAAGAGGCTACGTCCATAGTGATAACAGTTATAAAGACGATGGTGAAAAGCAATTCTTAAATTCCATAGACAAAATATGGTTGGTTCCACTCACCCATAATCTCCCCACTCACTTTACCAGATAGAGAAACGCACACACAAACCTGTGGGGCTTTGTAGGTTCCTACTAATGTTGCCATCTGAATGGAGATGTCCCTCTTAGCTCCATCAACAACAGCTAAAAGGTTTTCCTTCTTTCCACAGCTGTAGTTGGGAACATTGGCTTGTCCAGTAGAAAGCATGTCCAGCAAGGCATCTGAAGTGCCAAGAGCATTGACATAGTTGTCATGGATGTTATAGCCAAGTGTGAGATTGTGCAGAAACTGGGGATTCTTGTTGACCATTTGAATGGCAAAAATCAGGATTAGCTGTTTAAAATAACTTGTACTACTGTAAAAAAATGTTCATGTTATTACCATCATCATCCACAGAAGCAACAAAATTATTTTTTTCAGTTTAATCCTCTTTTTCTCCACAAGCCTACTAAGTCTTATGTCGATATAGATCCAAAGCCAAAGGCAAATAATACCTACACATCAGCAGGTACTTTTTATGGGCATTGAGAAGATGGGATGGAGATAGTCCACCATGGTTAAGAATCATAAATACATTATTATTTCTACCAGCCCTAATAGTCATCTGCCCAGTAACCTGTATTCAAAATCATTCAATCATTGAAGTAGAACTACCATAAAATGAAGAGTATGTTTTATAAGGGACAGAACAGCAACTGCAAAAAGAACTCATCCTCTATTCTTTTAAGGATCAAGCATTGAATACTTGTATTTGTATTTATTAGTTAGTCAAACATGTACAAGATAGCAGGTATAAATATAAACATGGATATGAATGACAGAAATGAATACAAATAAATGGGGACAGTAGGACAAGGATGGTAGGCACGCTGGTGCACTTATCCACGCCCCCTTTATGGACCTCTTAGGAATGGGATGAGGTCCACGGTAGACAGTTTAAGATTGAAGCTGTGAGGGTTAGAGGATGTAACAATGGAGTTAGGTAGAGGATTCCAGGCGTTGACCACTCTGTTGCTGAAGTCGTATTTTCTGCAATTGAGTTTTTATTATAATATACAAAATTAGATAGATAGATAGATAGATAGATAGATAGATAGATAGATAGATAGATAGATAGATAGATAGATAGATAGATAGATAGATAGATAGATAGATAGATAGATAGATAAATAGATATATAAAGAGAGATATAGATATAGATATAGATATAAATAGTTCTATAAATATGAAAATGAGGTGGGCAGAAGAATTTGCAACCCTTTCAGTAACTACTTTAAATCAAACTTAATATATGAGAATGGATAAATAATTTGGACTTGTTTCAGATTTTATTTGCCTCATGTTTGGATTTGAGTCTCTTTCACAATAGAAGACAAAAGAGGAAAGCCATGGATATCAGAATGATTCAAGAAATTAGACAGGTCCTGCAATATCAGTAAGGAGTAAGTCAAATCAAAAGAAAAGAAGAGTGTTAGAACTGAAAATGGAGGGAATGAAACTCCATCACACTGTATAACTTACGAGCGAGACGGACTAGAAGGAGCCATGTTGAAAGGCAATGTTCTAGGTGATGATGTTGTTTCAGTGGTGACTATGCCAATGAAATGGTCCCCTGATGTGTAATAGTTCCATGGTTTTTCCCCATCCTGGTTTTCAAAATTCAGTGGGCATTTCATTCTAAGGTTCACAGAAACTGCCTGAGACACCAGCAGCATCAGAAGCGGAAGATCCATAACTTACAGGGCTGAATCGATCTTCTTTCTGTTTCTAAACATGAACAACAACAAGGATTAGAATAATTCAAAGCACCCTCACTTTCCTGATTCAGACAGAGACAAACCAATCTTCACCTGGAAAGGCAAGAAGGGTACCTTCAAGAGCACCATCTCTGCCTGTCCCTTAACTTGTGCCATATAGCATGACCTGTGGCATTTTTCCTTTTCTGATGCAAGATTCCTTTCATCTTTCTTCAGTCTGATGTTTACATCAAAGGCAAGAAGTAGCAGAAGAGGTCTCAAAGGCCAGAATTATGAAAATTACAGTGAGAAGAAACTTCTCCTCTTGGGATACTGAACTTCTTCTAGGGCTCCATGTTGTAAATCTGCAGAAACTTAGCATCTTCATGAAAAATCACAAATCCACCCCTGGGGGGAGTATTCTGTAGTGGCTGTGATCCTTCCAGTCAGGACACGTTCAGAAAGTGATGCTGGAAGAAGGTAGTTCAACACATCTGCTGTCCTTCAATGTGATATCTTGTCTCCAGAGATCACTGGAGATGTCAGCTATTGCTATGGAGTTTGGTGACATTCTAGGTTGGTGGCAATAGCAATAGCAATAGCACTTTACTTATATACCGCTTCATAGTGCTTTACAGCACTCTCTAAGCGGTTTACAGAATTCAGCATATTGCCCCCAACAATCTGGGTCCTCATTTTACCCACCTCGGAAGGATGGAAGGCTGAGTCAACCTTGAGCCTAGTGAGATTTGAACAGCTGAACTGCTGAACTAGTAATCAGCTGAAGGTCGTAATGCTGCTTTTAACCACTGCGCTATCTCAGCTGGCACTTAATTCTAGTGATGCCTGTCTTCTAATTCCTATTAAGTACCCTTGAACCCTTTTGAATGTTAAGAATTGGCCCTATTTGTGGTTTTGTTTTCTATTATATCTATTATATCTCCATACCACCACCACCACCACCACCACCACCACCACCACCACCACCACCACCACCACCATCATCATCATCATCATCATCTTGGCCACTGTCTATCCACTGCTGGATGAAGGCCTCTTCAGCATGGTCAATATGGTCCTCAGCTTTCTTTTGCCAATTGGATCCACAATTCTTGCCGTTGCTGTCAATCCATCTTGTTTTAGGTCTCTTTCATGGATGCTTTTTGTCATGTTGAAAGATCTCCTATGTAGGAATCCTAAGTTGGAGATTATTTTAAAATTGCTTGGGACTGAAGTGATTTTTTTATTTCCATTGTTTTCTAGAAATATTGATTTTTGGATGAGAGCTGACTTAGAACAGGAAAATGTCAGACTGTGGACTGAGAATCTACAGGAGATGAAACACCTGAAGGGTGTTTATTTATTTATTTAAATAGATTTGTATGCCGCCCAACTCCCGGGGGACTCTGGAGAACACTGGAGGAAAACTCCAAGGAAATCTGACCAGACTGGTTTAAGAGCCCATGCATCGAATGTATCTTGTCTTTTTACGTACAGTGAGAGCATATGCACCAAAGACAAATTCCTTGTGTGTCCAATCACACTTGGCCAATAAAGAATTCTATTCTATTCTATTCTATTCTATTCTATTCTATTCTATTCTATTCTATTCTATTCTATTCTATTCTATTCTATTCTATTCTATTCTATTCTGTTAAGCATTACCTCATGGTGATAAAGGTAGTGAAACAGCAATATTTTTCTACCCTCATTGTGTCTGTTAATAGTCATGCAGCAGTCATATTTAGGTTGACGTAAACAGCCAATAGAATATTAAAAGACATGTTTTTGCACAGGAACAGGAAGCTCAAATACAAAGCCCAAAGAAGGTACAATCGGTTAGTTCCTAGCAACAGAGTCAAGATTCCGATCAGTGACAGTTGGTTAGTTGCCTAGCAACAGAGTCAAGATTCCGATCAGTGACAGTTGGCTGCAGCAACATTCTGAGGAGTGTCAGCCCATTTAAAATAAACTGGGTTTTCTCTCTTCCCTTTGCTGGAAATAACGTTCAGCTCAAGTGTGATCCCTGTGTATGGATTTCACTTTTTAAAAAAGTTTTATTAGTTTTTTTTTTTTAATTTTTAAATATGCATCAATATCAATACATGTACAATTTGGCCCCTGGGTATAATTCATTTTAATACAAACATCAATAATGATAATCATAATAATTATTATATTAATCAAACTTATATAATCCTAGTATTAATATATATATATATAGTTTTTTTAAAGTAGTTATTCAATATTTCAACATTCCATTTTAATGCCAATAATGTTGTAAGCATACATGGTAATACCATCTTTCCCTCTCTAATCTTTTTCATCAAGTCATTACTTATATTCTATTATATAAAAAGAAAAAAAGTCTGCTAATATTCCCCCGATTTCTTATTTCTACCTCTATTCTAACGTCTAATCTCATCACTTATCACTATTCTTTTCCCATTCCCATGGTACAATGCTGAAAGCTTTCCATTTCAAGGACCAGAGTATCATGTGGTTGGAGGACATTTTCTTTTTTCTTCCCTAGATTAAGTCTTCACAGAGGTTGTTGAACATTCCAGGTGCTGTTTTGCTGTTGGATTTTGGGTTTGGGGTTATGTCCAGAAAGGTTTTAGGACAGTGAAAACTCAAGACCAAAGTCATGAAATTCTGAGGTCTCACAAAGTCTGTAAATCATGCAACACCTGCAAAAATAACTGGGCATGGATCATCTAGAATGTTACAACTGGGGTCCATCTGCACATTCTTGACATCCAGTTGCAGATCCTTCATCTACATTTAATAACAAGTCATAGAAAGAGAAAGAGAGCGTATTCAAAGAGATTTTAATTTCCATATATACCCCACTTTAAGCAATGTATTCTTTCTTGCTTTCTTTTGGGAATCTTTTCTCATCTGCATTTGTCCCATGTTGAAATAACTGTCTTATTTCTCAGCCTGTCCATCCTAGCTGCATTTTAATTATTAATTCATATATTTTACTGTCCGATGATTATATTGGATTGTAATTTGATTAGTTTTAAACTCTTTATATTCCTATTCTATTTGTTTTTTTTAATCAACTTTAATTATCAAACTGATGCAAAGGAAGCAAGCAAGCAAAACAATGACTGCAATGAAAAATGAAATGTTATGAGCATAAAAACAATTTCACTATTATTTCTCTACTTTTATCATTAGATGTTCTTTAATATTTAGATCTGGCCTCAAGGTGATAATGTAGCATTTAGGGAAGAAGATGCAGCCCAGCAGCCCAGCACTGGAGGCCAAGATGGAGAAGATCTGCACGACTACCATGGACTTTCCTTTGGAGCTCAGATAGGTAGGCAGGAAGGAAACCCAAACACTGCAAAAGACCAGCATGCTGAAGGTGATCAGCTTGGCTTCATTGAAGGCTCCAGGCAGGTTCCTGGCCAGGAAAGCTACAGTGAAGCAAATGGCAGCTAGGAAACACATATAGCCAAGGACAACAAAAAACATAACAACAGAGCCTTCATTGCATTGAAGTATGATCACTCCAGGCTGGGAGTGGAGGTCAGAATCAGGGAATGGGGGAGACAATCCCAGCCACATGGTACAGATGAAAATTTGAACACCAGACCCCAAAAGGATGATGGAGTTGGCCAAGCTCTTCCCCAGCCACCTTCTCATTCTGTTCCCTGGTTTTGAGGCCAGGAATGCCAACACCACTGTGATTGTTTTGGCCAACACAGAAGACACAGCTACTGAGAAGACAATGCTGAACACTGCTTGTCAGAGAAGGCAGGTGGCTTTCCTTGGTTGACCAATGAAGAGTAAAGGAGATAAGAAGCAAAGCAGAAGGGAGACTAGGAGGATGTAGGAGAGGTCCCGGTTGTTGGCTTTGACAATGGGAGTTTCTTGGTATTTAAGGAAAATGACTAAAACGAATCCTGTGGTTAGGAACAAGAATAGGGCAAAGGAGACAAGGATAATGCTCAGATGTTCTTCATAGGACAGGAAGGATATTCTTTTGGGGAAACACTGGACTCTGTTCTCATTTGGATATTGATCATCTGGGCATTTAGTGCACTTTTCAGTATCTGAGAAAATAGAAATTTGTATTTATTTTATAGTCTCTCCTTTCACATTTCAAGAAAGGCCTTCCTGGAAGATTGCTTATGCTGAGAAATAGGAAAGCCCTAATAAATAGTAAAAAAAATATCTATACATACACATATACATACAAAATGATATATACATTTATATGAAGAATTACAAAAACAACACCCAAAGGAGTAATACCTGGCACCACAGTTACCTTTCACTGAGTCCACCCACATTTTCATCCTGCTCCAACCTTACACTATTTTAATGCCTCAGGGAGAAGTTATTTTTTCTGGAGGGTTAGAAGGGAGGGGTCTGTCAGATATTAACAGGGAGGGTGCCCTATAAGACGGGGGCTGCAACAGAAAAGGCAAGCTTCCTGTGACACACAAAGTGGAAAGTTTTAGGGAACAGACCTGAAGTATCCCTTTCATATCTGCCTTAAGTGGGACAAGCAGATATCCTCAAAGAATGGACCTATGATATGTAGGGCTTTAAAGATGAACCTAATTTCTCTTGGGAAGAAACTGGCATGCTTGATTTGGACTTGGATCCCAAATGGTCCTTCTTTACTGATGTGCAGAAATAAAGTTCTGAAGCCCAGTTCCCTCTCTTGGTATTGGCTGGGTCAACAAACTAATCCCAAGGGATGAGCAGCTACAATGCTAGAGGTCTTCTGGAAATCTCTTAAACCATGTTTTTTTCAATGAGCCTCGAGATCCTCTAATAATAGGGACCCTGAGCATTGTTGCATCATATGTAATATCTTGAAGTATTTACTTCTCACAATCTTGTGGTTTTTTTTAAAATGTTCCGTTGTTTTAATCTGGTTTTGTGAAACATTTTATTGTTGGTTTTATTGTATGTCATTCAGACTCACTTTCTGTGAGATGGGTGGACATGTAAATTTGAGAAATAAATTAAAAATATATTTTAACGAAAAGTAAATAATTCAGGAGTCATTACAGATTTAAATGGTTCTAAAAATGAGAAAATGAAGCAAAGTTTTTTGATTATAGGTTCGATAACAATTTTTAAAAGTGAATGAACTCCACAAAGATATAAAATGGATATTATGCTGATTGTTTTTTGTTATTTCTTTTTTCTCTCCTTTATCTTAGGTCTGCAATTTAGTTTGCAGTAGTAAGTTTAGTTTAAATCCCTGTTCTTATATTGTCTCCATGGATTTTATGCTGAGTCTGCTACTTGGTTTTCTCATACTCCTTGAACCAACCATATAAAGAACTTCTTTCTGAAGATGGAATTTGATTTCAATTAAAACCGTTTGAGAAATTAAGAGAGGAAGGAATAATCAGAACATGGTTTCAATACAGACAACTACAGGCTAGATGGAGAGACGATAAAAAAACTGGTATTTTGAAGAATGAGGATAATATGATTGTACAAATAAAAAATAAGGGCCCAATGCATATAAAAAGACTGTATAATATTTTATTGGAATTAGACTCAGAAACAGAACTAATTAAGGATTGTATGATAAAATGGGCTCAAAATATTGGAGAACCTATAATGATGGAAACATGGGAAAAGATATGGGTTAGAAATGTTAAATTCACACAGGCTCAAAATTTAAGAGAAATTTTTTATAAAATGTTTTATAGATGGCACTTAGACCCCCAAAAAAACTAGCTTGTATGTGCCCAAATTTACATCCTAAATGTTGGAGATGTGAATGTGAGGATGCTACATATTTTCATATATGGTGGACTTGTAAAAAAATTAAGGCTTTTTGGATAAAAATCACACCACAGTTTCCTTTGCTGGGAATAATTACGGATTGTTCTGTTATAGAGACTAAGTTGGTTTTGAACTTTATAACTGCTGCCAGGTTATTGGTGGCACAATACTGGAAGAAGGAAGATATACCTACAATTGAAGAATGGACATTGAAAGTGACACATTTGGCTGAAATGGCCAAGATTCCATCATACCTTAAGGACCACTCAAATGAAAGATATATATTGGAATGGAGTAGGTGGACTGAATATATTCAGAAAAAGTATCAGATTAAGATAACCCAAACAGTTTATTATTGTTAGATGTTTGAGAAATTTTAGATTATACTTTCAAGTCTTTGGAGTAACAAAGAGTTAAGAATGGAAAAGATATTTTTGAATTAATAACTTTTTTTAGTATTTTGTAGCTTTATGCTTTTCTTTTTGAAATTATACCTTGTGCTTTTTCTGGGAAGTCCGGGGGTGGTGGTGGGGAGGGTGAGTGGGGGGGGGGAAGGGTGGAGGGTGGAAGGGGGGGGGAGAAAAGAGAAAAATGTATGTACTTTGTACTTTTAAAACTTTTCAATTAAAAAAAAAAGAACCAACCATCTGTCCCTCTATGGTGCTCCTAAGTAGATATTTCTGCTTATGTATCTCTGTGAATGTAATAGTTACTATAGATAGATAGATAGATAGATAGATAGATAGATAGATAGATGGATGGATGGATGGATGGATGGATGGATGGATGGATGGATGGATGGATGGATGGATGGATGGATGGATGCATGGATGCATGGATGCATGGATGCATGGATGCATGGTTGCATGGATGCATGGTTGCATGGATGCATGGTTGCATGGATGGATGCATGGTTGCATGGATGCATGGTTGCATGGTTGCATGGATGCATGGATGGGTTGGTGGGTAGGTGGGTGGATGGATCGATGGATCGATGGATCGATGGACGGACGCACGGATAGACAGACACAAACACACACAGACAGACACATAAACAGACAGACACATAGACACATAGACACATAGACATAGACATAGACAGATGGATGGATCATTTCCCCTGTGAGGTAAATTTGATATGGGTAAGAACCATTGACCCAAAACTATTCGTCATGTTTCAAAGAATTCAGTTCTTCCTCTGAAAGGGTAACATGGAAGGACACTTCCAAACTGACAAGTTGAAGAGAGATTTCCTCTGTCAGAAGAAACCTTGCCCAATCCACCATGTCCTCCTATCTCTTCCTACCTCATCCTTCAAGATCTTTTTCTTATTCTTCCCATTATGGAAGAAATTGGGCACCTTGAAAATTAAGAGCAACAACAAAATAATTAAGCTCAGATGTGTCTCTTTTAACATGAGCATTGATCAAAATGCTCTGGGTGATTCTAATACTCTTTCCTGTGGTGTGACCCACCTTCCTGAGTGGAGATGGTCCCCTCTGGACAAGGAATGCAGTCATAACAGCAAACTGACTCTCCTTCCCGAGTTTGCTTGAAAAATCCAGGTTGACAACTTTCTACACACTTTGACTGAGGAAGAGGCTAAGTAGGAAAAGAATAAGCACAAAAGAAAATATGTTAGGACTCAGCATCCATGCAAAACGGTGGTCAAAATTAACATTAATTAAGTAGACTACAGGTTTCCCTTAGATAAGTATGAAAACTCTAACATGTTCCAAAAAGTTGCAGGAGATACAACTACTGCCAGATTTATCATTTAGTTCCTCCCTTTTGCTTCTGGAATAACACATGGCAGGATAGGACTTTTCAACTTAATTAAAACTGGGGGGATGGGATTAAATCCCAATAGATTTAAACACAAAGTGACAACCAGTGGGTTCCTCCTCATTGCCATAATTAATATGCATTCCTCCATTCTTCATATATCAATTTTAAAATATGATGTTGATTACCCTATCCCAATGGGATATTCAATTCATGTTCAAGTTTAGAATACTTTTTCTAACAGATTTATTAATTTTTTTATTCAATTAGATTTAATAATGAGAGTAAAACTATCATGAAGAGATTTTTTTTGAACAGTAAGCTATGGAAAGGCTTCTTCTAGATTAAAGAAAACATTGTGAAGCTGCTTCCCATTGAAAGTAGTCCAAAGCAGTGTCCCCCATTAAGATACGAAGGACAATTTCCTTATAAATTAGCATTGTCAACCTTAAAGATGTTCTTTGTTTATCATTACGCTTCTTTCTTCAATTTATATGGCTGCCATGCTGGTAAAATAAGACTAAACCTGCCTAGTTTCTGGAACTGTATTGAGATGAGACAGAAGTGGAGGCATGAGAACTGGTCCCTTAAACAAGGTAAGTCAGGCATCTTTTGCTGCAACACATGGGACATGAGTATGAGCCTTATGTCAGAAACAGATATTTCTAAGGCTCAGTTTGTTATCCAAGAAAATGTGTTGAAGAACTACAATTCAGTGACACTAAGTGGCATGGATTCAGTGTGGGAAGAAAGTGACTTCTATATTGCCCATGACAGATTCTACGTTATCCTTATCATGCACATCACCCAGTAGTCTCGGCAATGCCTGACCTCAGTAACCCTGAAGTCACAAAACAAACAACTACTTAAGCTGAACTGGCTACATGCTTCTCCCACTACAAAATTGGCAATTGTCAGCAGCTCAATTAAAACCTTAACAAATCCCTCAGGACATGGAAATCCCTTACATGCACATTAAGGTGGTAGCCCATTCAGGTAAACCTTCTATGAGGATAATGAAAAGATCACTTCCTACATGTAATTGCCACGTCTAGCCATAGTGTTAATTTAGAAGAAAGCCAGTTGATATGGTAAATTAGTGGGAAATCCCACAAGCTCAGCAGGGTGCCTCATCACCCCGTGCCCCTTTTGGGCCATCCATCTAATTCAATGGTGGGTTTTAAAAATTTTTTTACTACTGGTTCTGTGGGCGTTGCTTGGTGGGTGTGGCAGGGGAAGGAAACTGTAAAATCTCCATTCCCTCCCCACTCCAGGGGAAGGTTACTGCAAAATACCCATTCTCTCCCAATCAGCTGGATCTCAGGAGGAAGAGAATAGATAGGGGCAGAGCCAGTCAGAGGTGGTATTTACCGGTTCTCTGAACTGCTCAAAATTTCCGCTACTAGTTCTCCAGAACTGGTCAGAAGCTGCTGAATCCAACCTCTGATCTAATTACAATTTCCAATAATTTCTAGAGGGTGGGCTCTATTCCGGGAAGAAGCAAAGGAAAGTTTGCTTTGTACAGGTAACCACCTCAAACATGTACATTTGTGGCAACTTTCTATTTCTGTATTTAAACTCTCAAATAAACTATGCCTCTTCTGAAAACAACGTGCCCTGTGTGTTCTTTGGATGACCTGACCTGGATCCAAACCCAGGACCTTCTTTTAACATGAACCCAAACCTTAACACGGACCTTGGTCTACACAATTGCCTTTTTCTTTGCTATTTGAAAACAAGAAGCCAGTTAACCCGAAGCTATCAGCAACACCATCCCCAGCACTGGAGGACCTCTCTTACCAATTTTATGATATTGCAAAGGGGGCACAAAAGGGCCATGATTTATGTCCTAAAGAATAATCATGCAAAAACCCATTTAAGTTATATCTGAATCAGCTTAAAACAGTGTTCCATATTATAACATCTGAAAGACACCTTGGGCAATAGTACTAGCCTTTTGAAAAGAAGGACTAGGGAAGACATGATAGCAATCTTCCAATATTTAAGGGGCTACCAGAAAGAAGAAGGGGTAGGGGTCAATCTATTTGCCAAAGGAGAAGGAGGCAAGAGAAGAAGCAATGGATGGAAACCAATCAAGGAGAGAACCAGAACTAGAACTTTCCTGACAGAGAGAACAATTAATCAATGGAATGGCTGGCCTTCAAAAGCTGAAGGTTCCATCACTGGAGGTTTTTAGATTAAGAAGAGATTGGTCAAGCATTTGTCTGAAATGGAATAATGTCTCCTGCTTGAGCAAGGGGTTGGAGTAGAAAATATCCAAGGTCGCTTCCAACTCTGTTATTCTGAAATTACCTTGTAGTTCCTATGTTTGACATCATTCCCAAGTGATGTTTGGTGCAAGTTTGCTGCAGGAGAGCTCTCCTTCCTGTGTTTGCAAGTTGTCCATGAAAGGAATAATGGATCCCCTTCTATTCTCCATGAAAGATCTATGATATGCAATTGCAGGAGGGCATCCCTTACATTTTATGATCAACAGTTTAATTAGGGATCTGCAGGAAGAGCTGACATTGTTTTGAAGCTTCCTAAAGGAAGCTTTTCCAGACCCAATGGTGAGGAAAAGGTTGGCGTTAAAACCCAAAGAGGGGAGGAAGGAAAGTTTGCAGTCCATTCTTTCATCTTACCTCCCTTCCCTGAGAAATCTTCTCCTAATGTCCACCTGAATCCCTTTCATCTTTCAGTCTTCCATGTGAAGTACCAGAGAAAAAGTCAAACTACTAAGACCACTCCCACCCACACTGACAGGGCAAACCACCAGAATATAAAATGAGAGCAAAAGCCCACTCTCTTCTAGCACTGATGATGTTACCTTGTTTCTGTAATGAAACATTTGCAAGAAACTAACCAAGTTCAGAGAGTACCAAGGACTCCTCATTTCAACCCTGAGCTACAAATATTCTCCTTTATTCGGGCTACTTGCAGGACCGCATCCTACCACATACCTCCGTACAACCGGTTAGTTCCCACAGAGTTGGTCTACTCCAGGTCCCGTCAACGAAGCAATGCCAGTTGGCGGGACCGCAGGGGAGAGCTTTCTCTGTGGGAGCTCCCTCTCTTTGGAACCAACTACCACCACAGATCCAAACTATCCCCACCCTGCTGGCCTTCCGCAAAGCCGTGAAAACATGGCTTTTCAAGCAGGTGGGCTAAAATAAGATCAATTATGCCCATGTATGAATGGTGATAAGTGAAGTGGGCCCTAAGGCTTTTGAAAACATAGAAAAGACACCAATATTTTGCCCACCTTTTTCAGCAACTTCAGTTGTGAAAGACCATCTTGGTTGATAAGAAGTTTGTCTCTTTCAAAACTCCCCATATACTTTACAATGTAATTCTGCTTTGGGAAAACCACCCAGCTCAAGATGTTCACATCTGCTACCAGATCCCCATTTCGGTCCAAGTACATTTTCATCTCAGAAAGATTGCAAAATTTATTTTTCTGCAGAAATGGATGAAGCTAGAATGGAAAAATAAAGGAATTTTAAATGCAGAAACTTTAACTTTGCACCCCATGTGATCTTTACACATTTGAATTTTTCTTCTTCTTCTTGTCTAACTTGGAAATATTCTTGTTAGGACAAAAAGTGCCAGCCCTATTTTTAAAATGGAAAAAGAAAGGTTCAGCAATATTTGTCAGTTGTAGATTGACTACATATATATTGACAAAATATAATAATGTGTCAATTATATGGAACATTCCTACAGCAGGTCACAAATAAATTGAATGACCAAAGGAATAAACTGGTACTCTTTGGAAGTAATTATGTAATTACCAGAAAGCTAAGAAAACAAAGGTTCGGCAAAGTTTGTCAATGATATCTTGACAAAATATATATTAACAGAATAAATAATTGACAAAATTTGTCCATTACAGGGACTGTTCTAGAACATGTCAATTATAAATTGAACCAAAACAAACAAACAAGCAAACAAACATAAACAGATTATTCATTTCCTTAAAATTTGTGTGTTCTGCCTCGTCTTCAATGATTGTGTTAATGCACAAACCAAGTTGCCATCAATCAGAAAAGATTTTACGGGTATTCCTATAAGGGTTGGGCTAGAGCATGGGTGTCAAACTCACAATGTCACATTGTCATCACATGATGTATCATGACATTTTTCCCCCTACACAGAGCTGGGGTGGGCATGGCCTGTGCATGACACATCCGGCCCATGGGCTGCCCCTTTGACACCCCTCGTCTTGGGAGTCTCAGGATCATTTTCAAATTTATGAAGGTAACATTCTCTGATGCTAATCACAAACCCACACTTACAGTAATTTTTCGTAAAATGTATACATCCTTTAAAAAAAAAAAGCAGAGTTTAATAACATTAAATCTCTCTCATGGTTTCCAATCTTGAGGGAGATTATGCTTCAAGTGATCAGATTGGTCAAACCTGTTGGACTTTTGTAGGACAAGGAGATTGATAATGGTTCCTCTGCTTCTCCTTAGTCCTTCTAAAAAGAACTAAGCTTGATGGATCCTTGTTGGGACCCCTTACCTGCCATGGTTGAAGCCTTGGAGCCCCCAAGCTCTTTTCGCCCTTCTTTCTTCTCCTCATGGATATGGAGGAATATGCTGCATTCAAAGCATAGGCCAGAGTCTTAATAACACTGTAAGCACGGGGGTCAACTCCAAATTTGTAATGGTTCCTTTTGTCTTTAGTCTCTAGTGGTGCTTTCTGGGTGCATCTTTTTCGGCCTTTGACAGAAAAGACATGCTTTGAAAAAGAACAGCGAAAACACTTATGCAGGGGTTTCACAAAGATCGGTGATTGAAAAGTATTGTCATACCCTCTTTCCTGAATATGAAAGTTCCAAATACTATGGACATATTGATAAACTCTGTGACTTTTCGTTGGTATTTCTCCAAAGAGTGTGATGAACCAGACTTTCCCTTCAATGGGTCCTAGCAAACCTTCAAGAGCAAAATGGACAGCATGAAATCCACCCATCATACTACCATAATCTGCCAAGAAAACAAAGACATTGGCTTGTCTCCACTTAGAGATGGCATCCTTGAGGAGTGCTGTAGGCACACTCATTGAGAATTGTTGCGATATAATAACACAAATTCCATTCTTAACAAGCACAGGAGTAAAAGTCCTCATGAAATTATCTCCCTTCTCTGACTCTGAAGCAAAGAGACCAATCAAGGTCCATCTGAAATGGAGGAGAAGTTGGATAATTGCTGGGTAAATCATGTCAACTTTTGAGATCATCCGGTAAAAATAGGGGAAATTAATTTTATCACTCAGAGCCTCTGAAACAAAGCTACAAGTGATCTGAAACAACGAAAAAAGAAGAATGCTGTTTTATATCTGGGGTCAGATCAAGTCCAAAATATTCGCTTTTAATAAATCCAACTTGGTTCTCACGAACAAATATTATTTATTGTTCATTAGTCATGATACCATATCAAGATAGAGAATGTAAAACACAGAACATAACAAGGGTCTATATAAAAATGGAATAAAAGAAACATATTAAGAAAAAAATAAACAATGCAAATCATATTTCTTCATATCTCTTACAATTTACCACAATCAGACTAACCTATGCACATCTCAACTGAATTGTTTTGTTGAAATAACCGATTGCATTATATGTATTGTTTGAATTCTTATCATGTTGTTTTAAAATAAGGATCAGTATTGATCATTGATCAAATTTGAGGTCCATGATTGCGATCTCTGTCTTTCTCATACAATTGACATTCAGATAACAGTGTGTTATTTCTTCTATTTCTGGAACTGTACAAATACAAGCCTATACACTATGCAGGACTAAGTTAAACCTTCCATATTGAAAAATTGTATCCAGTTGCTCAAATCTTGTTTAAATAAATGCCACCCTAAGATGTTTAGGTATTTCTGCATTGACAATTTGGAAAGTATGTCTGTTGATCCATTTCAATGTGCCAACCTACTGAGGATAGCTATATTTTTCTCTGCTTCATTTTTCTGGATGCTTTATGAAACAATATTTTTAGTTTGTTTTCCACTTGTACAATATGGTGAGAAAAATGATCTCAAAATAATTTGCCAGTTGTACAATCCAATAGACCTTTAATTTAAATGATGTCTTTTCTAACAGAAAAGTTGCCTTGTTTTAATTTTACACCAACCTCTAATTTTGGAAAAAAAACAAAAACAAATTGTGGGACCCTGGATACTCTCTGAGCTTGATTATTGGATCTAATCTTTTTTTAGATCCAGACTCTTCTGAAGAAGCTGTGGGAGATCATACTTCAGAAGCATCAACTCTTTAATCTGTTTTCTTGCAGATGTTAATAATAACAATAATAACAACAACAGAAAAAACAGAGTCCCCCTGTCCAAGCAGGAGATCCAGGGGTGGGTTCTAACTTACCTCGCTGCCAGTTCGCTTCCTCCCGTGTCACGTTTCCACGCAGGCGTGAATGCGCAGTGACAAAAAATAAAAAAAGCCAAAAAAAGCCAAAAACAAGATGGCAACCACATGCACAGTGCTGGAAACTCAGCTTCTGCACATGTGCAGAAGAAAAAAAAATAGAAAAATATTCCCCCCAAAAAAATCTAAAAAACAAAATTTCTGGAAAGAAAAAGATGGCAGCTCCCACAGACAAGCACTGACCGAACCGGTTCTGTGACATCATTGTGACATCACCAACAGGTCACTACTGGTTTGGGCGAACTGGTCAAAACCGGGAGGAACCCACCTCTGAGGAGATCCTATACCATTCCACACAAGTGGCTGTCCATTCTCTTCTTAAAAGCTTCCAGAACACCCACAACTTCTGAGAGCAAGCCCTTAATTTTTCTCATTGTTAGGAAATTTCTCCTTAGTTCTAGGTTGCTTCTGTCCTCTAATCACCTTTCCAGTCTCAACATTTTTTCAAAAAAATGATGACCAAAACTGGATGCAATATTCTACGAGTGGTCTTACTAAGCCTTTATAAAGTGGTACTAAAACTCCACATGATCTTGTTTCTATCCCTCCGTTAATGCATTGCATTCACTTCTTTAGCTGCTTGCTGCATATATCTATAGTACTCCACTCCTCTGCTCACAATAGAATACCTTAGGCCACCAGGCTTGAAATTTTGGGCTTGGACAACCTAGAACTATGCCGCCTACAGTCCGACCTATGCATAGTACACAAAATTGTCTGCTATAACATCCTACCTGTCAATGACTACTTCAGCTTCAACCACAATAATACATGGGCAAACAATAGATAAAAACTCAAGGTAAACCGCTCCAAACATGATTGCAGAAAATACGACTTCAGCAACAGAGTGGTCAATACCTGGAGTACACTATCTGTTGTTACATCCTCAAACCCCCATAGCTTCAACCTTAAACTGTCTACCCTGGACCTCACCCCATTCCTAAGAGGTCTGTAAGGAGGCATGCATAAGCACACCAGTGTGCCTATAGTCCCTGTCCCACTGTCCCCATTTATTTGTACTCATTTCCTGTATTCATGGCAATGTTTATACTTATACCTGTTATCTCATACATGTTTGACAAACTAAATAAAATAAAATAAAAATAAAAATTTCAGTGAATGTCCACTAGGATTCCAAGATCGCTCTCACAGTTACTGCTATTGAGCCAGGTTTCACTTAATCTGTATCTGTACATTTGATTTGTCTTGCCTAAGTGTAAAACCTTACTTGTAGAGTAATGTAGAGAAATTTGTTTCATTTCATTTTTACTTTTGTTTCATTACCAGACTGGATAGCATCCTCAGGACTAGAAGGGACTGGGATTTGCTTTGATTTTACGTACCTGTGGCTTCTCCTGTCAGTGTTTGTGGGAGTGGTCTTGGTGGTTCCTTGATTAGACTCTTTTTAACTCTTAGCTTCTTTGTCTGAGTTTGTCACCCAATCTTAGAGAAAATTATCTCAGAATTATTTGCTTTATTGGCTCTCCATTAAATAACCTTCCATGGCTATACTTTCATTTTTTCAAAGACATTTTTCTTCTCTTTTTTAAATGTGGGAAACAGCTATTGCCATATTCCACCTATCTGGGGTACAGGAGGCATTATTTATATATGTAAATCAAGCTGCCAATAAAGGGCTAGCATATTTTTTGGGATGATTCAGCCAGTAGGAAGTCATAACTATGGACTCTATTTCTCTTCAAATCTTCTATGACCATGGACAGATTAGGGTAAAAATAGTTAATGTGTAAGCTAATATGCTTCTAATATTTCCAATAAAATAAATCAGTTAATGCTAATAAGAATGAGTCCTTAAAACATATGTGTTTTATCAAGAGTAGTAAGATAATCACTGGGATTCTGTTCATGAATCTAAGATTTGTTCATCATTATTTTGGTTGATACCCTGTACAAAACATTAATTTCCCATCACTGCTAAAACTTTCTTTTGTACAGAAGACCCTTTGATTTTTACAGAGGGACTCTCTTCACCTTCAGAAGTGTGAAGCAGAAGACCCCCCCAAAGCGAATGGAGATGATCACATGACACAATATGGCTTCTTCAATCTTTGTCCCCTCCCCACTGAGGATAACAATCCTTAGCCAGAGTGTAGGGGAAATTGGCACCATAAAAACTTAATAAATAAATATAAATAAATAGCCATGATGTCTGCAATGGCTATGATAAGAAGCATCTCTTGAATTCCATAGAGAAGGCATAGCTAGATCGATTGCTTCCCACATGACCACCCCACTCACTTTACTAGGTAGAAATACACAAACACAAACCTGTGGGACTTTGTAGATGCCTACTAATGTTGACATCTGAGTGGAGATTTCCCTGTGAGCTGCATCAATAATAGCCAGAAGATGGTCTTTTCTTCCACAACTATAGTTGGGAACATTGGCTTCTCCAGTAGAGAGCATGTCCAGTAAGGCATCAGAAGTGCATAGAGTGCTCAAATAGTTGTCACGGACATTGTAGCCAAGTGTGAGATTGTGCAGGCGCCAGGTATTCTTGTTGAGCAATTGAATGGGGAAAACGAAGGGCATCATTTTTGCCAGATTAATATGTCTAGTACTGTAAACATATTTTCATGTCATCATCACCATAAAGAACAAGAACAAAATATGTTTATTTATTCCTATTTATCCCCTTTAGCCTATTGAGTCTTAAGCCAATATTGATCCAAAACCATAAGCAAATGATAGTCACCCATTAGTATTTTTTGTCAGTTTTGAGAAGATGGGATGGAGATATTCTTCCACCATGGTTAAGAATCACAAATAAACAATGATTTCTAGTAATTTTCATCTGCCTAGTAAGCAGGATTCAACATCATTCAACCATTAAAGTAGAGCCACCATAAAAGTAAGATTGTGGATGAATAAATGAGTCACCAAAGCAATTCAAAAATCAAGTCATCCTGACTTCCGGTGGCACCGCGAGCCTCGTTGGATGCTTTTTATGGGCGCCCGATTCCAGGCTCCATAAAAGCCGCCAGATAAGCCACATCAGCTGTCTGGCGGCTTGAAAACTCCCGTCCTGAGCAAAGGGAGGGGAGAAGAACAGATGGGCAGAGGTAGAGCCCCCCTAGCACCCCAGAAGAAGCTCTGGGGTGCGAGGGGTGAGGGCTCCCTTGAAATCCGTCTCAGCTCCGGACCTGGAATGCCTCCGCTTTTTTTTAGCAGAGCAAGAAGCCGCGACCATCTCTGCTGGTAACAAATGGATTTTTTGCTTTTATTTTAAATAATGCAGCAGACGGAACATAACAGGAGAATCAAACAGCAAGTATCTTATACTTAACTCCAGTGTTGTTGTTTTTTGGACTTTTTGGAGGCAACAAAGTAGCTAAAGATGAGATTTGGAATTTCAAAGGGTGTGGAGAAGGCGGAAGTTATTGAAACTACTGAGAGTTCCGTTTTCTAACAGCTGCCTGTAAGAAACCTTTTTTACTTTATATTTTTTTACTTTTTACCTTGATGGACTTTGCTTTTTAAATATATAAGAATTTAAACAAGCCAAGATGTCTTTAAAATTGGCAAAGACTGCTCCTTTTAAAGGAATAGAAAAAGTTGAAAATCTTTTTCTGCAAGACTTCCCCCCCTCCAACACAGATTTGTACCCTTGAGACGTGACAACGATCCATGAAAGAAATGCAAAAGGAGATTGCTTTGGCAGTCAATAAAAAAATTAAAGAAATCAATGGAAAAATTACTGATATTAATGGAAAAATACAAGCTGTCTCAGAGGAGGTTTCATCTCAGACTCAACAAACTAAAGATAATGTGGAAACTGTACTTAAAACTGTGGTATCTAATATAGAATTATTGAAGCAGGATGTTGTTGAAATTAAACAGACCACGATGACTTTGGATGAAAAAGTATTGGAGATGCAGAAAAAAATTGAAATAACTGAGGCAGAATTAACGATGGCTCTATATAAAGATATGGAATTTGCTCTACGTTTAAGAGGTATAACAGAAAGTGCACAAGAAATTTTAAAGGATAAGATTGTGGATGTATTGGGGCAATTTTTGGGGGAGACAAAAGTGGAATTGGGTGGTCAGATTGAAAAAATATACCGTGTCAATTCTTGGTTTGCAAAAAAAAATCATTTGCCAAGAGACATTGTAATATATTTTACTACAAAAGCACTGTGAAATCGAATCTTACAGGCGACTTATAAAAATAAGCTGAAGGTGGAAGAACATGAAGTTTTGATATTCAAGGAAATTCCTTCTAAAATACTTAAAGCACATAAAAATTATACTTTTCTGGTGGAAGAGTTGAAATTGCAACAGATAAAATACAAATGGGGTATCCTGAATGGATTATCGGTTTATTATAAAGCAGAAAGATATAGACTCAATACAATTGCCAAAGCAAAGGATTTTCTTGCTAACGTACTAAAGGAGGGGACATTGAAACCACCAGAAGACAAAGGAAACGTGGATGTTGAAGGAGAGGGAAAGGAAGATTTGCATATTCCACAACAGAAAGGAATTCTGAATAGACAAGAACAAACAAATGATTCAGGACAGATTAGAGAAGTATTTGCCGAAAGTGAAAGTATTGTAAGCAAAGAAGAATTGAATTACTCATCTCAGTCCTCAACTCCTCGAAATGAAGCAAGACTAAATCGACATATTTTTAGATGTCAACTTAAAGAAATATTCAACCCCTCTCGCAGATTTGAAAGCGAGGGGAATTAGAAATTGATATTTTAGTGCTAGTAGAATAAAGCAAGGATAAAGCAAAGTAGTTAAGAATAAAGTGTAAATGTATATATGAGGATGTAAAAGGTTATAGGAAAAAATGATGTTTCAGTGTTAGTAATAAAGCAAGGAAAAAGCAAAATAAGTAAGAATAAAATGTAAATGTGTATATGAGGATGTACAAGGTTAGAGGAATTAAATTACAGGAGGTTTAATTATAGAAGGTAAAGTGATGTAATTGAGATTAAATTGGTTTTAAATAGCATGATGGAATTTATAATACAATTTGGGGAATAGGATTAGAAGGTAATGTAATATAATAGACTAAATTGGTAGCGAATAGAATTAAATTACACTATTGGTGGAAATAAGTATAGAATGTAATTTAATATAATTAAATGATTGTAAAGCTGTTATGTATTTTTTAGATATGGGTTAATTTGTTTCTTTACTTAATAATTGTGGTTAGGTTGTTGGTAATATAAGATTGGAAGTGGAAATTTTATAATATTGTAAAAGCTATTAAAATGATATCTTTGTTAATGGAGAAGAAGGACGGATTATATTTGAATTAAGTATTAGATTGAGAAGACTGTGAGGGATATATTTTATTTAAAAAATTTTTTTAGTTTAATTAATAATATAAGGAGTTAAGATTTTATGATATTTGGAAGTTAATAATTTGTTAGGATATAGTCATTTTATATTTGGGTAGATTACATATATCCTGTGTATGTTCCGGGAAGTCCAGGGGGGTAGGGGGAGAAGGGGGGTAGGGAGGGGGGGAGAAAATATTATAAAAATGCTTGTACTTTGTACTTATAAAACTTTTTCAATAAAAAAAATCAAGTCATCCTTATTCCTATAAGGAGAAAACATTTAATATGGGGTGGCAGAGGTAATTACTATTTCAATAACTACATGAAATAAAAAAAACATTATTCAAGGAATGAAGTCAGAACTGGAAGAGGAAACGATCCTCTGGCCTTCTGTCTCTCTATTTTGCAATTCTTTTCAGTTTTCTTCTGTCCTGTCTCTGCATTTGAGTCTCATAGAAGTTAAGGGAAAGGAGAAGAGCGCTATAAATCAAAATGATCCAAGATCTTATACATATGCTACAATTTAGAAATAAGTGAAATAAAAAAAAATAGGATGAACAATGTTAGAAATGCAAACGGAGTGAAAGCAACTCCATCACACCAAATGACTTACGGAGGAGAAGAAATATAACGAGCCCCGTTGAACTGTAATGACTCAGGAGAAGGTTTTGCTACAGTCGTGACCACACTAATGATGTAGTCTCCTGGCCCATAATAGTTCCATGGGTTCCCTTTATCCCGCTTTGACAAAATCAGGGGACATTTGGGTCTGAGCTTCCCACTGCTTATGTGGGTGAGAACCAGCAGCAGCATAAGAAGCAGAAGCAGGATGTCCATTCCTCCTTGGTCCGAATCAGTCACTTCTCTGTTTCTAAACCTCAAGAAGTTAGAAGAATTCAAAGCCCTCTCACAAGGTGGAAATGCCTCCGGCTATCCATATTTAGACAGAGACAAACTGAGCTTCACAGGAAAAGGAGAGAAAAGTGCATTCAAGTGTACATCCCCTGCCTGTCCTAAATCTTGTGCAAAACAGCCAGCATTACTAGAAGTATTTATCCTTTTCTGATGCAAGATTGCTTCCATGTTGCTTCAGTCTCAGTTTACATCAAAGGCAGTCACAGGAGAAGTTTCAGACAAGGTCTCAAAGTACAGGATGGTGATAATTACAGAGAGAAGCAACTTCTCTGGAGATCTTAAGCTTCTTCAAGGACTCCACATGGAGAGGAGCAGCTGGAGAGCAGCATGTTAGTACAAAATCATAGGTATAGTCCTGGGGGCACAATTCTGCCATAGCTCTGGCCCTTCCTGCTGGGACATGTTAGGAAACGAATATTTGGAGGAAAAGAGTTCAACCTCAGGTGAAAAAGTTCTGATGTCCTTTTGGATGGTATCTTCTCTTGTATGCAATTCATTATTAACAGAGATGACTGGGCAAGGTCACTCTAATGCTTTGTGTTTGGTACTCCTCTACGCTGAGTGGTGGGATGGAGGTTATGCATCTATCCTTCCCCTACTTGACCTCAATGTGGCCTTCAATACTATTGACCATAGTATCCTTCTCGATCAGCTCAGAAGATTGGGATGGGCGGCAAGACATTGTGATGGTTTATTTATTTTATTTATTTATTTATTATTGGTTCTTCTATGCCGCCCTACTCCCGAGGGACTCAGGGCGGCGTACAGCAAATTATACAAGAACACTAATAATAAACAACAGTTAAAAACAACCATTAAAAATTACAAAAAGATTAAAAATGTTCACTATCAGCCATACCGGGCGAGAGCTCAGGTGGAACTAGGCTCACCCCCTGCCTGCAAGAAGAGCCATGTCTTGACGGCTTTTCGGAAGGCCAGCAGGGTGGGGATGGTTCGGGTCTCTGGGGGAAGTTGGTCCCAGAGCACGGGGCCCCCAACAGAGAAGGCCCTCCCCCTAGGGCCCACCAGCCGGCATTGTTTAGCTGACGGGACCTGGAGGAGGCCCACTCTGTGGGCCCTAACCAGTCGAAGGGAAGTATGAGGCAGAATGCGGTCCTGAAGGTAACCTGGTCCTAAGCCATGCAGGGCTTTAAAGATGATGATCAACACCTTGAATTGTACCCAGAGACCGATGGGCAACCAATGCAGCTTGCGGAGTATAGGTGTAACGTGGGTGTACCTTGGCACACCCACCACAGCACACGCAGCCGCATTTTGCACCAACTGAAGTCTCCAAATACTCTTCAATGGTAGCCCCATGTAGAGTGCATTGCAGTAGTCCAGTCGGGAGGTGACAAGGGCTCACCTCCTCTCTCTGGAGTCATTACCAGTTTGTGGTAGTTGGGGAGGAGAGCTCCTGCCCTTGGCCTCTCCTATGTTGGGTGCCACAGGGCTCAGTGTTCTCCTATTCAATATCTACCTGAAACCACTAAGTGAGCTTATCTGTCATCATGGTGTGAGCTATTGTCAGCAGGCTGTTTATACTCAATTTTACATCTCTGACCTTTGTGAATAAAGTGATGCCATGAATGTGTTCTCATTTCCTGGATGCTATGAAGGTTTGGTTAGGGAACAATAGACTTTATTAGAACTGGGTATGTCTAGTTTAATGAAAAGAAGGACTAAGGAAGACATGATAGCAGTGTTCCAATATCTCAGGGGTTGCCACAAAGAAGAGGGAGTCAAACTATTCTCCAAAACACCTAAGGGTAGAACAAGAAGCAATGGGTGGAAACTAATCAAGGAGAGAAGCAACTTAGAACTAAGGAGAAATTAGAACAATTAATCAGTGGAACAACTTTCCTCCAGAAATTGTGAATGCTCCAACACTGGAAGTTTTTAAGAAGATGTTGGATAACCATTTGTCTGAAGTGGTGTAGTTTCCTGCCTAAGCAGGGGGTTGGACTAGAAGACCTCCAAGGTCCCTTCCAACTATGTTGTTCTATTCTATTCTATTCTATTCTGAACCTGGCAAGATTGAGTAGCTTTGGGTTTGGGAGCTGCTGGATTTAGGACTTTGGTGCTGGATAGGGTTGCATTGCCACTGAGAAGAACTGGTGAGCTATCTGGTTGTCCTCCTGGACTCATGACTCCTGCTTGAGGAGAATCTGTCTGTCTTGGCTAAGAGGCCTTTGCACAGTTTCACATTGTGAGCCACTTGTACCTTTCTTAAATAAAGAGGTTCTTCTCACAGTCACTCATACCGTAGTCTTGTCCAGATTGGACTATTGCAATGTGTTCTACATGGGGCTGCAAAATGCATTTGGAAACTGCTGTGGCACAGGCAGTTATGGGTAGTTCCAGGACAGCATCTGTCCTACCGCTGCTCCATGGCTGCTTTAGTTGTCAGGTTGCTTAAGGGTACAATCCAGGGTGCTGTCTTTAACTTTTAAACCACTTTATGGCATTGGGCCAGGTTATTACCTCAACCCACAGCAGACCTGGCAGACCTGGCGGCATCCCATTAAACCTGGCAGGGCCCATTTCCCACCATCCAATCAGAACTGAAGAAGCTTCTTGGATGAGAAGTGAAACGTCTTCAAAGAAAGAAACAGAAAGTCCAGTTGCCTCTTGAAAAAAGCACCTTTGGGACAACCATGACCTGGGTGACTGAGAATCTCCATAGACAGGTTAGGGTATGTTTCAAGTTCTGTTTGCTAATATCCTGTGGGTGACAGGTGCAGACTTATTTATTTATTTATTTATTTATTTTGTCAAGTATTTATAAGGTAACATATATACATATAAACATGATTATGAGTACAGGAAATGGATACGAATAAATGGGGGACAGTAGGACAGGTAGCCACATTGGTGCGCTTATGCACACCCCTTACAGGAATGGGGTGAGGTCAACAGTAGATAGTCTAAGGTTAAAGTTTTGGGGGTTTGGGGAAGAAACCACAGAGTCAGGTAAAGTATTCCAGGCATTGACCACTCTGTTGCTATTTCAATTAAACTTACTGGCCCACTTATCTATGGAGAGCAGTCTGAACCATTTTTCTAGGTGTGGATTGTTGGGAAATGTTGATACTTAAGCTACTTCTAGCTCATATTTCTACATTTCTTCTTGTTGTAAGTTGCTCCTTTGTATTCAGTTCTGGCCTCAGAATGATAATGTAGCACTTGGGGATAAAGATGCAGCCCAGCAGACCAGCACTGGAGGCCAAGATGGAGAAGACCTGAACAGCTACCATGTATTTTCCTTTGATGCTTAGGTAGGTGGGCACAAATGTCACCCAGACGCTGCAGAAGACCAGCATGCTGAAGGTGATCAGCTTGGCTTCGTTGAAGGTACCAGGAAGATTCCTGGCCAGGAAAGCCACAGTGAAGCAGATGGCAGCTAGGAAGCCCAGGTAGCTGAGGGTGATGTAGAACATAACAACAGAGTTTTCATTGCATTGCAGGATGATCTCTCCTGGTTGGGAGTGGAGATCAGACTCAGGGAATGGGGGAGAAACTCCCAGCCAGATGGAACAGATGATAATTTGGACAGCAGAACAAGAAAGGATGATGGAGTTGGCCAAACTTTTCCCCAGCAATCTCTTTGCTCGGTTTCCTGGTTTTGTGGCCAGGAAAGCCAACACCACTGTGATCGTTTTAGCCAGGAGAGAAGAAATGGCAATGGAGAAGATGATGCTGAAAACTGTTTGTTGGAGAAGGCAGGTGTCTTTATTTGGTTCACCAATGAAGAGAAGAGGAGACAAGAAGCAAAGCAGGAGGGAGACCAGGAGGATGTAAGAAAGGTCTCGGTTATTGGCTTTGACAATGGGAGTTTCTTGGTATTGAAGGAATATGACTAACACAAACCCTGTGGTTAGGAACAAGAGTAGGGCAAAAGAGACCAGGATGATGCTAATAAATTCCTTATACATTAGGAAGGTTATAACTTTGGGGATACATTGGACTTGGTCCTCATTTGGGTATTTATCATCTGGACACTTGGTGCATTTTTCTGTATCTGAGAAAACAAAAAGCAACATTTCTTCAACATTCTGTCCTTTGGAATTTCAAGAAATACATTCTTGGAGCAACAGCTGATACCCCAAGCATTTTCAAAGAAGCATTTTTTAAATATATGAAGTAAACAAAAATCTGAAGAATATAATTTCAGATATCTATCTATCTATCTATCTATCTATCTATCTATCTATCTATCTATCTATCTATCTATCTATCTATCTATCTATCTATCTATCTATCTATCTATCTATCTATCTATCTATCTATCTATCTATCATCCGTCATCTATCTCCCATGAAACATGCAAGACCTCCATAGAAACCTACAGTATTAGAGGTTAATAAAGGATCCGTTAATATTTCCAGAAAGACTTCCGGGATGGACTTCTTAATATACTGGACTCAGAGGATGTCTATCTGGTGAACTCTAGTAAGCTTGAAGAGAGAGCTCTAGTCATGAAAATAACCTGGAATGGCTAATAGGAGCAATGGTAATATGGGTGGACAGTAATAACTGTCCATAGCACCTCATTGTGGACCAGTGATGCCTTCCTAGTGTTTCTCACAGGGAGGCTCATATAGAAACATTGCAATAGTCCTCGCAATAATTATCCTGAAGCTTCGAAGAAGTCAGCTGTTTCTTGAAGTCAAAATGTAGAAGTTACATACAAACTAAAGAACAAAAGATATTTGATTTGATTTATCATTAGAGTTGGAAGGGACTTTCTAGGTCAGTGATGGCGAACCTTTTTTTCCTCGGGTGCCGAAAGAGCATGCTCGCGCACTATCGCGCATGCGCGAGTGCCCACACCCATAATTCAATCCCTGGGGAGGGCAAAAATGGTCTCCCCCACCACCCTGGAGGCCCTCTGGAGGCCAGAAACGGCCTGTTTCCCAACTTCTGGTGGGCCTAGTAGGCTCGTTTTTCATCCTCCCCAGGTTCCAGAGGCTTCCCTGGAGCTTGGGGAGGGTGAAAACGCCTTCCCCTGCCCGCCGGAGGCCCTCTGGAAGCCGAAAACACCCTCCCAGAGTCTCTGTGTGAGCCAAAAATTAAATGGCCAGAGTGCACATGCACGCTGGAGCTGAGCTAGGGCAACGGCTCGCGTGCCGGCAGATATGGCTCCGGGTGCCACCTGTGGCACGCGTGCCATAGGTTCGCCATCACTGTTCTAGGTCATCTAGTCCAACCCCCTGTTCAAGCAGGAGTTCCTACACGATTTGAGACAGATGGTAGTCCAGTCCATATATTTTATCTGGCAGTAATAAAGGTCCCACAATCTGCCACACCCTCAGAGAAATTGTGCCATTTCACAAACTAAAGAAGACAACAGTTGAGCTTCAATCTGTCTTTTAACTTGCACCTTCATGAAAATACTCTGGATGAATCCACTTCTACCAAACTTCCCTTTACTTTGGTGTGACCCACCTTCCTGTGTGGAGATGGTCCCCTCTGGACAAGGAATGCAGTCATAGCAGCAAACTGGCTCTCCTTCTCGAGTCCCCTTGACAAACCCAGGACGACAATTTTCCACACATTTGGACTGAGGCAGCGACTAAACAGAAGAACGTGGAATCCCAAAGAAAATATGGGTGGTTAGGATTAAGTCCTTCGGGAGTTGGGCGGCATATAAGAATAACAAAATAAATAAATAATAAATAAATAAATAAACCATCCATGGAAAATGAAAGACAAAATGAACATTAGCCAAAGACTATCTGTTCTTTACTTAGATTAGTAGGAACTCTCTAACTAGTTCCAAATAGTTGCAGGAAATACAACTGCAGACACATTCTTCTTTTAGTTCATCCATTTATCTGATAGCAATAAAATATTTTTCTACTTAATAAAGTTAGAAGGGATGGGACTGAGGAAAGACTTAAGCATTAATTGACAACCCGTGAGTCCTTTGTGATGCCTGCATTAACATTAACTTTTTCATTCTTCATATATCCATGAGTTTAGTATACATTAAACTTTAGAATGGAATGTATTCTGAAAGATGTATTAAAGTTTTATTCCATTAGATTTATGAAAATACAATAAATGTGATGAAGCAAGCAATTTATGACTGGTATGATCTGATTCTTAAAGATTTCATAAAACATTGCAAAGACACCCCCATACACAATTTGAAGAGTGTTCTAAAATAGTCTCCCAGTTAAGATAAATAGGATACGTTGCTTACAAATTAGAGATGACCCTGTTTATTTATATTTTTATTTATATCACTGCAACCCTGGCAAAATGAGACTAAAAATTAGTGCCTAGTTTCTGGAACTGTAGTTAAATGATATAGAAGTAAGGTTATGAAAACATGTCCCTCAAAAAGTCAAGAATCTTTTGTTGTACTCTCCACATTCAATTCTCAATGAAGGTCAACCATCTTGTTGATTAGGCTTGGCCAACTTGAAATGGGTCCTCAGGCTTTCAGAAATAGAGAAAGAACACCAATATTTATCCTACCTTGTTGAGCAACTTTAGCCATGACAGAGTATCTTTATTGATAGTAAATTTTTGCCTTTCAAAATTCACAATTTGTTTTTTGATGGGATACGACTTGGGAAGAAGCACCCAACTTATGATGTTCAGATCTGCTGTTATCTCTCTATTTTGGTCCAAGTACAATTTCTGATGGGAGAGATTGCAAAACTCATTCTTTTCCAGAAATGGATGGAACTAAAAGAAAAATATCCAGGAATTTTAAAAGCAGAAAACCTTGGTTTCTTATCCCAGGTAGTATTTTCACATTTGACCCTTTCTTCTACAGTTGTCTAACTTGCAAATATGGTTAGTTGGGAGGGCAAGTGTTACTGTTATCTTCAAAAGTGAAGATAAGGCTCAGATAAATTGATCTGTCATATACTGAAAAAAATATGTACTGATAAAATAATTGACCAAATATGTCTATTCCAAGCAACATTTTAAAACACATCACAAATAAATTGAACAAAGAAACAAAGAGGTTATTCACAAACATCTTGGAAAAAAACAGGGTGATAATCAGAAACCTTGGAATTCTCAAGGAGGATGTTGCAATTGTTGGATCTGGTAGAGAGCTATGGCCATAAACATGCTGTTTTTGGTATGTCCCTTCATAATAGTTGTAGTGTCCCAGATGAAAATAGGAATCCTAAGGTGGCAGGTGATGATGATGATGATGATGATGATGATGATGATGACAAGGACAACTCAACTGGGCAGGGATTATGGTCCATGAGGAAAAATTGTCTTAGATAAGGGAAGGTCTGCATCAAGTGTTGCAAATTAGCCATGCATTGAAAAGGGTATCTAAAAGGAGAAGCCACCTTTTGCCTGATAACTCAACTGAAAGAGGTGCCTATTTGGGAAAAGATGTGGAGTATTGAAGGAGGTTAGGCGTCTTCTTGGTGCTACTACTAGTAGATAAAAGAGGTGCATTGTTAGGACTATCAAGAATGCTAGTAAGGATTGTGATGTTGATTTTAGAATAGAATAGAATAATAGAGTTGGAAGGGACCTTGGAGGTCTTCTAGTCCAACCCCCTGCTTAGGCAGGAAACCCTACACCACTTCAGACAAATGGTTAACCAACATCTTCTTAAAAACTTCCAGTGTTGGAGCATTCACAACTTCTGGAGGCAAGTTGTTCCACTGATTAATTGTTCTAACTGTCAGGAAATTTCTCCTAAGTTCTAAGTTGCTTCTCTCCTTGATTAGTTTCCACCCATTGCTTCTTGTCCTGCCTTCAGGTGCTTTGGAGAACAGCTTGACTCCCTCTTCTTTGTCGCAGCCCCTAAGATATTGGAACAGCCTCCCAGATATTGGATAGCCGCCCAGAGTCCCCCGGAAGTTGGGCGGCATACAAATCTATTTAAATAAATAAATAAATAAACACTCCTATCATGTATCCCCTAGTCCTTCTTTTCATTAAACTAGACATACCCAGTTCCTGCAACCGTTCTTCATATGTTTTAGCCTCCAGTTCCCTAATCATCTTTGTTGCTCTTCACTGCACTCTTTCTAGAGTCTCAACATCTTTTTTACATCGTGGCAACCAAAACTGGATGCAGTATTCCAAGTGTGGCCTTACCAAGGCATTATAAATTGGTATTAACATTTCATGTGATCTTGATTCTATCCCTCTGTTTATGCAGCCTAGAACTGTGTTGGCTTTTTTTGGCAGCTGCTGCACACTGCTGGCTCATATTTAAATGGTTGTCCACTAGGACTCCAAGATCCCTCTCACAGTTACTATTATTGAGCGAGGTACCACATATACTGTACCTGTGCATTTGTTTTTCTTTTCTAAATGTAGAACCTTACTTTTTTCATCATTGAATTTCATTTTGTTAGATAGCGCCCAATGATGAAGTCTGTCAAGATCCTTCTTTATCTTAAGCCTATATTCTGGAGTGTTGGCTATTCCTGACAGCTTGGTGTCATCAAAATGCACATCATTTTGCTATGCATGTTGGCACTAATGAACCCTACACCACTGTCCAAAAAAGGTGTGATCTCTGTGCAGGAGGATTTTCAGAGTTTGGGGCAGGAACTTAGTAGGATACTAGTGTTACTTTTTAGAGGTTTTATCCAGCAGAGGGTTCCGGTTATTTTTGCTACCGGTGCACATCACGAGCATGCACAGAAGTGAACTCGCGTTGCATCGGGCAATTTCACTTCCACGCATGCTTAGGACGACATTACAAGCCGAAACACAGCTGAGGAGCTTCTCAGCTGTGCTTCGGAGGAAGAGTAAAGGTCTGTATTAAAACAAGGGTGGGTGGGAGGGCTTTTTTCTGACAGCTCCGGATGCAGAGAAGCCGGAAAAAGCATCTGAAAATGAAGTCATTGCCAGGCTCCTACCGGTGTGGCATCCCGCACAGCACCGGTAGGAACCCACCACTGGTTTTATCTATATATAAGGAGCAAAAAGGAGTTCAAGGTGTGGCTAAGAAGTGTTTCCAGGGTTCAGCCAAAGTTTCTTGCCACATTATTCTGTGAGTGATTAGATTGGCCAAACTGCTGGCTTTTTGTAGCAAAAGGAGGTTGAGAAGATTCTTCATGGAAACTGATAGAGACTCCATACCTGCCACGGCTGAAGCCTTGGAGCCCCCAACCTCTCTTTGCCTTTCTTGCTTCTCCTTCTGGATCTGGAAGAATATGCAGCTTTTAAGACATGGGCCAGAGTCCTAATAACACTGTGTAAATGGTGGTGAAAAGAGATAAATATATTTCTCCTTTCCCCTAAAGGCTCCAGTGATGCTTTCTGGATGCATCTTCTCCGGCCTTTGACAGAAAAAAGGTGTTTTGAAAAAGAGCAGTGAAAACACTTATTTGCGAGTTTTACTGAGTGTTTGTTTCCAAAGACATCATCTTTTGTCTCTTTTTTCCCCTGAAAAGCAAAGCTCCAAATACTATGGACATATTTGTAAAGGTTCTTCTGTCCCAATACCACATACTCGATGCTTTCCACGATCCAGACTTTCCCTTCAATAGATCCTGGGATAGCATCAAATGTTAACTGCAAAGTTTGAATTCTGTCCCAAACGCTAACTTGTTCTATGTAGTTCACAAAGACATTGACTTGTCTCCACTTAGAGATGACATCCCTAAGGGGTGTTGTATGTCCAGTTTCTGAGAATTGTTGTAATATAACAACACAAATTCCATTTCTGATAAGCATAGGAGTAAAAGTCCTCATGAAATTCTCTCCCTTCTCTGTGTCTGAAGTAAAGAGACCAATCAATGTCCATCTGAAGTGGAGGATCACTTTGACAAGTCCTGGGTACTGGATCCCTTCTTTGGGGAGAATCCGGTGGAAAAAAGGGAATTGACTTTTATCATTCAGAGCCTCTGAAACAATTGTATCACTGATCTGAAAAAGCAATGAAAAATGCTATGCTATATTTGGCGTGCGTGTGAATATAGATTCATCTATCTATCTATCTATCTATCTATCTATCTATCTATCTATCTATCTATCTATCTATCTATCTATCTATCTATCTATCTATCTATCTATCATCTATCTATCTATCTATATCTATATCTATATCTATATCTATATCTATATCTATATCTATATCTATATCTATATCTATATCTATATCTATATCTATATCTAATCTACTGTATATCTATATCATCTATATCTATATCTATATCTGCGCCACCTCGGCTCTTAGATCTAGATCTAAGAGCCGAGGTGGCGCAGGGGTTAGAGAGCAGTACTGCAGGCTACTGATCATTTGAGTTCAGCTGTTCAACTCTCACCAGCTCAGGGTTGACTCAGCCTTCCATCCTTCCGAGGTAGGTAAAATGAGGACCCAGATTGTTGGGGGCAATGTAAATATATACATTGCTTAATGGTGTAAACTGCTTAGAGAGTGCTTGCACTAAGAGGCGGTATATAAATATCACTAATAAATAAATAAATCTATATCTATATCTATATCTATATCTATATCGATATCGATATCGATATCGATATCGATATCGATATCGATATCGATATCGATATCTATATTGATATCGATATCTATATCGATCTAGATCTAGATCTATATGTTTTTTCTGTCGAATTACCTGGTATACCCAAATATGGGAGGGAGCATACTGCTTCTTTTCCCCTTTCGGCCCCAATCCAGGGGGCCATGCAGGCAGTCGCTTTCACAACAAACCATTTTTCTATATATAACATTGTTACTGATAAAGATATAAAGGGAGACTAGTATAGATCTATTTCAAGCTATTTAGCTCTCAACAGCCAGCCATACCCTTCTCGGATTCGAACTTGGGCTACTTGCCTTGTCAGGAAGTTGCTTTAAACTCTAAGCCACAAGTTCTCCTCCCTGTATCGGCTGAACCAGGGGAGGGATTATATATATTTTTCTGTCGAATCACCTGGTGTACCCAAATATGGGAGGGGGCCGAAAGGCGAAAGGAAGCAGTATGCTCCCTCCCATATTTGGGTACACCAGGTGATTTGACAGAAAAAACATATAATCCCTCCCCTGGTTCAGCTGATACAGGGAGGAGAACTTCAACTTCAGAAGGCAAGTGGGCATGGGCAACCACCAGGAAGGCCGCGTAGAAGGCTGCCAAGCATGGCAGGACTGCAGGGAAGGGAGTAGGCTGACCCACGCTCAAACAAAGTCTTGCTGGGCAGCTCTGCCCCCACCACAGCTGCGCAGGAAAATTCCCCGGCACGGTGCAATTCTGGGATGGCAGAGAGCCCAGGCAAGAGCACACCCTGCCCTTTGGGACCCAAGGCACAGCAGCTCTTCCCCACCCCACCCCAGCATCACCTTACCTTCTGCTGCTGCTGCTGCTGCTATGGGGCTGAGTGAGAGAGCAGCAGCAGTCAGCCAAAAGCCCCGCGGAAGCAGAGTTCACCACGCCCAAAAGGTGGGAAACAGCAAGTGGATGTCCTGGGGCTGCTGCACATGTGGACTGCATCTCCCACAGCCCTCTTTCGGTGCGGACTCGCGCCCTAACACATGTGCAGTGCCGGGACATCTACTTGCAGGGCGAGCGAGCGGCGAGCGGCAGACCGGTACGGGGACCTGGCCAGCCAGCCATCACTGGCAGCTCGGTGAACCACGGGCAGCCATCGCTACCGGGAGTGAAACCAGGAGCATTTCACCCTTGATTTACATGCTTTTGAACTGCTAGGTTACAGTAGCTGGGGCAAGGATGGGAGCTCACCCTGCCACATGGTGCTTGGGTCTCCAACTGCCAATCTTTCAGTCAACAAGTCCAGAGTCTTAATTGCTTGGCCACCACACCCCTTACAGACGAAATGTGGTTGCATTTATGGCTCATTCACTGCAACACCAGTTACTTTGCCAGATAGAGAAACATCCACACACCAACCTGTGGAACTTTGTAGGGTCCTACTAATGTTGACATCTGGCTGGAGATGTCCATTTTAGCTGCATCCAGAAGAGCCAAAAGGTTTTCCTTCCTTCCACAGGCATAGTTGGGAACGTTGACTTCTCCAGTAGAGAGCATGTCCATCAAGATATCTGAGGTGCCAAGTGCATTGACATAGTTGTCTTGGACATTGTAGCCAAGTGTGAGATTGTGCAGAAACTGAGGATTCTTGTTGACCATTTGAATGGCAAACATCATGGTTCGCAGTTTAAAATCATTAACCTTCCTGTAAAAAATGTTCATGTTGTTATCATCATCAACAGAAACAATGTTTTTCCCCAGTTAAATCTCCTTTGTATCCACAAGCTTACTTTGCCTTAAGCCAATACAGATCCAAAGCCAAAGACAAATGAAAGCCACTCAACAGTAGGTAATTTTATCAACATTGAGAAGATAGGATGGAGGTAGTCCTCCACCAGGCTTAAGAGTCACAAATGCACCATTATTTGTCGCAGTCCAGTAACTTGTATTCAAAATCATTCACATATTAAAGTAGAATAACATAAAATAAAGAATATGTTTCATAAATGACCCAGAAAAGCAACTGTAAAAAGAAATCATCCTCTATTTTATAGGTCACCAACTGGTGGTCTGCGGACCACTGGTGGTCTGCAACAAAATTTTGATGGTCCGCGGAGCACCCATGTGGAGGAACTGCTCCGGGATGACCAATGGCCAGTCCTGTGACTAGAGCTCTGGAATATGGGACCAGCCCATATTCCTCATGGCGGGGCTGGAAATCTCTGCCATAGAGGGAGGTATGTGCAACTTGCAACATCACAGCACAGCCAATGCCAGCTGGAATGAGGTAATGGTGCAAGGGGTGGTGGTGGCACAGGCGGGCCGAAGTAACAGGTGTCAGCAACCCCGGCCTCTTTCTTCCCCCTGCTGTGGCTTCCTGTTGGCTGAACCCACCAGTGGCAGTCCCCGCCCCTTGCCCAAAACTTATGGGATACTACAAAGGCTTACATCCGGGGTCTGACCATTGCATATTCTATAAGGAGAAATAAAAATAAGAAGAAACAAATTACAGAGATACAAAGCAAATTAGGAGAATTTGAATATAAAATGCAGACAGAACCCCAGAACGCCGCCCTGAGTCCCTCGGGAGTAGGGCGGCATATAAGAACCAATAAATAAATAAATAAATAAATAAATGATAAGATTAGAGAGGAAAAGGAATTACTTAAACATAAGATAAACTTAATAACACAGGAAGAAGTAGCCCAAAAAAGTAAAGCAGCCAGACAAAACTATTTCGAATACGCTAATAAACCGAGAAGTTGGCTGGCCTACAAATTAAGGAAAGAAAAAGAAAAGAAATTTATACAACAATTGGAAGATGAAAACAGGAATATACAATTCTTGATGGAAGAGAAAAAAGCGATAAGTTATTTTCAAAAATGATATAGCAGGGATGATATACAGGACAAAGATATCTAAAATTATTTACAACAGACAAACATAACACCTATATCAGAAATGACAAAAGATATATTAGATGAAGTGATAACAATGTCAGAACTAGAAAAAGCAATTCAAAAACCAAAAAACAATAAAACTCCAGGTCCAGATGGAATCCCAGTAGAATGTTATAAGGAACTACAAAAACCACTGGGAGATCTACTATTGGCAACATATATTTATTTTATTTATTTATTTATTTATTTATTTATTTATTTATTTATTTATTTATTTATTTATTTATTTATTTATTTATTTATTTATTTATTTATTTATTTATTTATTTATTTATTTATTTATTTATTTATTTGTCAAACATGTATAGGATAGTAGTAGTTTGTATAAACATAAGTAAAAAGTAATAATAAAAGAGGACAATAGGACAGTAGGACAGGGACGATAGGCACAGTGGTGCGCTTATGCATGCCCCTTACAGACCTCTTAGAAACGGGGAGAGGTCGACTGTAGACAGTCTAAGGTTAAAGTTTTGGGGGTTTGGGGAAGAAACCACAGTGTCAGGTAGTGCATTCCAGGCATTGATCACTCTGTTGCTGAAGTAGTATTTTCTGCAGTCAAGTTTGGAGCGCTTTACATTTAGTTTGAATCTATTACGTGCTCATGTATTGTTGCAGTTGAAGCCGAAGTAGTCATTAACAGAAAGGACATTTTGGTATATGATTTTATGAACTACATTTAGATCAGATCGGAGGTGACGTAGTTGTATAATGAGTTGTATAATGAGTTGTAGTTGTATATAACGTAGTTGTATAATGTATAATATAATGAGGTCTTAGACAAAGGAAAGATTCCTAAATCATGGACGGAGGCTTTAATAACATTAATTCCAAAGGACACTACAGAGAAACAAAAGATTCAAAACTACAGGCCTATCTCGCTGCTAAATGCTACAATAACGGCGGAACAAAAATATACTCAACTGAACTATTCCAGATCAGAATGGCTTCCTCCCGAATAGACACATAAAAAGCAATATAAGAACTGTATTATACATTTTGGAGTACTATGAAACACACCCAGGGAAATCCGTAGCACTCATATTCCTCGATGCACAAAAAGCATTTGACAATTTGAACTGGGAATTTCTTATCAATCAATTAAGCATGACGAACTTCGGGGGAAAATACATTAGAATGTATAAAACAATATACTCAAATCAAACTGTGAGAATAATTATGAACAAAGAAATAACGGACAGTTTTAATGTATCAAAAGGAGTTAGGCAAGGATGTCCTCTATCCCCCTTACTATTTATTTTCTCACTAAAAATACTACTACAGCAAATTCGACACAATCCAGAAATTAAAGGTTTAAAAATTAGTGAACAAGAGTATAAATTGCAGGCCTTCGCTGATGACCTTGTATTCAATATAGAAGATCCAATAGAAATAGGACCAATATTATTAAATGAAATAAATCGATTTGGAAACGTAGCAGGCCTAAAGATTAATAAAAAGAAAACTAAAATAATAACTAAAAATCTAACAAACATACAAAATCAAGAATTAGAAGAGAAATTGGAAATCCAAATTGTAAAGAAAATGAAATATTTAGGAATTACCCTAACAGCAAAATGTAGTACAATTAAGGAAGATAATTATAAGGAATTGGCTAAACAAATAGAAAGAGATTTAGAAAAGTGGAACAAACTACAAATTTCATTAATTGGAAGGATCTCAACCATCAAAATGACTATATTGCTATATCTCTTTCAAACAACACCGATTAAACTGGACAAAAAATATTCTGAACATTTAAATAAGTTAATGTCCAAATTTATTTGGGCAGGGGGAAAAACCAGGAATTAAGTTGAAATATTTACAAACAGGAATCAATTGGGTTTTGGACTTCCAGAATGGGAACTCTACTACCAAGCATCAGCATTAACATGGATAAAGGATTGGATTCAACTTAAAAATAAAAGAATATTGATACTCGAGGGATATGATCTACAAACAGGCTGGCATGGATTTCTCTGGGATGGAAAACACAAGACACACTCATATTTTCAAAGGCATATGATTAGGGATTCACTATACGCGATCTGGACAAAAATTAAAAACCAACACTATAGGAAAATTCCAAACTGGTTATCAAGCCTGGAAGCAATGACACACCCAAACACAATAGACCTCCATAAAATGGTTAGATACTCAGAAATTCTAGATGAAAGACGAGAGTTAAAATCAATCCAAAAATTGGAACAACAAGGAATTAAAATTGATAGGTGGCCATACTTTCAAATTAAATCAAGATTAAAGGAGGATAGGAAACAATTCGGGATACAAAGAGAACAATCAGAACTAGATAAAATTTTATTAGGACAAGAAAGAAAAACAATAACTAAAATATACAAATTTCTATTAAAATATAAAATGGAGGAGGAAATAGTAAAAGGGAATATGATTTGTTGGGCCAAAAATTTTGGCCATAATATACAATTAGAACAATGGGATACAATTTGGAATAAAAACTATAAACTTACAAAAGCAACCACCTATAAAGAAAATCTATATACTTTAAACCGAACTCAGAATTCAAATGATGAGCTCAGTATTGGATTGGAATGGATAAATAATCTGGACTTGTTTCAGGTTTTATTTGCCACGTGTTTGGATTTGAATCTATTCCACCGAAGAAGAAAGTGACGGAAATCAAAATGATTCAAGAAATTAGACAGGTCCTGCAATATAGGAATAAGTAAAATAAAAAGACAGTAAGAATGTTAGAACTGCAAACGGAGGGAATGCAACTCCATCAACACCGAATAACTTACGAATGAGGCTGACTTTTAGGAGCCATGTTGAAAGGCAACATTTTATGCAATATTGTTGTCATAGAGTTGACTATACCAACGAGATGGTCTCCTGCCCTGTAATAGTTCCATGTTTTTTCCCCATCCTGGATCTCAAAATTCAGCGGGCACTTTCTTCTAAGTTTCACAGGGACTGCCTGACACACCAGCACCGTCAAAAGCAGAAGATTCATCATTTGTAGGGCTGAATCAATCCCCTTCCTGTTTCTTAACAAAAGCAACAAGAAGGATTAGAAAAATTCAAAGCACTCCCACTTTCCTGATTCAGACAAACCAATCTTCACCTGAATAGGAGAGAAAAGTAGAATCAAGAGCAGGATCTCTGCCTGCCCCAAAACTTGTGCCACATAGAGTGTGACCTGAGGCATTTATGAAAGATCCTTTCATGTTGTTTCAGTCTGATGTTTACATCAAAGGCAGTCAATAGAGTAGTAGGAGAGGAGATCTGAAAATCCAGGATGGTAATAATTACAGTGAGAAACAACATTTCCTCTGGGGATCCTGAAGTTCTTCCAAGACTCCCCGTGCAGAGGGTCAGTTGGAGAACAGCATGTAATTGAAAAGTTACAAATGTATCCCTGGGTGTATTGTGGTCCCATCCTGTCATGACATGTCCAGAAAGTGATGCTGGAGGAAAATAGTTCCAACACCCAGAATATTTACTTCTGCTGTCCTTCACCATGATGTCTTGTCTCCAGAGACTGCTGAGGAAGGTCACTCAGAGTTAAGAAGTTTGATTAAACTCTCTTTGTATTTCAGTCCAATCCAGTCCAAAGCCCAATTATCTTCTGTCACCAAAACAGTATACCATCAAACACAATAGCACAACATACACTCCTTTCAAATCCTTTCAAGCTCCTAGTTATCTTCTTATGAGCAAGGTCCATCTCCAACTGTCAGCAAATTCAAGCTTTCCACAGTCTGTTGCAATATTTTCTTTTAGCCAGCAGATGGCGTTGACAGTTTCCCAATATAACAAGACAGATATTTTCTTCAAATTCTTTATTCTTTTTAAGTCTCTTTAACTTTCACCTAGTCCAATCAAAAAAACATTCTCAAATTTCTTGGGCTTTTAAACTCTGTTCCTTTAACTCTCTCTATGGTATTTCCAACTGCTAGATAGCCGCTAGCTCCTAGCATTGTGGGAGGAGTTTGAGCCTGTTTCTCCTGAGGACGTGGACAAGGCTGTGGGGGCGATGAGCTCTGCCACCTGTTTATTGGACCCGTATCCCTCCTGGTTGGTCTCGGCCAGCAGAGAGGTGACACGCGGCTGGATCCAGGCGGTTGTCAACACTTCTTTGAGGGAGGGTTCCGTACCGCAACCGTTAAAAGTTGCGGTGGTGAGACCCCTCCTCAAGAAGCCTTCTCTGGATCCAGCGGATTTGAAGAACTTTCGTCTGGTCTCCAACTTGCCTTTTATAGGTAAAGTTGTGGAGAAGGTGGTAGCTTTTCAGCTCCTTTGGTTATTGGAGGAAACTGATCATCTAGATTCCTATCAGTCGGGTTTCAGGCGTGGTTACAGCACAGAAACCGCCTTGGTCGCCCTGATGGATGATCTCTGGTGAGCCCAGGATGGGGGCTATTCCTCCATCCTGGTGCTACTTGACCTCTTAGTGCCTTTCAATACCATCAACCATGGTATCCTTCTGCATTGTCTCGGCGAGTTGGGAGTGGGAGGCACCGTTTTGTGGTGGTTCTCCTCTTATCTTGCTGACAGGATGCAGTCAGTGTTAGCAGGTGGGCAGAGGTCGTCTCCTAGGCCCCTGACTTATGGGGTGCCTCAGGGTTCGGTCCTCTCACCTCATCCTGTTTAACATTTACATGAAACCGCTGGGGGAGATCATCTGTAGACATGGGGTGAGTTTCCAGCGGTACGCTGACGACACCCAGCTGTACATCACCACCCCGTCTAAATTCAGGGAGGCGGTTGATGTGATGTGCCGGTGCCTGGACGACGTTAGGACCTGGATGGGGAGGAACAGACTCAGACTCAACCCCAACAGGACTGAGTGGCTCTGGATATTGCCTCTGAAGGACTATATCGACTGTCCCTCCTTGGTTCTTGAGGGAGAAAAATTAACTCCCTCAGAACGGGTTCACAATTTGGGAGTCCTCCTAGATCCACAGCTAAAATTAGACCAACATCTTGCAGCTGTGGCTAGGTGGGCTTTTGCACAGGTTCACCTGGTGTACCACTTGCAACCATACTTGGAGAAGGAGGCTCTACTCACAGTCACTCATGCCCTTGTCACCTCTCGACTGGACTACTGCAATGCACTCTAGATGGGGCTGCCCTTGAAGAGTATTCGGAGACTTCAACTGGTGCAAAATGCAGCTGTGCGTGCTGTGGTGGGTGTTTCAAGGTACACCCATGTAACACCTATACTCCGCCAGCTGCATTGGCTGCCTATTGGTCTCCGGGTACAATTCAAGGTGCTGATCATCATCTTTAAAGCCCTACATGGCTTAGGACCAGGCTATCTCCGGGACCGCATTCTGCCTCATTCTTCCCTTTGACTGGTTAGATCCCACAGAGTGGGTCTCCTCCAGGTCCCGTCAGCCAAACAGTGTCGACTGGTGGGGCCTAGGGGGAGGGCCTTCTCTGTAGGGGCCCCTGTTCTCTGGAACCAACTTTCCCCAGAGCTCCGAATCAACCCTACTTTGCTGCCCTTCCGAAAAGCCATTAAGACATGGCTCTTCCTGCAGGCGGGGTGTGTTTTGAGACAATTTATATCTGATGTCTCCCTCATGTATGTATGATGTGTATAGATATTTATTTTAACTGTTTTAAATTGTCTTTTTTAAATTTGTTTGAAGTTTTTATAAAATGTACGCCGCCCTGAGTCCTGAGTGAGTAGGGCGGCATAGAAAAACTGCCAAATAAATAAATAAATAAATAAATCTTTTGTCTCCTTTTGAAGTTCTTTTTATCATTAAATCGGCAAAACACTCACCCAACTTCAACACTTCTTCACATCTCTCCAGCACAAACGCTTAGATCTTGTCACCCAGGCAATTCACAATCTCTCTATTCCAATCTTTCCATCCCAGCTAATGGTGACAGAGTCGTCTTCCACAGGTGCTGGTTGAGAGGCTGGTGCTGGCTCCCTGGGGGTTTGCAAGTCCCCCCAGACCACCGACCGGTACCTCTCTTCTTCACTGCCCCTTCAGGGTTGCTCTGACCTGGTTCTGGTCCAGTTCCAGGTTCCCAAAGAGCTGGGATTTGGGGTTTCCCGTGGAGCGCGGGAGACACCTGTACCGCTGGGATGTTGACCACGCCCCTTCCCCCTGGTTTCCTGATTTTGGGGTTCTTTTTGCATTTTTAGTTCCAATTTCTCCAATTTCCCCTGGAGCTCTGTGTATTGTTTCTTTTTCTTTTTGTTTCTTGGTGTTATATATGCTATTGTTATGCCCCGCACGTAAGCCTTAGTTGTATCCCAGAAATTTTGTATGGTTGTATGTTCATTCCAATTTTCCTTTAAAAAGAATGCTAATTCTTTTTCTACACATTGCACATACTTCTTTTCTTTTACAACCCTCTGGTTCACAGTCCATCTCCCTTCCCATTTTAATTCTCCTTTCCATTTAAGTATTAATGGGTTGTGGTCCACCCAGATATTTGGTGTTATCTCTATTTCTACTATGTCTTTCTCCATTTCCAGATCCATCCACACCATATCAATCCTGAACCAGAGGTGGGTTCCTCCTGGTTTGGACTGGTTCTATGGAACCGGTAGTAACTTGGTGGCCTGGGTCACTGGAACCAGCAGCGACTCAGGCTTGCCATGCCCCCAAACAAAAGGGCATTTTGTTTTTAGCACTGCACATCCGCCCATCTGCCCACACGCACCTGCTCACATCGGGCGTCAGGAAGCGAACCTGCAGCAAGGTAAGTCAGAACCCACTCCTGTCCTGGACAATGAGTTGTGAGGGTTGGAAAAGAAAGTGTATTGGTTCTTCTGCGGGTTAACTTCTCTCCATACATCTTTTAGGTTCAATTCTCGAGTCATTTCAAAAAATGAGTTTGGTAATATTCTCCTCTTATGCTTTTTTTTAAACCTGTTTTGTAATCTTTCTTTAGATCTGTAATGTTCTAATGTACAGAAGTTATGGTTAAATGTGTGGCAGAAAGTGGACTCTGGGTATGTTTTTTCCAAATGCAGTAAGTGATGTTGAATGTGTATAGTTTTAGAAGAGCTGTGTGTGTGTGTGTACATACACATACAGTATATATAGTAGATAATGTATCTTTATGTGTGCCTGTGTGTAACATGTATGTACACGTATGGCATATATACATAGGATTAAATAGTATACTTTGGATGTTCAGTGGTAGTAAATAGGGAAATTGTATCTCATTGGGGCCTTTGAGGCGAGGAGAGGCCAGGCACCCAAATCCTAACCCTAACTCTTGACATGAGTGACGTCAACTTGGCCATGCCCACCCAGTCACATGACTGCCAAACCACTCACACCCAGTCACATGACTATGAAGCCACACTCACTGTCACATGACCATCAAACCACACTCACAAAATAAGCCATGCAAAAATTTTGAGAACCCACCCTTGGTTCCCCACTTTTATTATTTTTATAAATAACACAAGGTGGTGAACATATCAAACACACCTTCCTATTTTGCCCACAACAATAACCCTCTGAGGAGAGTTGAATGTGAGAGAGAGTGACTGGCCCAGTGACTGGCTTTCATGGCTAAAGTGGGACTTGAACTCATGTTGGCCACATCCGTATCCCCAAATCATTCTGGTCTGTGAGTTTTGCATAAATTTTGTGAGAAGTCAAGAAAGTTGAGCGGTTTCTGGGGTTTTTTTTGTTCTTTCTGTTTCATTGTTTGAAGTATATGTGAGTTTTTATTTCTTCCTATTTGTTTTAGACTTCACCAGACTCCAAGCCCCCTACTCAGATTCTATAAGATTTCCTATTACCATGTCTGTCTCTTGTCTGTTTGATACATTAATTGGAGGTCACAAGTAAGATGAGGTGGAAAAAGTGGGGACACAATAAAATGCTTTAAAAAAACAAAAACAAAAAAAACCCCACAGTGGGAGCTGACTCCCGCTCCCCCAAACAACTTTTGCAGGATTTTTACAATGCATTCATACACACGTAAATCAGAAATCAGAAGATCCAGGCAGTTCAAATGGATCAAATTGCAAGCTTAAGCTCTATACAAGAATCTACAAACGGTCAAAGCAAATTGATGGTAGATAATTCAAAAGAATTCAAGGTGGGATGGACTTAGATCTCTTGTGGGCATGAAGGGACTAATCTGATGACAAGTTTGACCCTCTCCCTCGAGCTCAGCCTGGTCATCTCCTCCAACTTCATTCTCTTTCTCAACATTTGCAGAGTTCACAGCATGTAAGATTGAGGCAATGGTGGGTTCTTACCAGATCACTCCTAATTGGCGATCTGGTAGTGATGGTGGCGGGAAGCTCCGCCCACCCACCCAGGATGCTCTGCACATGTGCAGAACCTTCTGCGTATGTGCAGAAGCACCATGTGGGCGCATGCGCCATGTGGGTGCGCAAGTGAACAGTGCCGAAAATAGCAACCCACTACTGGATTAAAGGTGACAATTTCCAATGGTTCAATGACCATCTTGCAATTCTATTTGATGATGATTAGAGACAGTATCTTCCAGATGCCGTTTATTTATTTCAAGCAAACAATTAACTCATGTATGGAGAACAACTTGGATCATTCTCTTTATTTAGCCTTGTGGAATATATTGACAGTCAAAATTCCCATCTCATATTTTGACATTTCTTGTGGTCATAAGCTGCTCCCTTGTATTCAGGTCAGGCCTCAGAATGATAATGTAGCACTTGGGGATGAAGATGCAGCCCAGCAGCCCAGCACTGGAGGCCAAGATGGAGAAGACCTGAACAGCCACCATGTATTTCCCTTTGGTGCTCAGGTAGGTGGGCACAAAACTCACCCAGACACTGCAGAAGACCAGCATGCTGAAGGTGATCAACTTGGCTTCATTGAAGGCCCCAGGGAGATTCCTGGCCAGGAAAGCCACTGTGAAGCAGATGGCAGCCAGGAAGCCCATGTAGCTGAGGGTGATGTAGAACATGACAACAGATCCTTCATTGCATTGCAGGATGATCACTCCAGGCTGGGAATGGAGGTCAGAATCAGGAAATGGGGGAGAAACTCCCAACCAGATGGAACAGATGATAATTTGGACAGCAGAACAAGAAAGGATGATGGAGTTGGCCAGGCTCTTCCCCAACCATCTCTTTACCCGGTTTCCTGGTTTTGTGGCCAAGAAAGCCAGCACCACCATGATCGTTTTGGCCAAGAGAGAAGAAATGGCAACGGAGAAGATGATGCTGAAAACTGTTTGTCGGAGAAGGCACGTGGTTTTCCTTGGTTGACCAATGAAGAGAAGAGGAGATAAGAAACAAAGGAGGAAGGAGACCAGAAGAATGTAAGAGAGATCTCGGTTGTTGGCTTTGACAATGGGAGTTTCTCGGTATTGAATGAACATGATTAAAACCAAGCTTGTAGTTAGGAACAAGAATATGGCAAGGGAAACCAGGATAATGCTTAGATGCTCTTCATAGGACAGGAACATTATAGCTTTGGGGATACATTTGATTCGTTCCCCATTTGGATATTTCTCATCAGGGCAGTTAGTACATTTTTCTGTATCTGTGGAAATCAGAAATAATATTCTTTAATATATTGTCCTTTTACCTTTCAAGAAATGCCTTTGTTGGACAACAGCTGATACCAGGACTGTTTTCCAATATCTCATCTCATCTTATCACCACAGAAAGAATGTAAGAAGAATATCATTTTCTTAAAAAATATATAAAAGTAAGGTCTATGCAATGTGGGGGAGTCCTAGGTCCATAATGATTTCCCATGTTATGTGCTGAACCTTTGTAGGAACCTTCATTATTAGAAGTAAATAATGAGTCAGTGAATTTTTGGGGGGACACAACTTCCTTAGACCTGTCATATGGAGCTTGTTTATATAGTGGACTGCAGGCACTTGCATAGTGAAATCTAGTTGGCTGGCAGAGAAAGCTGGTCCTACAAATTATGTGGAATAGCTAATGTGGAATACTTGGAGCAGTGGTAATACAAGGGTAATGAGGCACCCGATAATTGTTCACCTCAGTGACACCTTCTTAGTGATCTTCAATGGGAAGCCCCTATAGAATCCATTGCAATAATCCTTCCAGGAAGTGGATCTAAGACAATGTCTGAAGTTTCAAAGAACTTTGAAAGAGGTCAATGTGACAGGACATATGCGAACTAAAAAGCAGAAGAAATTTTTTCTCTGAAATTAGTTATGCTTCCCCGATTTGCCATACCCTCTGATCTCTATTCAGCTCCCCCTTCAATGTCTTTTATTCTTTCCTTTAAGTAAGAAATTTTGCAATTTGAAGATAAACAACAAAACATCCCAAAGGTGCTTTTTTCGAGAGGCGACTGAACTTTCTGGTCTTTCTTTGAGACGTTTTGCTTCTCATCCAAGAAGCTTCTTCAGCTCTGAAAGAAAACAGTTGAGCTTCAATCTGTCTTTTAACTTCCACTTTCATGAACATGCTCTGGGTGAATCCCTTTCCAAAAAAAACCTTTTATTATCTTAATTGCAACCCACCTTCCTGAGTTGATATGGTCCCCTTCGGACAAGGAACACACTCATAGCAGCAAACTGGCTCTCCTTTTCGAGCCTGCTTGACAAACCCAAGGTGACAATTTTCCGCACATTTGGACTGAGGCAGAGACTAAGCAGGAAAAAAAGAAATGCCAAGAAAATGTGTTAGTGTTACGTATTGTGGTACATAGTAAATTTGCATAGCCGCCGCTGATTGGCTGAATAAGTGGCAGCAGATTTAAACGCCTGTCACTGGTCGGCTGAACTGCAGGGAAACCCTTAAAAGCGGCTTCCCTGCCGATCGCCGCCAGCTCTTGTTACTTCAAGCTGACCTGCTAATAAAGTGCTGAACTGTTCTATGGCTCACCGCTCCTTTCCCGCGCTGTAATCTAACACTGGCGACAAGGATGGGATGTGAACCCAAGATTAATGATTCATGGAAAATGGAAGTAGACATGACCATTATCCAAGTAGTCTGTGGGCTTTCACTTGGATCGCTATCTGGTTCCAAAAAAGATGTAGGTGTAGGAGATGACCATGATGAGCCCAAGGGAGGTGTCAAGCGTCCCTTTATGAGTCCCTTTATGCCTACAAGAGAGCCATCTTGAGTCCCTTTATGCCTACAAGAGAGCCATCTTGTATTCCATTGACCCTTATCTACTATCAATCTGCTTTGAATGTCAGTAGTTCAGATTAATGTAGGGTGTTAGCATCAGTGGTGGGTTCTAAATTAGTTTGCCACCGGTTTGTGCATGCGCTCACACATGACACTTCTGCGCATGTGCAGAAGCATCCCGGGTGGGTGGGCGGAACCTCCTACTGCCGCCACTACCAGTTTAAGAACCGGTCCGAACTGGGAGCAACCCACCACTGGTTAGCATGCAGTAAGCCTGTAGTCATTTGAACTGCTCTGACTCCTGATTTCTTGCAGCTGACAGTAGGAGATATACTGTAACTATGAGCAGATTCTTCATTTAGTTCCTCCCTTTGATTTTAGTTTATCAGACTGGACAAAAGGACTTTTCCACTTAATAAAGTGTGGAGGGATGCAATTGAGATAATGTTTAAGCAGTTTGTCAAGATATTGATGTACTGGGAGATCCATGTTAACAAGGTCAGCCAATGAATAGGCATAGCAACTAAGTCAGCCAATGGGAGCTAACCACTTCTGAGTCTGTGCAGAGAATCAAAACTGGAAAAACTTAAGCTTAAGGCTCAGCTCACTCTGTGCTCTCTGTCTCTCTCTGAACTCTGAACTGAAAGCTTGTCTGCTGCTGGAAATGAAACTGCTTGTAACTGTTGCTACATTGAAGAAATAATCTACTTGTTGTATTGTAAATATATATATATTCTTATGTTTATAAAGAAGTTAATGAATCCAGATGAATCAGTCATCTGTGTGTGCTTCTGGTTTTGATTTTTATGCAACAAACTCTGATACAGTTAAGTGACAACCAGTAGGTCCTCCTCATGGCTCAATGAAAATGGATCCCTCCATTCTATATACTGCATATCCATGATTTGTAAAGTATAATGATTCATATTAAATTTTTGAATACAATTTATTCTAAAATATTAAATTAGATTACCGTATTTTTTGGAGTATAAAATGCACCTTTATCCCCCCAAAAGAGGTTGAAAACTTGGGTGCGTCTTATACACCGAATGTAGCCCCATCCACCCATCCACCCCCACCCTTTGGTCTCTGTCTTCCAGCAATTTACCTGTTTGCAGCAAACAGGGAAGAGCCTGTTAAGACAAGCAAGTCCTTAGCAGCTTCCCGATCCCCAGCTGATTTGCTATGTGCTAAAATGAAACTGAAACGGAAACTGCAAAGAGGCAAATAGCTGGGAGAGACACACAGATTTTTATTTTCTGCTGAACTGGATGCAAGAGAATAAGTGAATAACTATAAATGTCTGTAGAATGTTCAAATTATTAGACTTTTTTTCAAAGACTGCTTTATTATTGTTCTAGAGCCAGGGGTCTCCAACCTTGGCAATTTTAAGACTTGTGGACTTCAACTCCCAGAATTCCACAGCCAGCTTTGTTAGCTTTGCTGGCTGTGGAATTCTGGGAGTTGAAGTCCACAAGTCCTAAAGTTGCCAAGATTGGAGACCCCTGTAAATCTAGACAACTTAACAAAATAAAGAAGCTTTTTTAAAAATAAATGCTTGCTCTGAAGAGACCCAATGCTATTGTATCTTCTTTTAAATAATAGAGAATAATGTATACTTCCAGAAATTTTAATTAATTTTAACAGCTCTGTACAAGTATAGTCTGAAATGTAACAGTGTCCTGTTTAGTATTAGAGTTCAATCCTGATCTACCTTGGAGTAGATCTGTTTTCTTCCCCCAAAACTAAGGTGCATCTTATACTTCGGTGCGTCTTATACTCCGAAAAATACGTTACATTTATTAAAGCATAACAAAACTTTAATGAAGAAAGGAACTTCTAAACAGTAGAATTTGGACAGGTTTCTCGTGGATTAGATAAAACATTGCAAAGTTGCTGGCCTTTGAAAATAGCCCAAGACCATTTCTGAGTTAAGAAGGAATGGAAGTGCCCTCTTAATATCCAAAGGCCAAATCTATGTAACCCTTGCTTTCAAATTATCCCTTGTTATTTATAATCTGTGGAAGGCATTTCTTTGAATTAAAGACATGTTTCAGTACTTTAGTTTGCTGGGTAAGGGCACTGGTGGTGTAGTGGTTAATTTAATTTAATTAATTTAATTTAATTTAATAGATTTGTATGCCGCCCAACTCCCAAGGGACTCTGGGTGGTTAGAATGCAGTATTGCAGATAAACTATGCCCATAGCCTGGAGTTTGATCCTGACAGGGCTCAAGGTTGACTCAGCCTCCCATCCTTCGGAGGTCAATAAAATGAGGACTCAGATTGTTGGGGGCAATATACTGATATTGTAAACTATATAGAAAGTGCTGTAAAGCACTATGAGGTAGTATGTAACTCTAAGTGATAGTGCTATGTTATCTCAGACCAGTTATTATGATTTCATGTGTAGTAACACTCTTGGACTTATTCCAACTCTATCCCAGTGGAAGGAAAGACAGTAATGGATCTTTAGCAAAGTCCAGGTTGCTTAAAATCATCACAGACCATGTCGCTGACTTTGTAAGTAACCCTGTCCCCAACCAGGTCAAGATGAACCTCATTTCTCATTGGGAACAACAAAACTTCCGTCCACTCAGTCCAAACCCGAATGCAAGGTCTGGTTAATAGAGTTTCCACCTTCTTTGCTATTTGAGAATAAGGAACAAGCAAAGTGGAGGCTATCAGCACCACAATCCCCAGCACTTGATTGCCTCCCTCACCAGTTTTATTGAGATTGCTGAGGGGACACAAAAGGATCATAATCTATGTCTTAAGGAATCATCATCCAGCATTCCTTGTTGGGCATGGCTGAATCATCTTAAAACATTGTTCCATATTGTAGCATCTAAAGGACACTTTGTTCTACAGTACTGAAACCTCTCAAACAGTCTAATAATACTTGAAGGTTTCTATTCTCCACATTCAATTCTCAGTGAAGGTCAACTACCTTGATAACTAGGCTTATCCCACTTAGAATGGATCCTGAGATTTGGAAAACAGATAAAAGATCCCACCTTGTTGATCAACTTTAGCTGTGAAAGAACATCTTGGCTGATAATAAGCCTATGTCTTTTAAAACTTCCAAGAGTCTTGTACCAGACATCCTTCTTAGGCAGAACCACCAAGGATATTATATTCAGATCTGCTGATATGTCTCCTTTTTTGTCCAAATAAAGTTTCATCCAGGAAAAATTGGAAAACTCATTCTTCTCCAGAAAGGGATGGAACTGCAATGGAAATATCCATGAATTTAATGGCTAAAGCAGAAAATGTGGGTTTTTTTTTTAATCTCACGTGATATGTTCATATTTAAATCTTTCTAGTGTGGTTGTCTTACTTGCAAATACCTTTATTTCGGAGCACAAGTCTCACTACTACCTTCACAAGCGAAAAATAAAGGTTCAGAAAAATCGATAAAATATATGTGGACAAAATATCATTGACTGTTTCTCAATTATTGGGTATATTCTAAGAGCATCTCAATAATAAGTTCAACAAACAAAGAGGTTATTCATGAACCCTCCTGAACAGAAGGGTGATTACCAGAAGGCATGATTTGTCAAGAAGAAACTTGTCAGGCTAAACTTCTACCAGGTAGAATAGATGGGAAACACAACCAGAAGAATTCATTCTACTTTATTCAAAGTGGCCAATTCTATTTTATTCAAAGTGGCTAATTCTACTTTATTCAAAGGCCAAATTCACAAATTCAAAAAGTCTAAAGGTAAGAATCTCCCAACAACACTTTTAGAATCTAAAAACTTAGGTTGATCCTTTCTAAGTTTCTTTCTCTCCCTGTTATGTAGTTGTGGGTCCCATCCCATCAGATCATTTCTAGGCAGCATGTTTTCTTCCCATCCTTTGAGCACATTCCCACATTTCATTACACTTCCTTAATAAATTGTGGGGATTCTGGAGGTGTAACTTGAAATCAGCATCATATTAGCAAAGTACATCAAACTATTTGCACGAGCTGTGGTGGGTGTGCCTAGATGCACCCACGTAACACCTATTCTCCGCCAGCTGCATTGGCTGCCCATTAGTCTCCGGACCCAATTTAAGGTGTTGGTTTTGACCTTTAAAGCCCTACATGGCTCAGGGCCAGGTTAACTTCAGGACCGCATCCTGCCACATACCTCCCTACGACCGGTTAGGTCCCACAGAGTGGGCCTCCTCCAGGTCCCATCGACCAAGCAATGTCGGTTTGCAGGGCCGAGGGGGAGAGCCTTCTCTGTGGGAGCCCCCTCCCTTTGGAACCAACTTCCTCCAGAGATCAGGACTATCCCCACCCTGCTGGCCTTCCGTAAAGCAATAAAAACTTGGCTCTTCTGGCAGGCGGGGTGAAAGTGAGACCAATCAGATTATATTTGGGTCTCCCCCCTGGTTATGAATGTCAGATGTTTTTTAATTTTTATATTTTTAATTATTATATGTAACAATGGATTTGATATGTTGTCAGCTGCCCAGAGTCCCTCGAGAGTTGGGCGGCATACAAATCTATTAAATTAAATTAAATTAAATATTTTAGTGAGGGATAGGTGATATGGTAATTAAGAGTAGAAAAATTAAATGTTTAATTAAAAACGAAAATTATACTGAAACAATTTTCAATCTTTTTCCATAATCTGGAGTTATGAATTACATCTAGATTTATACCAACACTTAGGAAAACCTACCGTATTTTTCGGAGTATAAGACGCACTGGAGTATAAGACACACCTTAGTTTTTGGGGAGGAAAATAGGGGAAAACAATCTGCCTACCAGGTATTCATCTGGCTAGCATCCTTAGTCTGGTCAGCTTCAGCACATTATTTTATCCCCTGGTGAGGACATTTAAAAAACCTTCTTCTGAGAGAGCAACAATGAAAGAGCATACAAGCCAGTAAGAGCTGGGAAGATCGTTAGCACCTAGTTAGGGCTAAAAAAAAACTTATTCGGAGCAGCTTCAGCACATTATTTTGTCTCCTGGTTAGGACTTAAAAAAACCTTCTTCTGAGAGAATAACAATGAAAGAGCCTGCAAGCCAGTAAGAGTGGGAAGATCGTTAGCACCTGGTTAGGGCTAGAAAAAAAACTTCTTTGGAGCAAGTAGAGCAATGAAAAAAAAAACCTGCAAAGACTTATGGCTGGAAAAACATTCTTCTGAGAGAGTAACAATGAAAGAGCCTGCAAGCCGGTAAGAGCTGGGAAGATCGTTAGCACCTGGTTAGGGCTGGAAAAAACCTTCTTTGGAGCAAGTAGAACAATGAAAAAAAACCTGCAAAGACTTAGGGCTGGAAAAACATTCTTCTGAGAGAGTAACAATGAAAGAGCCTGCAAGCGGTAAGATCGTTAGCACCTGGTTAGGGCTAGAAAAAACCTTCTTTGAAGCAAGTAGAGCAATGAAAAAAAACCCTGCAAAGACTTAGGGCTGGAAAAACATTCTTTGGAGAGAGTAACAATGAAAAAGCCTGCAAGGTAAGAGCTGGGAAGATCTGTTAGCACCTAGTTAGGGCTGGAAAAAAAAAAGCTACATTCGAAGTATAAGACGCACCCAAATTTTCAGCCACTTTTAGGGAGGAAAAAGGTGCGTCTTATACTCCGAAAAATACGGTATTTGGATCTCTATTAAAAAAACAGATTCAACAAAAATTTTGTAGTAGAGAGAGATGCATAAGTAAAATCCAATAAAAATATGATTTTCAGCAGTGTGGACTTGACAACCTATGGTGTCTCATATAAGAAAAAACAGATGGCAGCTGCAATTTAGATCTTTCATTAAGATTTCATTTGTACATTTTACATATGTTTAGTGTATGATGTAAAAAATAGACATGAAATTCAAAACATATCAAGATGGTTACCAAAATGGGCTGAAAAAAATAGAATGAAATTTAAAAGAGACACAAGCGCAAGTTTCTCCAATGAAGAAAACTGAGATGTAAGGGAAGAAGGATTAGGGATATCAAACTTGGCAAGAATAAGTATGGGAATGATTTCATAACGGTAGTTGATTGCAAAGCGAATGTGAGAAAGCAGTGAGATGCTCATGGAAAGATGGCAAATGTATCCGTAAGAATCGCAATGGAAAGAATATTCTGGTTTGAGGAGACCCCAAGTCAAGTGCCAGGTCCACTTGCAGGGATCACACTTGAAGAAGACATTTCAGGAAATCTGGAACAGCTTCGGGGCTTAGGGAAGGGCAAGGAAGACAAGGAAGAATCAAAGGAGCTACTGAGACCAGGAGAAGAGCCATGTTGCTGTTCAAGAGCTGAAAATCAGAAGGAATCTGTGAGCACCCTTTCCAATTAATACAAGCTCTTGCTTACAGAAGGGTGAATGCAGCACTCTTCCAATACTTGAAGATGTTACACACAAGCTTAATATCTGTTTATTGCTATTCCAGAGTGCCAGACATGGAAAAATGTATTCAGTTACAATAGAGTAGATTCTAGGTGAATTCGAGGAAAATTATGCTAAAGGGGGAAGAAGTTTTATAGCTGAGACAGTGAAGAAATGAAGTCATATCTCCTTTTCACTGATTGTGTTAATGCAAAGACCAAGTGTAAATTTATTTATTTTTTTATTTTTTTATTTTTTTATTTTTTTATTTTTTTATTTTTTTTTTTTATTTATTTATTTATTTATTTATTTATTTATTTATTTATTTATTTATTTATTTATTTATTTATTTATTTATTTATTTATTTATTTATTTATTTATTTATTTATTTATTTATTTCTACGCTCTTATAGGCCACCCAATCCCGTAGGACTCAGGGCGGCGTACAACATGGGTAAGAAACGTACATTAAAAGCAATAATAACAGTTTAAAAAAATAAAACAATATTAAAACATTAACAAAACACCATTCATGGGGGAATCTGATCTCCTTGTTCACCCCGCCTGTCGGAAGAGCCATGTTTTCATGGCTTTACGGAAGGCCAGTAGAGTGGAGATGGTCCGGATCTCTGGTGGGATTTGGTTCCAGAGGGACGGGGCTCCCACAGAGAAGGCCCTCCCCCGCATACATAAATGTATGAAGGTAAACCTTTTCGATTCTAATCAGGAACCTATACTTACAGGAATGTATTTAAAAATGCATACATGTTTAACATCATTATACATATATATCTGCCACAGTGCCTGCTCTTGGGAACATCATGTCCTGAGCAATTAGATTGGCCAATCCTGTTGGTCTTTTATAGCACAAGGATGTTGACATGGTTCCCCTCCTTCTCCTCTGGATTCCTTCTCCAAAGGAACAAAGGACCACATACCTGCCATGGCTGTAGCCTTAGAGACCCCAAATTCTCTTTGCTGTCCTTTCTTCGCCTCCTGGATCTGGAGGAATATGCAGCCTTCAAGACCTGGGCCAGAGTCATAAAGACACTGTAATAATGGTGGTAATTTGGGATATGGTCCCCATTTCTTTTATCTTGGGTATCCAATGGTGCTTTCTGAGTGCATCTTCTCCGGCCTTTGAAAGAAAACACATTCTTTGGAAACAGACAGTGAAAATATAGAGATTGAAAGGAGGGATTCACAAAGAAATATTGTTCAAAGCCATAATTGTTTATCCTTTCTTTTAGCTGAACAGAAAATTTCCAAATACTATGGACATATTTGAAAAGACTGTGCCTTCTCATTGTCAATTCTGAATTGGGTAATATGATCCAGATTTTCCCTTCAACGGGTCCTGGCAAAGATCGAAATGCTAAATGGAAAGGAAGAATTCTGTCCCAAAGATTAACATCCTCCATGAAGTGAACAAAGACATTGACTTGTCTCCACTTAGAGAGGGCTTCCTTCAGAGATGCTGCATATTTCTCTGTTGAGAATTGTTGTATAACAACACAAATTCCATTCCTGATAAGCAAAGGAGTCAAATTCCCCATGAAATCATCCCCATTCACTGTGTCTGAAGCAAAGAGACCAATCAAGGTCCATCTGAAATAGAGAAGCAGTTGGACAATTCTTGCATACTCAATCCCTTCTTTGGGGGAAAGCCGATGGTAAAAGGGGAATTGACATTTATCACTCAGATCCCCTGAAGCAAGTTTCACACTGATCTGAAAAGGCAATGAAGAATGCTGCCTTATATTTGGAGTCAAGAGATACTACACTTTAACAAAGTGTACAATAAAATACTACATTTTAATAAATTCAAACTGATTCTCGTGTACATATTAGATTACCATGTTTTTCGGAGTTTAAGATGCACCTTTTTACCCCCCCAAAAGAGGGTGAAAACTTGGGTGAGTCTTATAAACCGAATGTAGCCCCACCCACCCAGCTACCCCTACACTTTGGCCTCTGTCTTCCAGCAATTTACCTGTTTGCAGCAAAGAGGAAAGAGCCTGTAAAGCCAAGCAAGTCATTAGCAGCTTCCTGACCTACAGCTGATTAGGTTTGCCACGTGCTAAAATGAAAGTGAAACTAGCAGCAAAGAGGCAAATAGCTGGGAGAGACACGCAGATTTTTATTTTCTGCTGAACTGGATGCAAGGGAGTAAGTGAATAACTATAAATGTCTGTAGAATGTTCAAATTATTAGAGTTATTTTTTAAAGACTGCTTTATTATTGTTCTAGAGCCAGGGGTCTCCAACCTTGGCAATTTTAAGACTTGTGGACTTCAACTCCCAGAATTCCACAGCCAGCTTTGTTAGCTTTGCTGGCTGTGGAATTCTGGGAGTTGAAGTCCACAAGTCTTAAAGTTGCCAAGGTTGGAGACCCCTGTAAATCTAGACAACTTAACAAAATAAAGAAGCTTTTTTAAAAAAAATAAATGCTTGCTCTGAAGAGGCCCAGTGCTATTGTATCTTCTTTTAAATAATAGAGAATAATGTATACTTCCAGAAATTTTAATTAATTTTAACAGCTCTGTACAAGTATAGTCTGAAATGTAACAGTGTCCTATTTAGTATTAGAGTTAAATCCTGACTTACCTTGGAGTAGATCTATTTAAATAATTGGGAGGAGTTAGTGTGACTACATTTAAGAAAACTTTCTGGCATAATGTACATTTCTCCCATTCTTTGCTATTTCTATGGATCAGGCACACATGCACAGAAATAAACAGCAAACAGTGTATATCATCTGTGCTGTTTGCTGTTTGGCAAATTGCTGGGAGGCAGAGGCCTTTTCTCCTTGTTTTCCTACCCCAAAACTAAGGTGGGTCTTATACTCCGGTGCATCTTATACTCCGAAAAGTAGTACAGTAGTTTATTGTTGATTAGTCATTCAGCCATATCAAGGTGCAAGATATAAACAATATTGTCAGAGTTTATGCAATGTGATTAGTATTATGAGATAAACTCAGGAGCAATAACAGCACACAGCACACAGCACACAGAGCCTTTAGATAATTAATAGTAGTTTTTATACAGCTGAATATATACAAACTTATACATGGTTAAATACCTTATCATACAGCTACTGATACACGGAGAAGAGCAAAGAGAATACACGATGAGAGAGAACATGAGGAGAAGGAATATGCCCTCTAATGGCTTCCCTAATATAGGCAGCTCCTTACCCAGCTTCTTAAAGTGGTAGTAACCCTGCTGCCTCATTCCCATTACATCAGATGCTGGTTGCCTCCGCTTACAACCTCTCATCAGCATACAGCTATTAAATTTACATTCCCTGGCAAATATTAACAAGATCATTTACAAAAAATAGAAAAGAAAATACATTAAGTAAAAATTAAGAAGGATAAAGGATACAGTCGCATTTCTGTTTCACCCCTAATAATTACCATAATCGAAATACATATGTAGCTCTCAAGTGAACTTTGTTTAAAAAAACAAAAACAATGCCCATGGAATGTATATTTCAAAATCCTTCATAAGTCCTTGTAAGTTGTTAATGTCTAGACTGAATTACATGAGTTCAAACATGGGCATCGTTTTACCCATTGCTGAGTGTCAATCCTATTTCTAATGGTTCCACTGAGCCCAAAATGAAACCTGAAACATCTGCTTGTAGAAAGGGCTTTTATCAGGGCCAACAGTCTGAGTTCCATTTTGAGGACAATCAATTTCCTCTATAATATTTCTTTGTATCAAAAGCTGCACTGAGATCTAGGAAAGCAGTAAACAGATGTTTTCATTTTGACTGAAATATTTTGGAATGTAGCTGTTTCACAGCAAAGCAATTCTCAACAGTAGGTTTGCTCTTTCTAAAGCCTGCTTGTTCGTCTGTAAGGAATGCACTTTTCATCTCCCACTTTCACTCCATTCAAAAGGAACCCAGCATGTACTCGGGGCTCAATATTAGACTAATCAGCCTGGAATTGCTGGGATCCTTTTTCATTCCATTTTTTATGTGTGTTGTTGTTGTTGTTAGTTGCAAAGTCATGTCCAACCCATCGCGACCCCATGGACAACATTCCTCCAGGCCTTCCTGTCCTCTACCATCCTCTGGAGTCCATTTAAGCTCACACCTACTGCTTCAGTGACTTCATCCAGCCATCTCATTATCTGTCATCCCCTTCTTCTTTTGCCCTCAATCTTTCCCAGCATTAGGCACTTCTCTAATGAGTGCTTCCTTCTCATTAGGTGGCCAAAGTATTTGAGTTTCATCTTCAGGATCTGGCCTTCTAAAGAGCAGTCTTTAGACTTGCAGGAGTCTTCTCCAGCACCATAGTTCAAAGGCCTCAATTCTTTGGCACTCAGACTTTCTTATGGTCCAACTTTCACAGCCATACATTGCAACTGGGAAAAACCATAGCCTTGACTATACACACTTTTATTGGCAGAGTGATGTCTCCACTTTTTAGTATGCTATCTAGATTTGCCATAGCTTTCCTCCCCGGGAACAAGCGTCTTTTAATTTCTTGGCTGCAGTCCCCATTTTTATGTGTAGGAACTACTATTGCTATGTTCCACCCAACAGGGCTATATCAGATATAATTGATAAGTACAAATCAACCAGACAATGGAAACCCCACAAGTCAGGATATTTGTTGAATTGATCAGCTGGTAGAAAGTTATCCTAAGGGAGTTTAATGTTCACCAAATCATTTATGATGAAATTCATCTTCAGCATATAAGATTGTAAAATATGCTTGTTGTTTAATGGTTATTTAATACTGGTCACTGTGCATCCCTAATCATACATCTTTTATCAAGTGAAGTAAGATAATCCATTGGGATTTGTTTACCATTTAAAATGTCATTATTTTGATTAAGAATATGTACAAAATATGGGTTTTCCATCACTGCTGAATCTTCCAATTGTGCAGAAAACCCTTTGATTAGACACAGAGCCTCTCCTCACTTCACATGCATGCTTTGGTCTCCTTGCCCCTCTTCCTACTGTGCATCCCCATCCATAGACATGACAACTACAGAAACCATGGTGAAAAGCAGCACCCAATTCCATAGAGATGATATGGTTGGATTTATCAGATACCCACCACCTCCCCACTCACTTTACTAGATAGAGAAACAAATACACAAACCTGTGGGACTTTGTAGGGGCTTACTAATGTTGACATTTGGCCAGAGATGTCCCTGTCAGCTCCATCAAGTAAAGCAAAAATGTTGTCCTTCTTTCCACAGCTGTAGTTGGGAACATTGGCTTCTCCAGGAGACAGCATGTCCAGTAAGGCATCTGAAGTGCCACGTGTGTTCAAATAGTTGTCACGGATGTTGTAGCCAAGTGTGAGATTGTGCCGGAACTGAGGCTTCTTGCTTACCACTTGAATAATGGATATAAAGCGTAATATTCCTGTCTTACTAAAATATAAACTAATGTAAAAAAATATTCATGTTATTATCACCATCATTTACAGCAATAATAAAATAGATTTTTCAATGTAATCCTCCTTGTCTCCCCAAGTCAATGGACTCTTAAGCCAATACTGATCCAAACTCAGAGGCAAATGATAGACAGCTATCACTATTTGATTTTTATGAGAGTTGATAAGATGGGATGGACATACTCTTCCATCAGGGTTAGCAATCAGAAATATCCTATTATTTGTAGCAGTTCTAATTTTCATCTGTCCAGCAACCAGGATTCAACATCATTCAATCATTTAAAAAGAACCACCATAAAAAAGGAAGAGGATATTTCATAAGTGACCCAGAAAAGCTATTCTAACAACAACAACAACAACAACAACAACAACTCATCCTTTATTCCTACAAGGATCAGGCATTGAATATCAAGAGAGATTATACTATATACAGTATATATGAATGGACTGTTCTACTACAATGCTTTCAATAACTACTTTAAAGAAAGAGAGTATCCAAGTGATGAATGGAAGACTGGATGGGAAGATGAAAATAATCTGGACTTCTTTCACGTTCTTTTCTGCCCTATCTTTGGATTTGCGTCCAAGAAATTGGAATGTAGAATTGGGCATTTAGTTTTTGTGATACAATAAGGATAAAAACATAAATGATGAATAAAGAGACAAAAAATTAGAAGAAGCAATATGGCCAAAAATTAAGAAGCAGGAGAAATAGTAATTATCTTGGAAATTAAATTAATAGCGAAAAATTTGGAAGGTGAACTTAAAAATTAATCAGTGAATCTCCCAGATGACAAAATTAGACTTTTTTTTTCTTTTTCTTTTTGGAAGTAAGATGAAGTTAGCAGCATATACCTAGAATAAAGTATTATATAGAGAGAAATGATATAACAACAATAATAATAAAAAATTACTTAGAAGAGATATGATGAGTTTAAATTTGAGATTGTGTCATCAGCCTGTCAAATATAAAAGGACTTAGCACAAAAAAGTACTCATGGGAAGGCAAAGAGAGTGTAAGAGGAAGTAGAAGGGGAGGAAGAGAAGGAGTAGAGAGAGTAGAAGGAGGAGTGAAGGAGTAACAAAATAGGAGGAGATGATGGAGTTAGAGAGAGGGGAGTGCGATGGGAAATAAAAGTAGAACAGACTGATGATCGATGATGTAAGCGTCTGTATAAGATATTGACTTTTGAACGATGGATTATAAATGTAAAATTGTGTTTTTTATTGTAACATTTTAAGGTATACGTCTATTGAATTGTAAAAGTGGTGGAGGAAAAACTAAAACAGAATAATAAAAAGAGTGCTAGCAATGGAAATGGAGGGAATAAAAACCCATCACATTGACTGACTTACCAGTGAGATTGACGAAAAGGAGCCATGCTGAAAGTCAACATTATGGGCAATTTTTTGGTGGTAGAGACGACTATACCAATGAAATGGTCTCCTGGTTTGTAAAAGCTCCATGGCTTTTTTCCATCCTGATGCTCCAAACTCCATGGGCACTTCATTCTAAGCTTCCCAGAGACTGGCTGGGACACCAGCAGCATCAGAATCAGAATCAGGAGGTCCATAATTCACAGGATTGAATCAATCCCCTTCCTGTTTATTAAAAAAAGAATCAAAAGAAGAATCAAAAGAATTCAAAGAACTCTCGGGAAATGGAAATGCCAGTGGCTTTCCCTGTTAAGACTGAGAGAAACAGAGCTTCACAGTGAAAGGAGAGGCACATTGAAGGACTCAGCCCCTGCCTATCCCAAAACTTGTGTGCCAGAGTGTGATCTGAGGCATTTATTATTTTTTGATGCAAGATCCCTTCCATGTTGCTTCAGTCTGATGTTTACATCAGAAACAGGCAAAAGGGAAGTAGCAGAAGAGATCTCAAAGGCCAGAAATGTGAAAATTACAGTGAGAAGCAACTTCTCTTGGGATCTTAAACTACTTCGTGGTCCCATCTGCAGAGGAGTAGATAGAGAAAAGTATCCGCTTTCCTTGCTCCCCTATTTGAAGTTCAGCTCCAAACCTTTCCCCACCATTGGATGTCATAAAGACAGTTCTCTACTAGGCATCTTCTGGAGACTACTTCAACCACAACAATACACGACCACACAACAGATACAAACTCAAAGTGAACCGCTCCAAACTTGACTGTAGAAAATATGACTTTAGCAACAGAGTGGTAAATGCCTGGAACTCACTACCTGATATTGTGGTTTCGTCACCAAACCCCCAAAACTTTACCCTTAGACTGTCCACTGTTGACCTCACCCGATTCCTAAGAGGTCAGTAAGGGGCGTGCATAAGTGCACCAGCGTGCCTACCATCCCTGTCCTAATGTTCTCTCTTATCAGTACTCATCTTATGTATATAAACAATGTTATACCTATGTATATTACCAACACATACTTGACAAAAATAAATAAATAAATAAAATAAAAATAAAAAAGGTGGGCTCTCCCTGCAGTTCCCTAGTGAAGTTTGGATAGTGACATTTCAGGAATGTCCTCCTGACATTTTCTAGCATAGATTCTTCTTCAATTCACATGGCACAATGCTGAAAGCTTTCCATTTCGGGGACCAGGGTATCATGTGACTTATTTGGATAAGAGACCAATCTGGTCTGAGGATGCTTTCTTTTTTTCTTGCCTAAATCAAATCTTCACAAAGGTTGTTGAATCTTTCAGGTGCTGCTTTGCTGTTGGATCATTATTTTTGGTTTATGTCCAGAAAGGATGTTAGGACAGTGATGACTCAAGACCAAAGTTCTGAAATCCTGAGGTCACACATACTGTATAATATCATATAACAACTGTAGAAATGACTGGTGCAGGTCATCTAGAGTAGGTTTCCTGATACCTGGGCCATGCCCCAGTACCAGACCATGGCCCATTCTGAACTGGGTTGTGCAAGGAAGGGGTGAGTGCACAAGTGCACAAAGCTCTGTTTGTGTGAGTGGAGGGTGTGCACAGCTGCCACTTGGGCAAATGGAACTGCATGCTCTTGCACACATGCCCACTGCTTGTGCTGAACCACCACCACTCATAGCCACCACCACCAATGTTGGTCCGTCAAGCTAGAAAAGTTGGGGATCACTGATCTAGAGTGTTGCAACTGGGGGGTCATCTGGCATTATTAAGATCTAGACTTACTGTCCTCATCTACTTTCAAGAAGAGGTGTGTGGGTTTCTGTGTTTGTGAGAGAGAACATGTTCAAAGATTTAAATTTCATATTCATCCCTGCTTAAACAACGTAGACTGTCTCATGTTAATATAATTATCTTATATTTTATCCTGACCATCCTTGGCTGCATGAGAATTTTAATTTGAATTATCAATTAAATTGTTTTACTGTTTGATGATCATTATAAGAGCCAAGATGGTGCAGTGGTTAAAGTGCAGCACTGCAGTTCAGCAGTTCAGCTGTTCAAATCTCACCGGCTCAAGGTTGACTCAGCCTTCTATCCTTCTGAGGTCGGTAAAATGAGGACCCAGATTGTTGGGGGCAATATGCTGAACTCTGTAAACTGCTTAGAGAGGGCTATAAAGCACTATGAAGCAGTATATAAGTCTAAGTGCTATTGCTATCATGTTGAATTTTATTTTGATTAGATTTAAACTTGTCACATTTCTATTCCATTTATTTTTTAATAACTTCAATTGTCAAATTGGTGCAAAGGAAGCATACGAGCAAAATAAAAACTGCAATGAAAAAATGAAATGTTACGAGCCTAAAAACAATTTCATTATAATTTCTCTACTTTTATCATTAGATGTTCCTTAGTGTTTAGATCTGGCCTCAGAAAGATAATGTAGCATTTGGGAAAGAAGATTCAGCCCAGAAGACCAGCACTGGAAGCCAAGATGGAGAAGATCTGCACAACTATTATGGATTTTCTTTGGTGCTCAGATAGGTGGGCAGGAAGGAGACCCAGACACTGTAAAAGACCAGCATGCTGAAGGTGATTAGCTTGGCTTTGTTAAAGCCCCAGGCAGGTTTCTAGCCAGAAAAGCTACGGTGAAGCAAATGGCATCTAGGAAATGCATATAGCCAAACACCAGATAAAACATAGTGACAGACCCTTTGTTGCATTGAAGGGTGCTCTCTCCAGGTTGGGAGTGGAGATAAGTTAAAGTGACCAGATATTTTTTTTTTAAGCGGGACATTGACGGGGGGCGGGGCCGCCTGGATGCCGTCATTTGAGTTTTGCCCTCTGCGCATGCGCAGAAGGCAAAAGATGCTAATGTCGGCGTCCAGGTGGGTGGGTAGGGGGAGGCGGGAGGCCTTTCCTCGCCTCCGGCCTCCCCTTCGGGAGCCAGCAGTGGCTTGGGCTGGCTGGCTGGCAGGCAAGCGACGCAAGGTGTGGGGCACCCGTCGGACGCCGCCCGGAGAGAAGACCAGGCCCGCTGGCAAGGGCCAGGAAGGATTTTTCCCGCGCTGCCAGCCAGCTTGTCCTCCAGGTCAGACGCAGCAGAGGCAAGCCCCGGCCATGGCATTGGTAAGGGCTGCGATGAAGGGGTGGTGGTGCACAAAGCTGCAGCCTCTGCTGTGTCTGCCTGGAGGACAAGCTGGCTGACGGCACGGGAAAAATCCTTCCTGGCCCTTGCCAGCCGGACCTGGTCTTCTCTCCGAGGCGGCATCCGGCGGGTGACCCACGCCTCCGCTCCTTCCCCCAGTGTGGCAGACCCGGGAAAGGACACGGCCAGACCTGCCAAAGCCGCTGCTGCCTCTACGCCTCCGGAAGCCCATTTCTGGCTGTTGCCGCCAAACGGCGCTGAGCGTGCTCGGGCACGTCGGAGCGCGGTTGGGGGGGTTTTCCTTGCCAGGCACGGAGCTGTTTCCCTCAAGAAGATCCGCTTTGGCGAGTGCGAGGCAGAGAGTAAGGAAACCTCCGTGCTAAAACTTATCAGTCTGGGGAAAGGTTCCCACCACCGTGCACAGCCACGATCGCTCTGCAAAAGCAACATTCCCCCAGACTCCACCCCTGCCGGAGACTCTGAGATGGGCTGAAAAGAAAAGAACGAGCCCTTCCCCGGAGGGTCGAAAATGTCGCACGCGCCCCCCCCCCCCAGCCGCCCCCTACCCCTCCTGTGGCAAACTCGGCAAAAGAAGCCTTCGCCGCGACAGCTGAAAAGTGACCTCATGAGGCGGGAAGGTGGGGCCGGCGGAAAGTTGGGTGGGGTGGTGGTGGCGGAAAGCGGCTTCGGGGGGAGGGTGTGGAAAGTGAGGGGTTCGGCCCCTCCTCCTCTTGATTCCTGGGGAGGAAAGGAGCCGGAGCCAGGCCAGCCTGTCTCTGCTCTTTCCAGGGGTGGGGAGCTGCTTCTTGGGAGCGATCTAGTAAGGTGACCAGACGTCCCGCTGTTTCGGCATTGTTTCCAAAAAAGCGTGACTTTTTGGAAACAATGCGGGACGTGGGACACACGCTTGAAAAGCGTGTCTGTCCTGCCAAAAGCGGGACGTCTGATCACCTTAAGATAAGTGTCAGGGAATGGGGGAGACAATCCCAGCCACAAGGCACAGTTACAATTGGATGCCAGAACCAGAAAGGATGATGGAGTTGGCCAAACTCTTCCCCAAATAGTTTCTCATCCTGTTTCCTCATTTTGAATGCCGACACCACTGTGATTGTTTTGGCCAACACAGAAGGCACAACTACTGAGAAGACAATGCTGAACACCACTGTAGTATGCTGTAGTGGTTATTAAGCTGGCTGAGAAATATACCCAAGGTGGGCTGATTGACTGTTCTTGAAACAAACATGAACAATTCAACAAAAATGAACAACCGCACTCAATGTGTAGTCCTCAATGGAACTGCATCAACATGGAGGGGAGTATACAGTGGAGTACCCCAAGGCTCTGTTTTAGGCCCAGTACTCTTCAACACCTTCATCAATGACTTGGACGAGGGGATAGATGGGGAACTCATCAAATTTGCAGATGACAACAAACTGGCAGGAATAGGCAACACTCCTGAAGATAGGCTCAAGATACAGAAGGATCTTGGCAGACTTGAGCATTGGGCACTAGCTGACAAAATGAAATTCAATGGTGAAAAAAGTAAGGTTCTACATTTAGGCAAGAAAAACAAAATGCACAGGTGCAGTATATGTGGTACCTTGCTCAACAGTAGTAACTGTGAGAGGGATCTTGGAGTCCTAGTGGACAACCATTTAAATATGAGCCAGCAATGTGCAGCAGCTGCTAAAAAAGCCAACACAGTTCTAGCCTGCATAAACAGAGGGATAGACTCAAGATCATGTGAAGTGTTAATACCACTTTATAATGCCTTGGTAAGGCCACACTTGGAATACTACATTCAGTTTTGGTCGCCACAATGTAAAAAAGATGTGGAGACTCTAGAAAGAGTGCAGAGAAGAGCAACAAAGATGATTAGGGGAGGCTAAAACATATGAAGAATAGTTGCAGGAACTGGATATGTCTAGTTTAATGAAAAGAAGGACCAGGGGAGACATGATAGCAATGTCCTAATATCTCAGGGGTTGCCACAAAGAAGAGGGGGTCAAACTATTCTCCAAAGCACCTGAGGGTAGAACAAGAAGCAATGGGTAGAAATGAATAAAGGAGAGAAGCAACTTAGAACTAAGGAGAAATTTCCTGGCAGTTAGAACAATTAATCAGTGGAACAGCTTGCCGCCAGGAGTTGTGAATGCTCCAACACTGGAAGTTTTTAAGAAGATGTTGGATAACCATTTGTCTGAAGTGGTGTAGGGTTTCCTGCCTAAGCAGGGGGTTGGACTAGAAGACATCCATAGTCCCTTCCAACTCTGTTATTCTATTCTAATTGAATTTGTTGCCGTATTCTGCTTTGGATTCTGTATTCACCTACATTTTTATTAATGACTTCGATGAAAGGAGAAAGGGAATGTATCTTAGAACTTGGGATGGAGTTCTAATACCATAGAAGACCAAAGGGGCCATTGAGGCCTTGGGCTATTAGTGTGTCCATGAGGTTGCCTAAATCAAGATGGATTAAAACATTTTAAGTGTATATCTGGAAATGGAGTGAAATGTGTCTTGAAGAACTGATTTATTGCATTTTGAAATAGGCATCTCTAGCAGAAAAGGGGTATGATAGCAGAAAGGCCAAAGTCTGAAATTAGATATATAATTGCCAAAACCTAGGCCAAGCCAGGAATTGTCTCTATTTAGGGCCTTCTGGTTTGGGGTAGGACATAACTTTGTATTAAACCTTGTATTTGCCATTTACAGGATTGTTTTCTGGAGTGACAGTTGATTAAACTCCCTGGAGAGAAAAGAGGGAGGAAGAAATCTCCAATGGCTCCATAATTATAGGGGAGAAGTGGGATACCTGCTACAGCTGCTACAGCTGCTTTGCAGAGCCTGTAAACAAAAACTTACTTTCAAGGTTTCACAGCCTTGGATGTTAATCAAGGAGGGGCAATATAATTTTTTTTTGCTGAAAGGAATCAAGATTGAGATTTGGTGATAAAGGTTCTAAGCTTATTGTTGTGAGCCGCCCAGGGTCTCTGTGAAGTGGGTGGCATACAAATGCGACCAATAAATAATAAAAATAAATAAACACTGGTTATCTAAAAAACGTGTTTGCTGGAGTCCTGAAGGAGTTCCCTGCAGATTTAGACTCTAAATCATGGGTTTCTAACCTGTTGGCCTGCCTGGGACACATTGAGTGAAGAGGAATTGTCTTGGGCTGCATATAAAACATGTAATATAGTTAATGTATATAAATAAACCCCCTGTGCTTTTAAAAATAGTTTTATTATATCTTGTGAGGCATATTACTTGTTTTATTATATCTTGTGAGGCATATTATATCTTGTGAAGCATATTACTAGCTGTTTACAGCATATTACTAGCTGTTTACTGCGGTGGCGCAGTGGTTAGAGTGCAGTACTGCAGGCTACTTCTGCTGATTACTGGCTTCCTGCAATTTGGCAGTTCAAATCCCACCAGGCTCAAGGTTGACTTAGCTTTCCATTCTTCTGAGGTTGGTAAAATCAGGACCCAGATTGTTGGGGGCAATATGCTGACTCCGCTTAGAGAGGGCTGTAAATGCACTGTGAAGTGGTCTATCAGTCTATGTGCTATCGCTATTGCCATTGTTTAGGGCTGCATATCAGTGGTGGGTTCCTACTGGTGCGGTCCACTCTATAGCACCGGTAGCGGCCCGCTGGTGATGTTACAGTACCGGTGCGGTTGGTTGCCAGTGCCTGGGCACCACCATTTTTTAATTTTTTTTTTATTTTTTAAAAAACATTTCTTCTGCGCATGCCCAGAAACCTGACAATTAAGTCTTTCCCCGTCCCTTCACTTGAAAATAATAAGAAGCTTGCATTTGACACTTTTCCTACGCTTTTGCCTAAAGCTTCCCAAAATTGGGCATTTTCCAAAAGCTTAACCTTTTATACTGTTAATTTTATACAGTTTTATACTGTTATTCTTTAGACGAAAACATTGAGGACTGTTAAAAGATACTGTTCTTTTAACAGTCCTCAATATTTTCGTCTAAGGAATCCATGACTGAAACCAAAAATGCTGTATGAGACTTGCTTGTCTTTTAACTATAGCATTTTCTGCATATAAAGGTTGCTGTGTTGCCATGGTGTAACATGCACTTTGTATGCAAAGCTTTTCATGTAAGGTATAAAATAGCAAAAATAGTAATATCTCTCTGAAATAACTAATATATGACCGGCAAGCCACCCCCACCTGGTCACATGGCTGGCAAGCCACCCCCACCCGGTCACATGGATGGCAAGCCACACCCACAAAATAAGCCACGCCCACAGAGTGGTAGTAAAAAAATTAGGAACCTGCCCCTGCTGCATATGGCCTGTGGGCTGCAGATTGGAACTGCTTGCTCTAAATCAGCGGTTCCCAACCTTCCTAATGCCGCACCCCGCGCCCCGCCCCCGCGCCCCCACCACAACCCACACCGCCACCGCCATTTGGGTTCTTTTACCCTCTGCACATGCGCAAAGCATTCTGCGCATGCGCAGAGGGTAAAAGAACCCAAATGGCGATGTCCGGGCAAAGTCTCCAGATCCGGGCGAGGTCTCTGCTCGCTTTGCATGTTGCCTCTGGGAGCTTTTCAAGCGCCGTCGCGAAAGGTGTGCGCGACTTTGGTGGGGCTGGGTCAGGCGAATGCCCAGGGAGAGCCATCCCCTTCGCAGAGTCTCTCATGTCTACCTGAAGCATTCGGGGTGAAGGGGGTGGCTCTCTCTGGGCAGCCGCCTGTCCCGGCCCTGCCGAAGTTGCGCATGCCTTTCATGACGGGGCTCGAAAAGCTCCCAGAGGCAACATGCGAAGTGAGCGGAGACCTCACCCAGATCTAGAGACTTTGCCCGGATGCTGCCATTTGGGTTCTTTTACCCTCTGCGCATGCACAGAATGCTTTGCACATGCACAGAGGGTAAAAGAACCCAAATGACGGTGGTGGGGTGTGGTGTGGTGGGGGCACGGGGGCGGGGCGCGGGTTGTGGGGTGCAATATGGACAGGCTTGTGGCAGTGGTGGGGAGCTGAGGATGCAGGGGCAACCCCTGGGAAATGGTTGTTCGACCCCCAAAGGGGTCGCAACCCCCAGGTTGGGAACCGCTGCTCTAAATGGAGTCAAAGCTCTTCTCTGAGTGCCAAGGCTACCCTGGGTCTCAGGCTGGGTCTCCTCTACATTTTCTGGTTCTAGGGCAGATTTGGCTTTTGATAGGAGGTCAAGGACCCGCCACAAAATGGTGGATACAATGGGTATGGCCAGTCCCCAAAGATCAACTACAACTGACCTAGGAAATCTAAATCTGGTTATCAGGAATTTGCAGCATGTTAAAAACACCCACTAAAACAACCATATTGCTTCATAGAGACCATGCAGGAAATATAGGGGGAAATCAGTGAAAGGAGGGCCAGATTGATGGAAACAGACACCCCTCCCCTTTTCTTAAGTGTATTGTGACATCAGACATGCCCCAAAGGAGTGGAGCTTGCAGCTAGAGCCGAGGTGGTGCAGTGGTTAAATGCAGCACTGCAGGCTACTGCTAGTTCAGCAGTTCAGCTGTTCAAATCTCACCAGGCTCAAGGTTGACTCAGCCTTCCATCCTTCTGAGGTCGGTAAAATGAGGACCCAGATTGTTGGGGGCAATATGCTGAACTCTGTAAACTGCTTAAAGAGGGCTGTAAAGCACTATGAAGCGGTATATAAGTCTAAGTGCTATTGCTATTGCTATTGTGAGGCTCTACGGTTATTCTGGCAGAAGCTGTGAGTTCCTGCAGATGTTCCTTTATACAATTCAATAGCTTTGTTGCAATCATAAAGCCAAGGAAACACAACAAAGACAATTCCCTGGGACAAGGCAGACAATCATTCCTTGATCTAAAATGCTTAGTTTTATATTTATTGATAAAGAAATACTATGGAGAATTAAAACTGGGGGAGAGAAATGTATATAAACAAATGCATGTAAAACATTATGTAGACATTATGTGTACGGATGTATGCATACACCTACAGAGAACAGAAAATTAGACAATGAAAACGTATGTCGTGTTATTCAATGCATAAGTCAGTTCTGCGTAGTGGCAACGCTATCAACAAGAATGTAGCAAGGGACTCTATCTCATTTTCACTGTTTGTGTGACAGTGTAGTTACGTGTAAAGTTTGTGATTGGTGACTGATAGCTCCAGTGTCATTTTCTCCATGAAATTCCAGAAATTCCAGAAATTCCAGAAATTCCAGAACTTCTCCATGAAATTCCAGAAGAGCTGAGGTGGCGCAGCGGTTAGAGGCAGTACTGCAGGTCACTTTAGCTGACTGTGATCCGCAGGTCAGCGGTTCAAATCTCACCGGCTCAAGGTTGACTCAGCCTTCCATCCTTCCGAGGTAGGTAAAATGAGGATCCAGATTGTTGGGCGCAATGTAAATATATACATTGCTGTACTGGTGTAAACTGCTTAGAGAGTGCTTGCACTGTGAGGCTGCATATAAATCTCACAAAATAGATAGATAGATAGATAGATAGGTAGATAGGTAGGTAGGTAGGTAGGTAGGTAGGTAGGTAGGTAGATAGATAGATAGATAGATAGATAGATAGATAGATAGATAGATAGACAGACAGACAGACAGACAGACAGACAGACAGACAGACAGACAGACAGACAGACAGACAGACAGACAGACAGACAGACAGACTGATTGATTGATTGATTGATTGGTAGGTAGATAATAGATAGATAGATAGATAGATAGATAGATAGATAGATAGATAGATAGATAGATAGATAGATAGATAGATAGATAGATAGATAGATAGATGATAAATGATAGAGATAGATAGATAGATAGATAGATAGATAGATAGATAGATAGATAGATAGATAGACAGACAGATAGATAGATAGATGATAGATAGATAGATAGATAGCAATAGCACTTTACTTATATACCGCTTCATAGTGCTTTACAGCCCTCTCTAAGCGGTTTACAGAGTTCAGCATATTGCCCCCAACAATCTGGGTCCTCATTTTACTGACCTCGGAAGGATGGAAGGCTGAGTCAACCTTGAGCCTAGTGAGATTTGAACAGCTGAACTGCTGAACTAGCAGTCAGCCTGCAGTCGCAGCATTTAACCACTGCACCACTTCAGCTATCTATCTATCTATCTATCTATCTATCTATCTATCTATCTATCTATCTATCTATCTATCTATCTATCTATCTATCTATCTAGATAGATAGATAGATAGATAGATAGAGATAGATAGATAGATAGATAGATAGATAGATAGATAGATAGATAGATAGATAGATAGATAGATAGATAGATATCGATGCATGGATGGATACATGTTAGAAATAGAAAGATAGAAATAGATGGATGGATGTATAGATAGGTAGGTAGGTAGATAGACAGATGGATAGAAATAGATGTAGATTATGTATTCATTGTAGGAGTCATGGCTAAAGATCGGGGATCCAAAGTAGGGAAAGGGCAAGGACCAAAACAGCCACATGTTCCCATGACAGCATCCCCATAACTTTGAGGGTTTCTGCTGCACCCTTGAGAGTGTGCAATAGATTGGGATAAAATGGGACAAACAAATTGAAACAAATATATGGCACTTTGTTCTTATACATGGGAAGAGAAGCAAGACACCGAGATGGAAGGACTCACCAATACAAACGATGGAAGAATGGATGGTGGAGCTGGTGGGGACGGCAAAACTGATTGCTTTGATGAAAGAAATGGCTCTGTCTAGCTTTGTTTCTACTTGGAAACCATTTTTTGGACATTTGTTTGAAACTGAAAAAAATGACATTTCTACCTTGGGATTTGATGACTAGAACTGTTTATGACTACAAATGTACTACATGTAACGATGTTTGGTAGTTCAAAGGGTCATTGTATGTCTTCTCCTTCGAAGCCTCGCCCGAGGCAGACGTGAATTCTTAGCTGAGAAGATGTAGCTTATTAAAGGTTTATATTTTTTGTTACTTTTGTACTAAAATAAATATTTTGTTAATTAGAATTGAATCTCTGTTTTATTTTCTAAGTACGAACGACTTCAGGGAAGCAAGATCCAATATCACCTCTTGATAGGAAAATTCCTATCTGACATTGTATTTCATGCTTGTATCTCTACAGAAGAAAATTGTATGTTACTCTTTTCTATTGTTTTTGCCCCTGTTTGTCTGCACCCCCAATTTTGTTTTTTTTCCTGATTCTCCCTCCCTTTTTCTCTGTCCAACTAATTTTCTTAGCAAGCTTGTAGTTTAGCTATTTTTCTAAATTCAGTAAAGTTTTGAGAAAAAATAAGGGCTCATATTAGATGAAAAGGGGGTTGGATTCAGTCCGCTTTATAATTGGACTGAGTCCCATTTTTTTTTTACTCAGGTCTTTGAGTTTTACTACTAGAACTTGAAGATCATTTGCAGTTTAGCTTCAAGAATGTCCTTTATTTAAAGATCTCAAAGATTCATTTCAAAATGTGGAAAAGTGTTTTAATTTTGTAATTTAGCTATGTTGAGGATTTAATGGAGATTAAATGGGATGTGTCAAATTTCCTTCCTCTGCATCAGAACCCATGACCCAGAAGTATAAAATGTCTGTAGTCAAAGGACACACTTGATTTTTGAGAGTTGCACAGGGTCTAAAACAGGTCAATGGAAAATCTATCACTTCTACATTTTATAGGAATAGAATAGAATAGAATAGAATAGAATAGAATAGAATAGAATAGAATAGAATAGAATAGAATAGAATAGAATAGAATAGAATAGAATAGAATAGAATAGAATAGAATTCTTTATTGGCCAAGTGTGATTGGACACACAAGGAATTTGTCATTGGTGCATCTGCTCTCAGTGGACACACAAGGAATTGGACACACAAGGAATTTGTCATTGGTGCATATGCTCTCAGTGTACATAAAAGAAAAGATACATTTGTCAAGAATCATGAGGTACAACACTTAATGCTACATACCATTTACGTCATGAGGGACATAAAAGCAGATCTGGACATCATGTGCTGGGTTTTTCTCCCCAGTGAGGAACCCATCCAAGAGCAACTAGGGAGTTTTGAAAGACAGAGACTTATTATCAGTGAAGATGCCCTTTCAGGGTTAAAGTTACTCAACAAGGTGGGGAAAATATTGCAGATTATCTTTTGTTTTCCAAAGCCTTAGGACCAGAGATGGTATTTACTTACTTTCCCTACCGGTTCGTAAATGTGAGTGCATGCGCGCGCACTCTCGCTTTACTCGCATGCACCCCTTCTACACATGCGCATGGCCTTCTGCGCATGCTATTTGCTCACATGCATGGCTTCTATGCATGCACATGGCTTGAAAATGTGCCTAAATAGGATGACACATCGCCGGGGCAGGTGGGGAGGACAACCCACTCGCAGGTCGCTACTACCAGTTCACCTGAACCGGTCCGAACCAGCTGAATCCCCAAGTTGGGGACTTTTCATCCCCAAGTGCTACATTATTATTCTGAGACCAGACCTGAATACTTTACAACCAGAAGAAAAGTATAAATGTGAGAAAGAGGAATTTTCACTCTCAACACATTCCAACAGGCCAAAAGTAGAAAATGGGCTGTTTTAATACAGGACCTGGGCCAACCATTATGCTTGAAATAATTTAAGTGTGGCCCCATCCTTGTCCAATAGAATTGCAAATTGGCTGCTGAGTTCTCCTGAACTGTTGGATTACCATATCTGTCGTATCCCCTTCGCCTGTGGCTTGAAATGCCACAACACAAATATTTGAAACATGATTCTTGTGCAATGTGAATCTTGTTTATATGCCAGAAATATTTTTGGCAGTTTTCTCTCAAAGTTCCATTATTTTAATTTTATCATAGTTTATCTGCAGTTGGGATTCTTTGTAGTGTAGGACTCAACATCTCAGCATCATCACTAAATAGAAAAGAGAAAGAATCCTCCCAGCCAAATTAGGAGGAAGGTAATCTGGCTAATCTAACTCATCAACAAATTCATTATATAGAAGTTAAACAATAAGGGAGCTAAAATACAAAGTCATTAGAGTTCTACAAAATAATTTCTACAGAATGAAATGATTTAGTGTCGCAGGGATGTGGTGTGAGAGAGCGAAGTGAGATTGGGCAGAAACACCCAGACAAAAGTTGTCATAATTCATGCTTCTCCTTCTTCTGACCACTCCAGAGTTATTTAGCTGGTCACTGGGAAATGAAGATGGACATTTGCCTTATCCAAAAAAATCTGTTCTTAGCTTCTTTAAATGGCAGTTTGCAAAGAGAACCTATTCAAAGAATGAACTTCTCCTAAAATCATCACATTTATTCTCAAATTTAGCAGAAATATCTGTGATTGTCTGTGTCATCCTTCTTAGCTGTATTGTTTGTTTGTTTGTTTGTTTGAATTTGTCAAACAAAAACAAGAACAAGAATAAGAGAATAAAAATACAATGACAGGGATGATAGGCACATTAGTGCACTTATTTATTTATTTATTTATTTATTTATTTATTTATTTATTTATTTATTTATTTATTTATTTATTTATTTATTTATTTATTTATTTATTTATTTATTTATTTATTTATTTATTTTGGTTTTCTTATATGCCGCCCAACTCCCGAAGGACTCAGGGCGGTGTACAACAGAGAGAATACAAGAATAACCAATTTATAAATATTACTTAAAAACAAATATAAAAATTAAAAACACAGTATTAAAATCATCCAACAACCATTCAGCAACCATACATACTTGGGGGTGAGCTCGAGTGGATTAAGCTCTACCCCCAGCCTGCAGGAAAAGCCATGTCTTAACGGCTTTTCGGAAGGCCAGCAGAGTGGGGATAGTTCGGGTCTCTGGGGGAAGTTGGTTCCAGAGTGCGGGGCCGGCCACGGAGAAGGCTCTCCCCCTAGGGCCCGCCAGCCACCAGGCGACATTGCTTAGCCGATGGGACCTGGAGGAGGCCAACTCTGTGGGTCCTAACCGGTCGAAGGGAAGTGTGAGGCAGAATGCGGTTCCGGAGATAGCCTGGTCCTAAGCCATGAAGGGCTTTAAAGATGGTGATCAACACCTTGAATTGGACACGGAGACCGATGGGCAACCAATGCAGCTGGCGGAGTATAGGTGTCACGTGGGTGTACCTTGGCACACCCACCACAGCACGCGCAGCCACATTTTGCACCAACTGAAGTCTCCGGATACTCTTCAAGGGTAGCCCGATGTAGAGCGCGTTGCAGTAGTCCAAGCGGGAGGTGACAAGGGCATGAGTGACCGTGAGTAGAGCTTCCTTCTCCAAGTATGGCCGCAACTGGTGCACCAGGCGAACCTGTGCAAAGGCCCCCACTAGCCACAGCAGAAAGATGATGATCCAATTTTAGCTGTGGATCTAGGAGGACCCCCAAATTGTGGACCTGATCCGAGGGGGTCAGTTTCGCTCCCTCAAAAGCCAAGGAGGGACAGTTGTCGTAGTCCTTAGGAGGCAGTATCCAAAGCCACTCAGTCTTGTCGGGATTAAGTCTGAGTCTGTTCCTCCCCATCCAGATCCTAATGTCATCCAGGCACCGGCACATTACATCAACTGCCTCACTGAAGTCAGACGGGGTGGTGATGTACAGCTGGGTGTCATCAGCGTACTGGTGAAAACACACCCCATGTCTGTAGATGATCTCCCCCAGCGGTTTCATGTAAATGTTGAGGATGGGTGAGAGAACCAACCCCTGAGGCACCCCACATAATAGGGGCCTAGGGGACGATCTCTGCCCTCCTGCTAACACCGACTGCATCCTATCGGCGAGATAAGAGGAGAACCACCGCAAAACGGTGCCTCCCACTCCCAAGTCGCCGAGACGATGCAGAAGGATACCATGGTCGATGGTATCGAAAGCCGCTGAGAGGTCAAGTAGCACCAGGATGGAGGAATTCCCCCCATCCCAGGCCCGCCAGAGATCATCCATCAGAGCGACCAAGGCAGTTTCTGTACTGTAGCCGCGCCTGAAACCCGACTGATAAGGATCTAGATGATCTGTTTCATCCAGAAGTTGCAGAAGCTGAGTAACCACCACCTTCTCCACAACTTTCCCTAAGAAAGGTAACTTATGCATACACCCTCCACTGACCACTTAAGTATGAAGTAAAATCCATGGAAGTCAATTTGTGATTGAAACTGTGAACATTTGTAGTTGAGACAACTGAATCAGGTAGGGCATTCCAGACTTTGACAACTCTATTATAGAAATCATACTTTTTTACAGTCAAGTGTAAATCATGGCTATTTCCTCCTAGCATTCCAGACATTCTCAGTCTGCTTCATCCCCTCTTGGATCTGGATAAATGTGCAGCATTTAAGGACCATGCCATATAGCCTGCACCACTGACCAATGTGGAGAAACTCTTTTTTGCTAATGTATCTGCAGAAACACATCGTAATATGGCCAGGTTTTCTATACTGTTGTTTGTATTTGAGTCAAACTATTAATCATATACATGCACCAATTTTCTTCACACCATGTGTAAAATTAACTAGTTTCCAAAGATCGATGTGATTTAAAAGAAATCTTTATCTCGTTAATAGTTCACATTTTAATTTGGTTTTTTCTCTCTGTGTTCTCTTTGGATGATGTATTTTGCTGACAGCTGGTCTAAGACGAACTTTTTTCTTTTCTTTTGATTATTTAATGTAACCACTTAGTGCACAGCCTTTCAGATTCATGTGAAAAATGTAGATTTGCCTGTTTTTAAATAAAGTAAAAATTGGTATGAACTCAATTCAAGGAAGATTTTCCTTGATATAATCCAAGAACTGGTGTTAGAGGAAAGTCAGCACTAGAGTTAAGTGTCACCAATCTTGAGTGCAGAAAAATAAGAGTAGCAGAAAAAATCCCAAATTGCATTAATAGAGGGATACAATCTAGGACTAGGGAGGTACTAATATCACTCTATAAAACCTTAGTTAGACCTCACCTAGAGTACTGCATCCAGTTTTGGTCACCACACTACAAAAAAGACATTGAGACTCTAGAGAAAGTGCAGAGGAGAGCAACCAGGATGATTAGGGGACTGGAAACTATAACATACGAAGAGCGGTTGCAAGAACTGGGCATCGCCAGTCTAGCGAAGAGAAGGACCGGGGAAACATGATAGCAGTGTTCCAATACTTGAGGGGCTGCCACAGAGAGGAGGGGGTCAGGCTGTTTTCCAAGGCACCAGAAGGTCAGACATGGAATAATGGATGGAAACTGATCAAGGAGAGATTCCACCTGGAAATAAGGACAGTCAGAGCGATGAACCAGTGGAACAGCTTGCCTACAGAGGTTGTGAGAGCTCCAACTCTTGAGACTTTCAAAAAGAGATTGGACTGCCAGTTGACTGATATGGTGTAGGGACTCCTGCTTGAGCAGGGGGGGGGGTTAAACTAGATGACCTACAAGGTCCCTTCCAACTCTAGTAATCTGAAAAAAAAATCTAATTGGGAACACCATGGAAGTAAAGAGGTTGGGTACCACATTGAAGAACAGCAGAAGTTCAGTTACCTGGCTATTGGATTATCTTCCTCAAACATTACTTTCTGGACAAGACAAGACCTGACAGGATGGAGCACAACTACAACAGAACAGTGTCCTAATGGGAATATCTATGGTTCTTCACTAACTTGCTTTTTTCCCCCAGTTACCCTTCTGCACATAGAGCCCCATAGAAGTTTAGATCCCTAAAGGAGAAATTACTGAAAATTATAGTGAATCAGCGTTCCAGTCTTTGAGACCTCTTCTGCTACTTCTCCAGTGAGTGCCTTTGATGTAAACATCACCCTGTAGCAACATGGAAGCGATCTTGCATCAGAAGAGGATAAATGCCTCGGGTCACACTGAGTGTGGCACAATTTTAATAGAGGCAGGGGCTGGGTTCCTCTCTCCTTTCCAAGTGAAGCTGGGTGTGTCTCTTTCTGAATTGGGAAAGCCACTGGCATTCCACCTTGTCATATTAGATTAGATTGGATTACTAGAGTTGGAAGGGACCTTGTAGGTCATCTAGTCCAACCCCCCCTTGTGAGAGTGCTTTGAATTCCCCTAACTCTCCTTGTTGTTCTTGTTTAGAAACAGGAAGGGGATTGATTCAGGCTTATGAATTGTGAATCCCCTAGTTCTGCTTCCGGTGCTACTGATGTGCCAGCCCTATGAATTATGGACCACCTGCTTCCGTTCCTGATCCTGCTGGTGGTCCAGCCAGTCTGTGGGAAGCTTAGAATGAAATGCCCGCTAAGTTTGGGGGAGGAAGATAGAAAAAAGCCATGGAACTACTATAGGCCAGGAGACCATCTCATTAGTGTGATCACCACAGCAACAACAACACCTCGTTTAACATTTCCTTTCAACGTGGCTCCTGATACACAGTCACATTCGTAAGTCATTCAGTGTGAGGGAGTTGCCTTCCCTCCATTTGCAGTTCTAACACTTTCTTGATTTTCTTCATATTTTATTTAACTCATAGAGGAACATTGCAGGGCCTGTTTAATTTCCTGAATTGTTTTGATTTCCGCTGTCCCTTTTTATCTTCTTTTTTGTAAGAGCCTCAAATCCAAAGATGGGGCAGAAAAATATCTTAAACATATCCAGGTTATTTTCCTCTCCCCATCCAGTCCTTCATTCATCACTTGAATACTGACTTTTGTTTATAGTAATTATTGAAAGGGTTGTAGTTGCATCTGCACAGCCCATTTCCATATTTTTTATAACCACTCATTGGTATTCAAAGCCTGATCCTTAGAAAAATGAAGGTTGGCCTGATGTTAGAGTTTCTTTTCTGGGTCACTTATGAAACATTCTCTTCATTTTATGATGGCTCTACTTTTAATTATTGAATGATATTGAATGCTGGTTATTGAAGAAATGAAAATTAGGAATGTTACAAATAATGATTCTCTGCATTTGTGGTTCTTAACCCTGGTGGAGGATTATCTACATATTCTCAACACTCATAAAAATTAAATGGTGATAGGAGGTGCCTCTGATTGTGAATCAGTATTGCCCTAAATAGATTTGTAGAGACAAAGAGGAATAAATGACATGTTTTATTATTTCTGTTAATGATGATGACAATAACATGAATATTTTTACAGTAGTTTATCTACTGATCAGTCTAGAATCTTCCACTACATTTTTGCCATTCAATTGGTAAATAGGAACCCCCAGCTTCTACACAATCTCACACTTGGCTCCAACATCCATGACAACTATTTGAACACACTTGGCACTTCAGATGCCTTGCTGGACATGCTCTCGACTGGAGAAGCCAATGTTCCCAACTACAGTTGTGGAAAGAAAGACAACATCTTGGCCCTTCTTGATGCAGCTAGAAGGGACATCTCCATCCAGATGTCAACATTAGTAGGAACCCACAAAGTCCCACAGGTTTGTGTGTGTGTTTCTCTATCTGGTAAAGAGAGTGAAGTGGTGGTGAGTGAGCAATAGATCCAATCATGTTTACTCCATGGAATTCAAGAGCTGTTTTTTTATCATGAAGAGAAATAATAAATAAATAAATAAATACGCACACAAATAAAAATCATCTTTACGAAAATAATGGTATTTTCAATGGTGAGCAAACCCTATATTCGTGGAAATAATTCCAATGGATTAGCTTATTTACAACTGATAAAAATATATGTGTTATAGAATCCTAGGGACCCTAGCATTAATTATCAGTAGGGACCCTAGCATTACTTTTTTTTAAAAAAAGCAAACACTTTATCCAAGATGTCATTTTTACCTTAATATGTTCATATTCTAGTTCATCAAAAAACACAATAGAGCCCCTGGAGAGGACTCAGCTAGCTACTGGCTGAACTATTCAAAAAATAACCCAACTGATAGGCTTTGTCCTTATTTCCAGGTTGAATCTCTCCTTGCTCAGTTTCCATCCATTATTCCTTGTCTGGCCTTCAGGTGCTTTGGAAAATGTATTGACCCCCTCCTCTCCGTGGCAATCCCTCAAATATTGGAAGACTGCTACCATGTCTCCCCTGGTCCTTCTCTTCACTATACTAGCCATGCCCAGTTCCTGTAACCATTCTTCATATGTTTTACTCTCCAGTCCCCTAATCACCCTGGTTGCTCTTCTCTGCACTTTTTCTAGAGTCTCAATATAGAAGACTAGACTTCTAATGTTATCATAATTCTCCCAGTATTAATAAATCAGATAAGTTAAAAAGGATGACTAGCTAAAATTGTACCTTTGAAAATTTACCAAGTATTTCAAAGCAGAAATAGCTAACTAAATCTCATAGGACAGTATGTACTTTAACAATATTTGAGTAGCTAGACAAAGTGATTAAATATAGAAGATTTAATCAAGTTCCTTATAATGAACAGGCTTGCATTTGCAGAATCCCAGAGATGCAAGACATAACAGAGCTGTTATTTGAATGTCAAATGTAAAACAAAGAGAGTGATCCGTATCTTGAAATGCCCATTAAATAAATATTCTATTCAGATCCTTATGTTAAAACAACATATTTCCTGTATGGTCAGAATACTAAAAATATATTTATTAAAGCCATTTATTTGAATAAAATAGTTCAGTTGAAATGAGGATATGTGGATGTTATCACAGTAAATCATAGGGGTGATAAAGAAATATGATTTTTGTTCTTTAGCATTGTTCTTTTGTATTTAATTTGTTTCTTTTATTCTATTTTTATATAGGGTCTTGTTCTGCTCTTTATAGTCTGTATCTTGATATGGCCAAATGACTAATCAGCAATAAACTATACTAAAATGCCTTTGACAACCAACGTGGATTTATTAAAAGGTACTATTTCAGACTTGATCTGACACCCAAACATAATAAAGCATTCCTTATTGCTTTTTCAGATGAGTTATGCAAGTGGTTCAGCAGATCTTATTGATAAAAATCAATTCCCATTTTTCCACCGGATGGTGCCCAAAGAAGGGATCCAGTACCCAGGAATTATCCAACTTCTCCTCCATTTCAGATGGACCTTGATTGGTGTCATTGCTTCAGATACAGAAAATGGAGAGAATTTCATGAGGATTTTTACTCCTTTGCTTATCAAGAATGGAATTTGTGTTGTTATATCACAACAGCTCTCAATGACTGGCCACAAAGCATCACTCAGGGATGCCCTCTCTAAGTGGAGGCAAGTCAATGTCTTTGTTCACTTCATGGAATATGATTCCGGCTTGGACACAATTCGTCCTTTCCATTTGACACTTGAAGATTTGCCAGGACCCATTGAAGGGAAAGTCTGGATCATTTCACCCGTTGTGAAATGGACACTGAGAAGGAACATACTTTTCAAATATGTCCATAGTATTTGGAACTTTGATATCAAGGATAAAGAAAGTCCTAAGGATGATGCCTTTGAACCCATTCTCTTTGTACAACCTCAGTTTCAAGACCAGTCTTTTCGCTGTTCTTTTTCAAAGCAGTTCTTTTCTATCAAGGGCCGAAGAAAATGCACCCAGAAAGCACCATTGGAGACCCAAGAGAAAAGGAACAGCATCCTGATTCCAAATGATCACCATGTTTACAGTATCATTAAGACTCTGGCCCATGCCTTGAGTGCTGCGTATTCATCCAGATCCAGGTGGATAAGGAAGGCAAGCGAGGAGAGGTTGGTGGCTTCAAGACTGCAGCCATGGCAGGTATGTCATCCTGACAAGGATGCATCAAAGCTAGTTCCTTTGAAGAAAGAATACAAATGAGAGGAAGAAGAACCTTCTCAGCTTCCTAGTGCTACAAAAGACCAACACGTTACGCAAATCTAACTGCTGGGGGCATAATATTCCATAGAGAGGACATTATGATAGCTAGATGATAGCTATCTAGATGATAGATGGATGGATGGATGGATGGATGGATGAATGGATGGATGGATAGATAGATAGATAGATAGATAGATAGATAGATAGATAGATAGATAGATAGATAGATAGACAGACAGACAGACAGACAGAAAGACAGAAAGACAGAAAGACAGACAGACAGACAGACAGACAGACAGACAGACAGACAGACAGAGAGACAGACAGACAGACAGACAGACAGACAGACAGACAGACAGACAGACAGACAGACAGACACACAATTGGGTGTGTTAATATATGATTGAGCCACAAATCATTGTTATGTGTATATTGCTTTAAATGCATTGTGGATGATTACTATATAAATAAGCAAGAGAGCATGCTCAGTGTGGTTGGTGGTTGTGGTTCAGTGTGGTGAGTGGTGTTTGATGGTGTGTTCCTGATTGAAGACTCTCTGCTGCTTTACTGATAAGTAGATTACTTTATGACTGTGTGGAATTGCTGTGAAGAGAAGAGGAACTATCTGTGATAGTATAGAATTGAGTAAATAGCTGTAATATTTGTTTGTGAGTTAAAACAAAGATAGGCAAGAAGAAGAAACTTCGCATTGACTGAATAACTGTGTATGACTTGGACTTCCTATTTAACTTTGCTACTATTCAAGTAAAAACTACTTTGTACATACTAAAGATATTCTGTTTATTGACTGAATAGCATTCATATCAAACTGCAACACCATTACTACAACACATTCCGCTGTGTATGTGCTTAACAGCACAATAACTCCTTAACAGATAGACAGATAGATAAGGTAAAGGTTCCCCTTGCACATATGTGCTAGTTGTTTCTGACTCTAGGAGGCGGTGCTCATCTCCGTTTCAAAGCCAACAAGCCAGCGCTGTCCAAAGACATCTCCGTGCTCATGTGGCCAGCATAGCAATAGCAATAGCACTTTTCTTATATACCGCTTCATAGTGCTTTACAGCCCTCTCTAAGCGGTTTACAGAGTTCAGCATATTGCCCCCAACAATCTGGGTCCTCATTTTACCGACCTCGGAAGGATGGAAGGCTGAGTCAACCTTGAGCCTAGTGAGATTTGAACAGCTGAACTGTTGAACTAGCAGTCAGCCTGCAATGGCTGCATTTAACCACTGCACCACTTCAGCTCCTCGCATGACTAACACTGAAGGCACATGGAACGCTTTTACCTTCCCACCAAAATGGTCCCTATTTTTCTACTTGCATTTTTACATGCTTTCGAATTGCTAAGTTGGCAGAAGCTGGGACAAGTAATGGGAGCTCACTCCATTACGTGGCGCTAGGGATTCGAACTGCCAAACTGCCAACCTTTATGATTGATAAGCTCAGCGTCTTAGCCACTGAGCCACCACGTCTCTTGATAGCTAGGTAGCTAGGTAGCTAGGTAGCTAGGTAGCTAGGTAGCTAGGTAGCTAGGTAGCTAGCTAGCTAGCTAGCTAGATAGATAGATAGATAGATAGATAGATAGATAGATAGATAGATAGATAGATAGATAGATAGATAGATAGACAGACAGACAGACAGACAGACAGACAGACAGACAGACAGACAGACAGACAGACAGACAGACAGACAGACAGACAGACAGACAGATAGATAGATAGATAGATAGATAGATAGATAGATACTAAACATTGTATTTTTTAAAAAAAGAATCATGCATTTTAATATATTCCTGTATGTACAGGTTTGTGATCACCATCGTAGAATTTCACTTTCAAAAATTTCAAGTCACCCCAGAGAGCATCTAGTCCACTCCCATCTCTCTGCAGGAATCCCAGGCTAGGACTTATGGCTCCCCAGTCTTTGCCTTAAGACAATAATTAAAGGGGAGACTGAATATCTCTACTACTACTGCCATAGCAGAGGTGGGTTCCTCCCAGTTCGGACCGGTGTGCCCAAACTGGTAGGAAACTGCTGGTGATGTCACGATGACATCACAGAACCGGTTCTGTCGGTGCTGGTCCGTGGATGCCGCCATCTTTTTTTAAAAAAAAATTATTTTGGGGGGGGGATTTTATTTCCAGATTTTGGGGTTTTTTTTTCTTCTGCGCATGCACAGAACCCAAATTTCCAGCACTGCACATGCATCACCATCTTGTTTTTGGCTTTTGGGGGGATTTTTTTTATTTTTTTGGCACTGCGCATGTGCACGCACACGCCCATGAGGCACTGCCGCACAGCTTCAAAGGAAGCGAACCGGCAGCGAGATAAGTTAGAACCCACCCCTCTACCATAGTATATTATTATCAGTTACTAGGATCCATATATAATACTATCAGAAAAATTACAAAATCTACTTAGTATCTCTCCATTCATTTGTATTTATATGGGATACTATAATTTCTTAAGCACTAGTTGCTAAAATGCAAATATTTTCTACTAGATTTCATTTATACAATTTCCTCTGTCAAGAAGTTGATATTTTCCTATGAGTTGGTATAAATCCTTTATTTTGAGTTGGTATAAATCCTTTATTTTAAAAAAATCATGATTTGTCATCTATGTCTGTATAAATTTAACTATAGCAGAACAGATGATCAACTTATTGGGCTAACTTATTCACGACTACTCCATTTTATGTAAAACATTGCAAATTATTTGAATATAATTTTACAAATAGATTTTATCCACTTAATTATCACACCATCCAGTTCTCACTTTATTTATTTTATTTATTTTGGAATTCTTATATGCCGCCCAACTCCCTAAGGACTCAGGGCGGCGTACAACAGTGAGAAAATACAAGAATAACCAAAATCTAAAAAGTTAATTAAAAGCAAATATAAAAATTAAAACACACTATAAAAAGAATCATCACCAACCATTCAACATCATACATACTTGGGGGGTGGGCTCGAATGAATTAAGCTCAACTTAACTAGATTCCTAATAAATAGATCAGGAGGTTGTTTTTTTAATAATTCACTAAAATCAAATTATATCAGAAGCATTCCCACAATCTATTAAGGAAATTTAATTATATGTGGGAATGACATTGATGATGAAGGAAGTGATGCTGCCCAGGAATGATCAAATAAGAGGTGGGGAGACTACCGCTGCATAAAGGGCAGACAAGGAAACTTTGAAAGGGCCCCCCTTAAGTTTTCAAGCTTGAAAAATAGTTTTTGGGAGATTAGCCCTTTCAGACTTGTGATATTCTATTAATGTAGCCTTATGATAAAGTAGAACTAGCTCATCTGGTGTACCTGGGAGAAGATTAGCTTGACAAATTATTTCATGACAAGCCCATGCTTTGTAGCAATCACCTTGTTCTTTTCAAGTAGTTTATGAATAACCTCTCTGTTTGTTTGTTTATTTGTAACCTGTTCTAGGATTATCCAGGGGTGGGCTTCAAAAATTTCAGCAATGGGTTCTCTGTCAGGTTCAGTAGTGGGTTCCTACCGGTGCGGTCCACTCCACCGCACCGGTAGCGATTGGCTGGTGACGTCATCATGCCGGTGCCGGTCCCTGGGCGCCATCTTTTTTTGATTTTTTTTAAATTTTTTTTTAAATTTCCTTCTGAGCATGTGCAGAAGCCGAGTTCCGGCACTCTGCATGAGGTCGCCATTTGTTTTTCAGCCATGCCGTGCAAGCGAACTGGCAGCGAGGTAAGTTAAAAAAACCCTCCCCAGCCAGCATTTCTCCTAAAGGCAGGGGGGGGGGGATAAAGAGCAGCCCAGCAACTTTGCAGGGTCCTTAGAATCCCCTCTTCCCAGCCAGCGTTTCTCCTAAAGGCTGCTCTTTATCCCCCCTCCCCACAGCCTTTAGGAGAAATGCTGGCTGGGAAGAGGGGATTCTAAGGACCCTGCAAAGTTGCTGGGCTGCTCTTTATCCCCCCCTCACCGCCTTTAGGAGAAATGCTGGCTGGGGAGAAGAGGTTTCCTAACGATCCTCTTCTCCCCAGCCAGCGTTTCTCCTAAAAGGGGGGGGGGAATAAAGAGCAGCCCAGCAACTTTGCAGGGTCCTTAGAATCCCCTCTTCCCAGCCAGCGTTTCTCCTAAAGGCTGCTCTTTATCCCCCCTCCCCACAGCCTTTAGGAGAAACGCTGGCTGGGAAGAGAGGATTCTAAGGACCCTGCAAAGTTGCTGGGCTGCTCTTTATCCCCATCCCCGCCTTTAGGAGAAACGCTGGCTGGGGAGAAGAGGTTTCCTAACGATCCTCTTCTCCCCAGCCAGCGTTTCTCCTAAAGGCGGGGGGGGAGAATAAAGAGCAGCCCAGCAACTTTGTAGGGTCGTTAGAATCCCCTCTTCCCAGCCAGCGTTTCTCCTAAAGCAGGGGTCGGGAACCTATGGCTCGCGAGCCAGATGTGGCTCTTTTGATGACTGCATATGGCTCGCAGCAGGGGTGAAATCCTCCCGGTTCGCCCGGGCCAGTCCTTCGGCGTATAGCCGATGGAACTGGCGGCGGTTGCGGCGCGGAGCTTCTCCTGCCCGCTTTCCCGTCCCGGCTGAACACAATCACCGCTTTCCCGTCCCGGCTGAACACAATCATTTGGGTTATTTTTCCCTCTGTGCATGCGCGCGCATGCACAGAGGGAAAAATAACCCAAATGGCGGCGTTCAGCCGGGACGGGAGGAGCTAAAAAACGGCCATGGCCACATCCCCGCAGTTCTCCAGCCAAGCGGCTGAAGAAGCCCCGGAGCCCCGCCGCCAACCTGCGTCTCCTGCTGGGAAGGAGCCTCTGTCGCTGTCTCTCGCGGGGTTCCAGCCACCCGACTGAGTCCCTGACCGCGGCACCGGCAGGGTTAATGCGTATGGGAGAGGAGAGAGAGCGCTACCGCCGCCACTGCTGCTTTCACCGCTCCGATATTTCTTTGGTGGGCGCGCGCGGGAGGGACCGCTGAGCAGAGGCACCCGGCGAGCGGGGTGAGAGGCGTGGGGATGCCAGAAGTGGCGGCGGCGGCGACAGGCTCCTGCCCGCGTCTCCCACCCGCCTCTTGCCTTAAGCTGCCGGCCGCCTCTGCTCCATGGTCCCTCCCGCGCGCGCCCACCAAAGAAATATTGGAGCGGTGAAAGCAGCAGTGGCGGCGGGTAGCGCTCTCTCTCCTCTCCCATACGCATTAACCCTGCCGGTGCCGCGGTCAGGGACTCAGTCGGGTGGCTGGAACCCCGCGAGAGACAGCGACAGAGGCTCCTTCCCAGCAGGAGACGCAGGTTGGCGGCGGGGCTCCGGGGCTTCTTCAGCAACCCACCCACCTACCTCGCTTGGTGCGGTTCCCCGCACTTGACGTCTTGGAAGAGGGCTGGGCAAGGGAGAAAGGAGCCACGGTGGGGATTGGTTTGCAGAGAGAAAGAAAGAAAGAAAGAAAGAAAGAAAGAAAGAAAGAAAGAAAGAAAGAAAGAAAGAAAGAAAGAAAGAAAGAAAGAAAGAAAGAAAGAAAGAAAGAAAGAAAGAAAGAAAGAAAGAAAGAAAGAAAGAAAGAAAGAAAGAAAAAGAAGAAGAAGAAGAAGAAGAAGAAGAAGAAGAAGAAGAAGAAGAAGAAGAAGAAGAAGAAGAAGAAGAAGAAGAAGAAGAAGAAGAAAGAAAGAAGAAGAAGAAGAAGAAGAAGAAGAAGAAGAAGAAGAAGAAGAAGAAGAAAGAAAGAAAGAAAGAAAGAAAGAAAGAAAGAAAGAAAGAAAGAAAGAAAGAAAGAAAGAAAGAAAGAAAGAAAGAATCATTACCAATGCTATGATGGAAATCACCAACTCAAAGACAAATATCACTTTGGAGCAAGGAAGCTGCTACAGCAGCAACAAATTAAACAGCACAAAGACAGGGATTCTCTCAATATCCCATTGTCCCTATTGACATTTAGTTGAATTCACTTTTAAAATATATTATATGGCTCTCACTGAAATAAATTTCCAAATTTTTTGCTTTCATGGCTCTCTTAGTCAAAAAGGTTCCCGACCCCTGTCCTAAAGGCTGCTCTTTATCCCCCCTCCCCATAGCCTTTAGGAGAAACGCTGGCTGGGAAGAGGGGATTCTAAGGACCCTGCAAAGTTGCTGGGCTGCTCTTTATCCCCCCCCCACCTTTAGGAGAAACGCTGGCTGGGGAGAAGAGGGTCGTTAGGAAACCTCTTCTCCTCAGCCAGCGTTTCTCCTAAAAGCTATGGGGAGGGGGGATAAAGAGCAGCTCAGCAACTTTGTAGGGTCCTTAGAATCCCCTCTTCCCAGCCAGCATTTCTCCTAAAGCCTATGGGGAGGGTGAGACAGAGGGCAGCCCGGCAACCTTAGCTGGAGGGAGTGGGAGAGGAAAAGAAAGAAAAGGAAAGTGGGAGGGAAGGAAAGGAAAGGAAAGAAGGGAAGGGAGGAGAGGGGAAGGGGAAGGGGAGGGAAGAAAAGGAAAGAAGGAAAGGGGGAAGGGAGGGGAGGGGAGGAAATGGAAGGAAAGGAAAGGAGGAAAGGAAAGAAATGGAACGGGAAAAGAAAGGAAAGGAAAGAAGGAAAGGAAAGGGGGGAGGGGAGGGGGAGGAAAGGAAAGGAAAGGGAAGGGCAGGGGGGAGGAGAATGGAGGGAAGGGAAGGGGGAAGGGAGGAGAGGAGAGGAGAGGAGAAGAAATGGAAGGAAAGGAAAGGAATGGAACGGGGAAAAAGGAAAGGAAAGTGGGAGGGGAGGGGGGGACTACAACTACGGCTCTGGAATATGGGACTGACTTTCCCACCAAAATCAGCAAGCCAGTCATTCTGCCCATCTTCATTTTCCTTCACTCAGATTGACCAAGCTTCTTGAGAGAAGGAACACAAAAGGGGTTTCCAGGCTGTGTGCCTGGACCAGGCACTTTCTCTTGCACAAGCAGACAGGTAGGCCTGAAAGGCAGCTGAGCTCCCCCCCACCAGTGGTCCGCAGGATTTAAAATTATGAATTTGGTGGTCCCTGAAGTCCAAAAGGTTGGAGACCCCTGGTCTATCACTCTCTTGGGCAAAGCGTGTGAGCCATTTCCTCCTTTCATTGGTCCATGAATGTACATCTATAGTATGTAGATAATAAAGTTGAAAAATGGTGAACAATATTTTTACAGAACTCTAGATTCATTGAGGCTGGGTGTGACAAGGAATGGCTGGGAGGGGAGGGGCCAGGCGAGGCACCCCTTGACGTGAGTGACATCGAGTTGGCCACGCCCACCCAGTCACATGACCATCAAGCCCCGCCTGCTGAGTCACATGACCATGAAGCCACGCCCACCCAGTCACATGACCATGAAGCCACGCCCACCTGGTCACATGACAATCAAGCCACACCCACAAAATAAGCCACGCCCACAGAGTGGTAGTAAAAAATTTGGGAACCCTACCCTGGTCAGGTTGCTGGGTGGGCATGGCCTAGTCAGCCTCCTGCACCATTGTGTGTGTTTGTGTGTGTGTTTTTTCCTTTCCCAGGACCCGGAAGCTTTCCTCGAGCCTCTGGGAGGGTGAAAACTGCCTCCCCCGAGCTCTGGAGGCCCTCCGGAGCTTCCGGGACGCTGACCAACTGTACCCAGCGAGTAGTCCTCAAATGCTCTAAGTCCACATGGAGAGAAGTAAGCAGTGGGGTACCACAAGGTTCCGTCCTAGGCCGAGTACTCTTTAATATCATCATAAATGACCTAGATAAGGGAATAGCAGGAGAACTAACCAAATTTACAGATAACACCAAGCTGGCGGGAGTAGCAAACACCCCAGAGGACAGACTCAAAATCCAGAGGGACCTCGACAGACTTGAACATTGGTCCCAAACCAATAAAATGAAATTTAACACACAGAAAAGTAAAATTCTGCATCTAGGCAAGAAGAATCAAAAATACACATACAAACTGGGCGAAACCACACTCAATAGCAGCAATTGCGAGAGGGATCTCGGAGTCTTGGTAGACAGCCAACTAAATATGAGCCAGCAGTGTGCAGCAGCAGCCAAAAAGGCCAACACAGTCCTGAGCTGCATAAATAGAGGGATACAATCAAGGACCAGAGAGGTACTTGTACCACTCTATAAAGCCATGGTCAGATCACACCTAGAGTACTGTATCCAGTTTTGGTCACCACACTACAAAAAAGACATTGAAACCCTAGAGAAAGTGCAGAGGAGAGCAACCAGGATGATAAAGGGTCTGGAAAATAAAACATACGAAGAGCGGTTGCAGGAACTGAGCTTGGCCAGTCTGGCGAAGAGAAGGACCAGGGGTGACATGATAGCAGTGTTTCAATACTTGAGGGGCTGCCACAGAGAGGAGGGGGTCAGGCTGTTCTCTATTGCACCAGAAAGCCAAACAAGGAATAATGGATGGAAGCTGACCAAGGAGAGATTCAACCTGGAAGTGAGGAGAAACTTTCTGACAGTGAGAGCGATTAACCAGTGGAACAGCTTGCCAGCAGAGGTCGTGAGAGCCCCAACACTTGCGACCTTCAAGGAGAGACTGGACTGCCATCTGTCTCAAATGGTGTAGGAACTCCTGCTTGAGCAGAGGGTTGGACTAGATGACCTACAAGGTCCCTTCCAACTCTAATAATAAATCTAAAAAATAAATCTAAACTCCTGCTTGAGCAGAGGGTTAGACTAGATGACCTATAAGGTACCTTCCAACTCAAATAAAAAAATTAAATACAAATATAAAAGCACCACATGGGATTAAAAAAAACCCCAAAGTTTTCTTATTTAAAATTCCTGTATGTTCCTTTTTTAGTTCCATCTCTTTCTGGAGAAGAATGAGTTTTGCAATCTTTCCAACTTTAAAATGTACTTGGACCAAACCGGGGATGTAAAAGCAGATCTGGACATCATGGGCTGGGTTTTTCTCCCCAGTGAGGAACCCATCCAAGAGCAACTAGGGAGTTTTGAAAGACAGAGACTTATTATCAGTGAAGATGCCCTTTCACGGTTAAAGTTGCTCAACAAGGTGGGGAAAATATTGCAAATTATTCTTTGTTTTCCAAAGCCTTAGGACCAGGAGTGGTTATTCACTTATTTTCCTTACCAGTTCGCAAATGTGAGCGCATGCGCATGCACTCTCGCTTTGCTCACATGCACCTTTTCCACACATACACATGGCCTTCCACGCATGCTCTTTGCTCACACACATGCCTTGTACGAATTCACATGGCTTGAAAATGTGCCTAAATAGGCTATGGCATATCGCCGGGGCGGGTGGGCAGGCCAACCGACTTGCAGGTCTCTACTACCAGTTCACCTGAACTGGTCCGAACCGGCTAAATACCACTTCTGCTTACTACCAATTTTAAGTGGGATACGTTTAGTCACCAAAGAGGATGAGCTTCATTAGAGTTGAATGTGGGGTTTATAATCCTTATAGATATTTTCAAATGGTTCGGGAGGCTTCAATAGCATTGACCAATGTGCCCTTCAGTTCTGTAGAGATTCTCAGTCATCCAGGTCATGGTTGTCCCAAAGGTGCTTTTTCAGGAGGCAACTGGGCTTTCTTGTTTTTTCTTTTGAAAATGTTTCTCTTCTCATCCAAGAAGCTTCTTCAGCTCTGATAGGACAGTGGGGAATGGAAGGATTTATATTCCTTGCAGACAGCTGGTAATCTGCATCCTTTTAGAGGGTCATTGAAGCACTTGGAGACTCCAGAGGCTCTTCCCGACCTTCCAGTAGACCCATTTTTCACCCTCCCCATGCCACCACGTGTGCCCTGCATCCAAAACAGGCCGCGTGGGGACTCCTGAGAGGGGAGGGGTGGGGTATTGCAGGGTGAGCGGGGCCAGCCAGGAGTGGGATTTGGGGATTCTCTAAACTGTACAGAATCTTAGTTAGAGGTTCTCCCGAACCCCTGCAAACCCCCAGCAGCACACCCCTGAACTTGGCACTGTTTAACACAGTCTAGAAGAAACTATTCTAGAACCTACTGGTAAGAAGTTACTTCTTTCATCACAGTTTTTTCTACTTTAATAAGTATAATACAATAATATTTAATAAATCTTTTAGAATAAATGTAACTCTACAATTTCATATGGGATCTATAATAGGCCCCTCGCACTGGAGCAAATGAGATGGGCCAATGCAATTGGTGATGTTTTGCACTGACCTAACTGAAGCCCAAAGACTATTTGAATTGTCTATCTCAATTTTATGTGGATAGTGAGTCCCAACATATTTTCTGTGGCATTCCTTGTTTTTTCTGCTTAGTCTCTGCCTCAATCCAAATGTGTAGAAAATTGTAATCCTGGATTTGTCAAGAGGGCTCGAGAAGAAGAGCCAGTTTGCTGCTATGACTGTGTTCCTTGTCCGGATGGGACCATCTCCACTCAGGAAGGTGGGTGACACTGGAAAACTTGTAGAAATGGATTAATCCAAAGCATTCTGGATGACAGTGCATGTTGAAAGATGCATTAAAGCTCAACTGTTCTCCAAATTTATTATCAAAATGCCCAATTTTTTAACTATGGGAATATATATATATATATATAAAATCTTGAGAGCAGGGCTAGGAAGAGATAGGAAATTGTGGCTGAATGGGCAAGCTTTACCTCTGCCACAGAAAATATTTCTTCAGGTTTTTTTTTACAGATGCTTCTATATTTACTTTGGTAGGAACATAAGAGGACTTTGAAATTTGAGGAACTGTCTCAAGTCAACCTCTTGAAAAGATGATTGCAATGCAGTCTTTTCCTGAGGATCGCTAGGAAGGTATCACTGCTCCATATTGAAGTAGTGTGGACACTCTGATTTCTGCTCGACTACTATTTGGAGCCTTGACAATGGGTGCATCTCATTACACCAATATTATTACTGCTCTCGGTAGCCATTCCAGATTATTAGCAGAACTAGCTTTCTCTGCCAGCCAAATAGTTTTTATGAGAGAGACACCCTCAGTTCATGATATTAAAATGCGTCATGTGGCAGTACTCAGGATGTTTGCCTAGAAAGATTAAATGACTCATTAATTACATTAATAATCTAGGTTGCTAGGAAGGTTCTGTACATTACACAGGAAATCTTTCACCTCCTAGGACTTCCCCATATTTCACAGATCTTAGCTATGTGGTTTTTTAGAAAATGATATTCATCCTAATATTTTTTTCTGTGGAATTATTAAGAAATGCATCTTGGAATATTGTCACTGTATCAGCTGTTTTCCAAAGAAGTTGTTTCTTGAAAGGTAAAAGTGAAGAATCTTATAGAAATATTACTTTGGGGTTTTGTCAGATACGGAGAAATGCACCAAATGTCCAGATGATAAATATCCAAATGAGGACCGAGTCCAATGTATCCCCAAAAGAATAACCTTCCTGTCTTATGAAGAACATCTGGGTGTTATCCTGGTCTCTTTTGCTGTACTTCTGTTCCTGACCACAGGTTTTGTTTTAATCATATTTATTAAATACCAAGAAACTCCCATTGTCAAAGCCAATAACCGAGACCTCTCTTACATTCTCTTGGTCTCCCACCTACTTTGCCTCTCGTCCCCCTTTCTCTTCATTGGTCAACCAAGGAAAACCACTTGCCTTCTCCGACAGACAGTTTTCAGCATCATTTTCTCAGTTGCAATTTCTGCTCTCTTGGCCAAAAGCATCATGGTGGTTCTGGCTTTCCTAGCAACAAAGCCAGGCAATCGAGTGAAGAGATGGTTGGGGAAGAGCTTGGCCAATGCCATCATCCTTTCTTGTTCTGCAGTCCAAATTATCATCTGCTCCATCTGGCTGGGATTTTCTCCCCCATTCCCTGACTCTGACTTTCACTCCCAGTCTGGAGAGATCATCCTGCAATGTAACGAAGGCTATGTTGTTATGTTCTACATCACCCTCAGCTACATGGGCTTCTTGGCTACCATCTGCTTCGTGGTGGCTTTCCTAGCCAGGAATCTTCCTGGAGCCTTCAACGAAGCCAAGCTGATCACCTTCAGCATGCTGGTCTTCTGCAGTGTCTGGGTGACTTTTGTGCCCACCTATCTGAGCACCAAAGGGAAATACATGGTGGCTGTTCAGGTCTTCTCCATCTTGTCCTCCAATGCTGGTCTGCTTGGCTGCATCTTCCTCCCCAAGTGCTACATTATCATTTTGAGGCCTAACCTGAATACAAAGGAGCAGCTTACAAGCAGAAGAAATGTAAAAATTTAACAGAGGAATTTCAAGTTTCAACAGGCCACATCTAGAAAATGGTCCAACTTGTTCTCCATACATGAGTGGTCCAACAATATTGTTTGAAATAATTCAATATATTGGAAGTATCCCCAATATTTGTCCAGTGAAATTTGAAGATGTCCATAGAGCTCTGTTGAACTCTTAAAGGAACTTTTCTGTCCTCTGCCCTTAGCCTTGTGGCCTGAGATACCACATTCAGGTTTTTGAAATATGGCATTTGTGCAACGAGAGTCTTGTTGATATGGCAGCAACATAGCAGAGATATTTACATCAGAGACCTCTGACTTTTTGAAAATGAGAGGCAATTGTTGGGAAAGTTTCCAGTTAAAAACCCAAGGAAAGGTTTTATTATTAAGAACCAAACAAGAGAATTTGATCCTGGACTCAGAATGAACGGGGTGATTTGTGTTAAATTAGAAACCGTGTAAGTCTTCTATGAGTAAACTACACATACAAAAAATCTGTTAACATTGTTCTTTGAACTTTAACTTCACTGTTGTTTAACCTGTTAACTATTTTTTTTTCATATATGTAACATATGATAGGTCAGTTGGGTTGCAAATAGATGTAGAAGCTTATACATTTTGGACCTGCTTTGCAAAGGCAGAAGCTATTATTGTTGCAATAGTCTTGTCAGTGTTCTTCAGCTAGGGGGATAATATGTGTTTTTGTCCTTTGTTTTTTTAAAATTCATATTTTTTAATGTTTTGTCTAGTTTTGTTTTGATTCTACTTTTTTCTTTTGGGTTTTGCATTTTAATCTTTTGAATAAAATAAAATTGTCAGAATACGTTTTATTAGGTTATAAAGTGTTGTGACATACAAAATACGAAAGCAAATAAAAGGGTAGGGATAGGGAGGGGGAAAGGGCAGAGAAAAGTGAGGAAGGTTAGGGAAAGAAAAAGAAAAAGAAGCATTGACTTCCGACTGCATCTGTTACAGTAGAATAAGGCATTACCATAATAGTATAAACCAGTCATTTCTACAAGAATCTATTAGTCTCTGATCTGTAAATCCCAGAATCAAAATTTTATTCCTTTTCACATCAAGCACGAAGTTCAGAAGCGGTTTCCATGTGGAAACAAAAGTACTTATGTTGCTTTCTTTGAGCAAAGTAGTCAGCCAACTCCATCAAGTTCTGCAACCATTCTTCTATAGTAGGAATCAAAGTATCCTTTCGTTTTTGCACATACAATACTCTTGTTGCTGTCAACATATATGGTAACAAAGTTCCAAACTTTTTCTCCAATTCTTTTTCCATTAAGCCAAAGATGAAAAGTTCTGGTTTCATATCTATCTCCATTTTCAGGATTTTGTGTATTAAAATATGAAAAATAGTGCAATTTTTTTTGCTTCATCACATGTCCACCATAGATGATAAAAGGTCCCTTCTTTGTTTTTACACTTTTCATAACCATTTCCTGGCTCTGACTCACACTCTCAGCCTGGAATGATTATCCTGCAATGCAACAAAGGCTCTGTTTTCATGTTCTACATCACCCTCAGCTACATGGATTTCCTGGCTGCCATCTGCTTCACAGTCGCTTTTCTGGCCAGGAATCTGCCTGGGGCCTCCAATGAAGCCAAGCTGATCACCTTCAGGATGCTGGTCTTCTGTAGTGTCTGGGTGAGTTTTGTGCCCACCTACCTGAGCACCAAAGGAAAATACATGGTGGCTGTGTAGGTCTTCTCCATCTTCGCTTCCAGTGCCAGATTGCTGGGCTGCATTTTCATCCCCAAGTGCTACATTATTATTCTGAGACCAGACTTGAATACAAAGGAACAGCTTACAACCAGAAGAAAAGTATAAATGTCAGAAAGAAGAATTTTCATTCTCAACACATTCCAACAGGCCAAAAGTAGAAAATGGGCTGTTTTAATACAGGACCTGGGCCAACCATTATGCTTGAAATAATTTAAGTGTGGTCCCATCCTTGTCCAATAGAATTGCAAATTGGCTGCTGAGTTCTCCTGAACTGTTGGATTACCATATCTGTCGTATCCCCTTAGCCTGTGGCTTGAAATGCCACACCACAAATATTTGAAACATGATTCTTGTGCAATGTGAATCTTGTTTATGCCAGAAATATTTTTGGCAGTTTTTTTCTCAAAGTTCCATTATTTTAATTTTATCATAGTTTATCTGCAGTTGGGATTCTTTGTAGTGTAGGACTCAACATCTCAGATAATCACTAAATAGAAAAGAGAAAGAATCCTCCCAGCCAAATTAGGAGGAGGGTAATCTGGCTAATCTAACTCATCAACTAATTCATTATATAGAAGTTAAACAAGAAGGGAGCTAAAATACAAAGTCACTAGAGTTCTACAAAATAATTTCTACAGAATGAAATGATTTAGTGTAGCATGGATGTGGTGTGAGAGAGCGAAGTGAGATTGGGCAGAAACACACAAACAAAAGTTGTCAAAATTCATGCTTCTCCTTCTTCTGACCATTCCAGAGTTATTTAGCTGGTCACTGGGAAATGAAGATGGACATTTGCCTTATCCAAAAAAATCTGTTCTTAGCTTCTTAAAATGGCAGTTTGCAAAGAGAACCTATTCAAAGAATGAACTTCTCCTAAAATCATCACATTTATTCTCAAATTTAGCAGAAATATCTGTGATTTCCTGTGTCATCCTTCTTAGCTGTATTGTTTGTTTGTTTGTTTGTTTGTTTGTTTGTTTGTTTGAATTTGTCAAACAAAAACGAGAACAAGAATAAGAGAATAAAAATACAATGACAGGGACGATAGGCACATTAGTGCACTTATGCACACTCCCTCCACTGACCACTTAAGTATGAAGTTAGGTCCACGGCAGTCAATTTGTGACTGAAACTGTGAACATTTGTAGCTGATACAACTGAATCAGGTAGGGCATTCCAGACTTTGACAACTCTATTATAGAAATCATATTTTTTACAGTAAAGTGTAAATCATGGCTGTTTTGTCCTAGCATTCCAGACATTCTCAGTCTGCTTCATCCCCTCTTGAATCTGGATAAATGTGCACCATTTAAGGACCATGCCATATAGCCTGCACCACTGACCAATATGGAGATACTCTTTTTTGCTAATGTATCTGCAGAAACACTTAGTAATGTGGCAAGGTTTTCTATAGTGTCGTTTGTATTTGAGACAAACTATTAATCATATGCATGCACCAATTTCCTTCCCACCATGTGTAAGATTAACTAGTTTTCAAAGATCGATGTGATTTTAAAAAAATCTTTATCTCTTTAATAGTTCACATTTTAATTTGTTTTTTTTCTCTGTGTTCTCTTTGGATGATGTATTTTGCTGAAAGCTGGTCTAAGACGAACTTTTTTCTTTTATTTTGATTTGTTTAATGTAACCACTTAATGCACAGCTTTCAGATTCATGTGAAAAATGTAGAAGCTGGATCATCTGTTTAAGATAAAGTTATATTTACTGTTTGATTTTTTTTAGAATGTCTTTTTATAAATTTTATTTCAATTTTGCTCTAAAGTATTCTTTGTAAAGCAATTTTATCAACATAAACTTTTAGATTTTTAACCTTATAACCGCTTTTAGATTTGCCTGTTTTTAAATAAAGTAAACATTGGTATGAACTCAATTCAAGGGAGATTTTCCTTGATATAATCCAAGAACTGGTGTTAGAAGAAAGTCAGCACTAGAGTTAAGTGTCACCAATCTAGAGTGGCAGAAAAAATCCCAAATTGCATTAATTGAGGGATACAATCTAGGACTAGGGAGGTACTAATACCACTCTATAAAGCCTTAGTTAGATCTCACCTAGAGTACTACATCCAGTTTTGGTCACCACACTACAAAAAAGACATTGAGACTCTAGAGAAAGTGCAGAGGAGAGCAACCAGGATGATTAGCGGACTGGAAACTATAACATACAAAAAGCGGTTGCAGGAACTGGGCATGGCCAATCTAGTGAAGAGAAGGACCAGGGCAGACATGATAGCACTGTTCCAATACTTGAGGGGCTGCCACAGAGAGGAGGAGGTCAAGCAGTTTTCCAAGGCACCAGAAGGTCAAACATGGAATAATGGATGGAAACTGACCAAGGAGAGATTCCACCTGGAAATAAGGAGAAACTTTCTGACAGTCAGAGCGATCAACCAGTGGAACAGCTTGCCTATGGAGGTTGTGAGAGCTCCAACACTTGAGACTTTAAAATGGACTGCCATTTGACTGAAATGGTGTATGGACTCCTGCTTGAGCGGGGGGTTGGACTAGATGACCTACAAGGTCCCTTCCAATTCTAGTAATCTGAAAAAAAAATCTAATTGGGAGCACCATGGAGGTATAGAGGTTGGGTACCACATTGAAGGACAGCAGAAGTTCAGTTACCTGGGTATTGGATTATCTTCATCAAACATTACTTTCTGGACAAGACAAGACCTCACAGGATGGAGCACAACTACAACAGAACAGTGTCCTAATGGGAATATCTATGGTTCTTCACTAACTTGCTTTCCCCCCCAGTTACCCTTCTGCACATAGAGCCGCATAGAAGTTTAGATCCCTAGAGGAGAAATTACTGAAAATTATAGTGAATCATCATTCCAGTCTTTGAGACCTCTTCTGCTACTTCTCCAGTGAGTGCCTTTGATGTAAACATCACCCTGTAGCAACATGGAAGGGATCTTGCATCAGAAGAGGATAAATGCCTCGGGTCACACTGAGTATGGCACAATTTTAATAGAGGCAGGGGCTGGGTTCCTCTCTCCTTTCCAAGTGAAACTGGGTATGTCTCTTTCTGAATTGGGAAAGCCACTGGCATTACACCTTGTCATATTAGATTAGATTAGATTACTAGAGTTGGAAGGGACCTTGTAGGTCATCTAGTCCAACCCCCCCTTGTGAGAGTGCTTTGAATTCTCCTAACTCTCCTTGTTGTTCTTGTTTAGAAACAGGAAGGGGATGGATTCAGGCTTATGAATTGTGAATCCCCTAGTTCTGCTTCCGGTGCTACTGATGTGCCAGCCCTATGAATTATGGACCTCCTGCTTCCGTTCCTGATGCTGCTGGTTGTCCAGCCAGTCTGTGGGAAGCTTAGAATGAAATGCCCGCTAAGTTTGGAGGAGGAAGATAGAAAAAAGCCATGGAACTACTATAGGCCAGGAGACCATCTCATTAGTGTGATCACCACGGCAACAATAACATCTCATTTAACATTTCCTTTTAATGTGGCTCCTGATACACAGTCACATTCGTAAGTCATTCAATGTGAGGGAGTGGCCTTCCCTCCATTTGCAGTTCTAACACTTTCTTTCTTTTCTTCATATTTTAATTAACTCCTAGAGGAACATTGCAGGGCATGTTTAATTTCCTCAATTGTTTTGATTTCTGTGGCTTCCCTTTTTATCTTCTTTTTTTGTAAATCCAAAGATGGGGCAGAAAAATATCTGAAACATATCCAGGTTATTTTCCTCTCCCCATCCAGTCCTTCATTCATCACTTGAATATTGACTTTTGCTTATAGTAATTATTGAAAGGGTTGTAGTTGCATCTGCCCGGCCCATTTCCATATTTTTATAACCACTCATTGGTATTCAAAGCCTGATCCTTAGAAAAATGAAGGTTGACCTGATGTTAGAGTTTCTTTTCTGGGTCACTTATGAAACATTCTCTTCATTTTATGATGGCTCTACTTTTAATTATTGAATGATATTGAATGCTGGTTATTGAAGAAATGAAAATTAGGAATGTTACAAATACTGATTCTCTGCATTTGTGATTCTTAACACTGGTGGAGGGTTATCTACATATTCTCAATACTCATAAAAATTAAATGGTGATAGGTGCCTCTGATTGTGAATCAGTATTGGCCTAAATAGATTTGTAGAGACAAAGAGGAATCAATAACATGGTTTATTATTTCTGTTAATGATGATGACAATAACATGAATATTTTTACAGTAGTTTATCTACTGATCAGTCTAGAATCTTCCACTACATTTTTGCCATTCAAGTGGTAAATAGGAACTCCCAGCTTCTGTACAATCTCACATTTGGCTCCAACATCCATGACAACTATTTGAACACACTTGGCACTTCAAATGCCTTGCTGGACATGCTCTCGACTGGAGAAGCCAATGTTCCCAACTACAGTTGTGGAAAGAAAGACAACATCTTGGCCCTTCTTGATGCAGCTGACAGGGACATCTCCATCCAGATGTCAACATTAGTAGGAACCTACAAAGTCCCACAGGTTTGTGTGTGTGTTTCTCTATCTGGTAAAGGGAGTGAAGTGGTTGTGGTGAGTGAGCAATAGATCCAATCATGTTTACTCCATGGAATTCAAGAGCTGTTTTTTTTAATCATGAAGAGAAATAATAAATACATACATACATAAATACGCACACAAATAAAAATCATATTTATGAAAATAATGGTATTTTCATTGGTGAGCAAACCCTATATTCGTGGAAATAATTCCAATGGATTAGCTTATTTACAACTGATAAAAATATATGTGTTATAGAATCGTAGGGACCCTAGCATTAATTATCAGTAGGGACCCTAGCATTACTTTTTTTTAAAAAAAGCAAACTTTATCCAAGATGTCATTTTTACCTTAATATGTTCATATTCTAATTCATCAAAAAACACAATAGAGCCCCTGGAGAGGACTCAGCTAGCTACTGGCTGAACTATTCAAAAAATAACCCAACTGATAGGCTTTGTCTTTATTTCCAGGTTGAATCTCTCCTTGCTCAGTTTCCATCCATTATTCCTTGTCTGGCCTTCAGGTGCTTTGGAAAATGTATTGACCCCCTCCTCCCCATGGCAGTATCTCAAATATTGGAAGACTGCTACCATGTCTCCCCTGGTCCTTCTCTTCACTATACTAGCCATGCCCAGTTCCTGTAACCATTCTTCATATGTTTTACTCTCCAGTCCCCTAATCACCCTGGTTGCTCTTCTCTGCACTTTTTCTAGAGTTTCAATATAGAAGACTAGACTTCTAATGTTATCATAATTCTCCCAGTATTAATAAATCAGATAAGTTAAAAAGGATGACTAGCTAAAATTGTACCTTTGAAAATTTACCAAGTACTTCAAAGCAGAAATAGCTAACTAAATATCATAGGACAGTATGTACTTTAACAATATTTGAGCAGCTAGACAAAGTGATTGAATATAGAAGATTTAATCAAGTTCCTTATAATGAACAGGCCTTTGCAGAATCCCAGAGATGCAAAACATAACAGAGCTGTTATTTGAATGTCAAACGTAAAACAAAGAGAGTGATCCGTATCTTGAAATGCCCATTAAATATTCTATTCGGATCCTTATGTTAAAACAACATATTTCCTGTATGGTCAGAATACTAAAAATATATTTATTAATGTCATTTATTTGAATAAAATAGTTCAGTTGAAATGAGGATATGTGGATGTTATCACAGTAAATCATAGGGGTGATACAGAAATATGATTTTCGTTCTTTAGCATTGTTCTTTTGTATTTAATTTCTTTCTTTTATTCTATTTTTATATAGGGTCTTGTTCTGCTCTTTATAGTCTGTATCTTGATATGGCCAAATGACTAATCAGCAATAAACTATTCTAAAATGTCTTTGACAACCAACTTGGATTTATTCAAAGGTACTATTTGGGACTTGATCTGACAACCAAACACAATAAAGCATTCCTTATTGCTTTTTCAGATGAGTTATGCAAGTGGTTCAGCAGATCTTATTGATAAAAATCAATTCCCATTTTTCCACCGGATGGTGCCCAAAGAAGGGATCCAGTACCCAGGAATTATCCAACTTCTCCTCCATTTCAGATGGACCTTGATTGGTGTCATTGCTTCAGATACAGAAAATGGAGAGAATTTCATGAGGATTTTTATTCCTTTGCTTATCAAGAATGGAATTTGTGTTGTTATATCACAACAGCTCTCAATGACTGGCCACAAAGCATCACTCAGGGATGCCCTCTCTAAGTGGAGGCAAGTCAATGTCTTTGTTCACTTCATGGAATATGATTCCGGTTTGGACACAATTCGTCCTTTCCATTTGACACTTGAAGATTTGCCAGGACCCATTGAAGGGAAAGTCTGGATCATCTCACCCCTGGTGAAATGGACAGTGGGAAGGAACATAGTTTTCAAATATGTCCATAGTATTTGGAACTTTGATATCAAGGATAAAGAAAGTCCTAAGGACGATGCCTTTGAACCCATTCTCTTTGTACAACCTCAGTTTCAAGACCAGTCTTTTCGCTGTTCTTTTTCAAAGCAGTTCTTTTCTATCAAGGGCCGAAGAAAATGCACCCAGAAAGCACCATTGGAGACCCAAGAGGAAAGGAACAGCATCCTGATTCCAAATGATCACCATGTTTACAGTATCATTAAGACTCTGGCCCATGCCTTGAGTGCTGCATATTCATCCAGATCCAGGTGGATAAGGAAGGCAAGCAAGGAGAGGTTGATGGCTTCAAGACTGCAGCCATGGCAGGTATGTCGTCCTGACAAGGATGCATCAAAGCTTGTTCCTTTGAAGAAGGTATACAAATGAGAGGGAGAAGAACCTTCTCAGCTTCCAAATGCTACAAAAGACCAACACGTTACACAAATCTAACTGCTGGGGGCATAATATTCCATAGAGAGGACATTATGATAGCTAGATGATAGCTATCTAGATGACAGATGGATGGATGGATGGATGGATGGATGGATGGATAGACAGACAGACAGACAGACAGACAGACAGACAGACAGACAGACAGACAGACAGACAGACAGACAGACAGACAGACAGATTGACAGTGTTAGAACCCTGTTCAAACGATTGGGTGTGTTAATATATGACTAAGCCACAAATCATTGTTATGTGTATATTGCTTTAAATGCATTGTGGATGATTACTATATAAGTAAGCAAGAGAGCATGCTCAGTGTGGTTGGTAGTTGTGGTTCAGTGTGGTGAGTTGTGTTTGATGGTGTGTTCCGGATTGAAGACTCTCTGCTGCTTTACTGATGGAGTAGATTACTTTATGACTGTGTGGAATTGCTGTGAAGAGAAGAGTAACTATCTGTGATAGTATAGAATTGAGTAAATAGCTGTAATCTTTGTTTGTGAGTTAAAACAAAGATAGGCAAGAAGAAGAAACTTCGCATTGACTGAATAACTGTGTATGACTTGGACTTCCTATCTAACTTTGCTACTATTCAAGTAAAAACTACTTTGTACATACTAAAGATATTCTGTTTATTGACTGAATAGCATTCATATCAAACTGCAACACCATTACTACAACACATTTTGCTGTGTATGTACTTAACAGCACAATAACTCCTTAACAGACAGATAGATAGATAGACAGATAGATAAGGTAAAGGTTCCCCTTGCACATATGTGCTGGTTGTTCCCGACTCTAGGGGGCGGTGCTCATCTCCATTTCAAAGCCAACAAGCCAGCACTGTCCAAAGACATCTCCGTGGTCATGTGGCCGGCATGACTAAACACTGAAGGCACACGCAACGCTGTTATCTTCGCACCAAAATGGTCCTAGTTTTCTACTTTTTCTATTTTTACATGCTTTCGAATTGCTAGGTTGGCAGAAGCTGGGACAAGTAACAGGAGCTCACTCCATTACGTGGCGCTAGGGATTCGAACTGCCGAACTGCCAACCTTTATGATTGATAAGCTCAGCGTCTTAGCCACTGAGCCACCATGTCTCTTAATAGATAGATAGATAGATAGATAGATAGATAGATAGATAGATAGATAGATAGATAGATAGATAGATAGATAGATAGATAGATAGATAGATACTAAATATGGTATTTTTTTAAAAAAAAGTATCATGCATTTTAATATATTCCTGTATGTACAGGTTTGTGATCACCATCGTAGAATTTTACTTTCAAAAATTTCAAGTCACCCCAGAGAGCATCTAGTCCACTCCCACCTCTCTGCAGTAATCCCAGGCTAGGACTGATGGCTCCCCAGTCTTTGCCTTAAGACAATAATTAAAGGGGAGACTGAATGTCTCTACTACTACTACCATAGCAGAGGTGGGTTCCTCCCAGTTCGGACCGGTTTGCCCAAACTGGTAGGGAACTGCTGGTGATGTCACGATGATGTCACAGAACCGGTTCTGTCGGTGCTGGTCCGTGGATGCCACCATATATTTTTTTAAAAATTTATTTTTTATTTTGGATTTTTTTCCAGATTTTTTTTTTTGGGGGGGGGGGTTCTTCTGCGCATGCACAGAAGCCGAATTTCCAGCACTGCACATGCATCATCATCTTGTTTTTGGCTTTTGGGGGGATTTTTTTATTTTTTTGGCACTGCGTATGTGCACGCACACGCCCATGAGGCACAGCCGCGCAGCTTCGGAGGAAGCGAACCGGCAGTGAGGTAAGTTAGAACCCTCCCCTGTACAATAGTAGGTTATTATCAGTTACTAGGATCCATATATAATACTATCAGAAAAATTACAAAATCTACTTACCGTATTTTTCGAAGTATAAGACGCACCTTTTTACCCTCAAAAAGAGGGTGAAAACTTGGGTGCGTCTTATACACCGAATGCAGCTCCACGCAGCCACCCCCACCCTTTGGCCTCTGCCTGCCAGCAATTTACCTCTTTGCAGCAAACAGGGCAAAGCACAAGAAGAGCACAAGTAGAGATAAACTGCCTCCCGACCTACAGCTGACAGAGGCTTGCAAGCCACGTGGTAAAATGAAACTGAAACTACGGTGGCTGTGATGAGATATATTGCTGGGAGATAAATTACTGGCAATATTAGACTGCTGAAATTGCAAGAAGGAAAGCTAGAGCTGCTGTGGCTCAGCGATAGAGCTCTTGCCTCACAATCAGGAGGTTGTGAGTTCTATCCTAGGTACAGGCAGATTCTGTTATGTTATTTTGTTAAATGTTTGCAGAGTATTCAAATTATTAGACTTATTTTTTAAAGACTGCTTTATTATTGTTCTAGACAACTTAACAAAATGAAGAAGCTTTTTAAAATAAATGCTTGCCCTGAAGAGGCCCAGTGCTATTGTATCTTCTTTTAAATAGCAGAGAATACTTCCAGAAAGCCACATCAATTTTAAAGATCTGTAAAAGTATAATCTGAAATGTCCTGTTTTAGTATTAAGTATTAGTATTAAAATAAGGAGCTGAATTTAACCTGACTTAGTCATGTTTGGATTAGATCTATTTAAATAATTAGGAGGAGTTAGTGTGATTACATTTAAGAAAACTTTCTGGGATTAATATACTGGCATAATGTACATTTCTCCAATTCTTTGCCATTTCTATGGGTCAGGCACACATGCACAGAAATACACAGCAAACAATGTATATCATCTGTGCTGTTTACTGTTTGCTGTTTGGCAAATTGCTTGGAGGCAGAGGCCTTTTTCCCTTGTTTTCCTCCCCCAAAACTAAGGTGCGTCTTATACTTCAGTGTGTCTTATACTCCGAAAAATACGGTAGTATCTCTCCATCCATTTGTATTTATATGGGATACTATAATTTCTTAAGCACTAGTTGCTAAAATGCAAATATTTTCTAGTAGATTTCATTTATACAATTTCCTCTGTCAAGAAGTTGATATTTGAAATTAGCTTTGCCTATGAGTTGGTATAAATCCTTTATTTAAAAAAAATCATGATTTGTCATCTCTGTCTGTATAAATTTAACTATAGCAGAACAGATGGTCAACTTATTGGGCTAACTTATTCATGACTACTCCATTTTATGTAGAACATTGCAAATTATTTGAATATAATTTTACAAATAGATTTTAACCACTTAATTATCACAGCATCCAGTTCTCACCTAACTAGATTCCTAATAAATAGATCAGGAGGCTGTTTTTTAATAATTCACTAAAATCAAATTATATCGGAAGCATTCCCACAATCTATTAAGGAAATTTAATTATATGTGGGAATGACATTGATGATGAAGGAAGTCATGCTGCCCAGGAATGATCAAATAAGATGTGGGGAGACTACCGCTGCATAAAGGGCAGACAAGGAAACTTGGGAAAAAAACCCTTAAGTTTTCAAGCTTAAAAAATAGTTGTTGGGAGATTAGCCCTTTCAGACTTGTGATATTCTGTTAATGTAGCCTTATGATAAAGTAGAACTAGCTCATCTGGTGTACCTGGGAGAAGATTAGCCTGACAAATTACTTCATGACAAATCCATGCTTTGTAGCAATCACCTTGTTCTTTTCAAGTAGTTTATGAATAACCTCTCTGTTTGTTTGTTTGTTTGTTTGTAACCTGTTCTAGGATTATCCAGGGGTGGGCTTCAAAAATTTCAGCAATGGGTTCTCTATCAGGTTGCTGGATGGGCGTGGCCATGGTGGGCATGGCCTAGTCAGCCTCCTGCACTATTGTGTGTGTTTGTGTGTGTGTTTTTTCCTTCCCCAGGCCCCAGAGGCTTTCCTCGAGCCTCTGGGAGGGTGAAAACTGGCTTTCCCGAGCTCTGGAGGCCCTCCGGAGCTTCCAGGAGGCTGACCAACTGTACCCAGTGAGTAGTCCTCAAATGCTCTAAGTACACATGGAGAGAAGTAAGCAGTGGGGTACCACAAGGTTCCGTCCTAGGCCCAGTACTCTTTAATATCTTCATAAATGACCTAGATGAGGGAATAGCAGGAGAACTAACCAAATTTGCAGATGATACCAAGCTGGCAGGAGTAGCAAACACCCCAGAAGACAGACTCAAAATCCAGAGGGACCTTGACAGACTCGAACTCTGGGCCCAAACCAATAAAATGAAATTTAACACACAGAAAAGTAAAATTCTGCATCTAGGCAAGAAGAATAAAAAATACACATACAAACTGGGCGAAACCACACTCAATAGCAGCAATTGCGAGAGGGATCTCGGAGTCTTGGTTGACAGCCAACTAAATATGAGCCAGCAGTATGCAACAGCAGCCAAAAAGGCCAACGCAGTCCAGAGCTGCATAAATAGAGGGATACAATCAAGGACGAAAGAGGTACTAGTACCACTCTATAAAGCCTTGGTCAGACCACACCTAGAGTACTGCATCCATTTTTGGTCACCACACTACAAAAAAGACATTGAAACCCTAGAGAAATTGCAGAAGAGAGCAACCAGGATGATAAAGGGTCTGGAAAATAAAACATACGAAGAGCAGTTGCAGGAACTGAGCTTGGCCAGTCTAGTGAAGAGAAGGACCAGGGGTTACATGATAGCAGTGTTCCAGTACTTGAGGGGATGCCACAGAGAGGAGGGGGTCAGGCTATTCTCCAAGGCACCAGAAGGCCAGACAAGGAATAATGGATGGAAGCTGACCAAGGAGAGATTCAACCTGGAAATGAGGAGAAACTTTCCTGACAGTGAGAGCGATCAACCAGTGGAACAGCTTGCCAGTGGAGGTTGTGAGAGCCCCAACTCTTGCGACCTTCAAGGAGAGACTGGACTGCCATCTGTCTCAAATGGTGTAGTAACTCCTGCTTGAGCAGAGGGGTGTACTAGATGACCTACAAGGTCCCTTCCAACTCTAATAAAAAATCTAAAATCCAAATATAAAAGCACCACATGGGATTAAAAAGAACCCCAAAGTTTTCTTATTTAAAATTCCTGTATGTTCCTTTTTTAGTTCCATCCCTTTCTGGAGAAGAATGAGTTTTGCAATCTTTCCAACTTTAAAATGTACTTGGACCAAACTGGGGATGTAAAAGCAGATCTGGACATCATGTGCTGGGTTTTTCTCCCCAGTGAGGAACCCATCCAAGAGCAACTAGGGAGTTTTGAAAGACAGAGACTTATTATCAGTGAAGATGCCCTTTCACGGTTAAAGATGCTCAACAAGGTGGGGAAAATATTGCAGATTATTCTTTGTTTTCCAAAGCCTTAGGACAAGGGGTGGTATTCACTAACTTTCCCTATTGGTTCGCAAATGTGAGCGCACGCACGCACACTCTCGCTTTGGTCACGTGCATCCCTTTCACACATGCACATGGCCTTCCGCGCATGCTATTTGCTCACACGCATGGCTTGTACACATGCACGTAGCTTGAAAACATGCCTAAATAGGATGGCATATCGCCGGGGCTGGTGGGCAGGCCAACCCGCCCACAGGTCACTACTACTAGTTCGCGGGAACCGGTCCAAACCGGCTGAATACCACCTCTGGTTAGGACCCATTTTAAGTAGGATAAGTTTAGTCACCAAAGAGGATGAGCTTCACTAAGAGTTGAATGTGGGGTGTATAATCCTTATAGATATTTTTAAATGGTTCGGGAGGCTTCAATAGCATTGACCAACGTGTCCTTCAGTTCTGTAGAGATTCTCAGTCATCGAGGTCATGGTTGTCCCAAAGGTGCTTTTTCAGGAGGCAACTGGGCTTTCTTGTTTTTTCTTTTGAAAATGTTTCTCTTCTCATCCAAGAAGCTTCTTCAGCTCTGATAGGACAGTGGGGAATGGAAGGATTTATATTCCTTGCAGACAGCTGGTAATCTGCATCCTTTTAGAGGGTCATTGAAGCACTTGGAAACTCCAGAGGCTCTTCCCGAACTTCCGGTAGGCAGGTTTTTCACCCTCCCCACGCCACCACGCACGCCCTGCATTTACCTGCATCAACAACGGGCCACGTGGGGACTCCTGGGAGGGGAGGAGTGGGGTGTTGCAGGGTGAGCGGGGCCAGCCAGGAGAGGGATTTGGGGGTTCTCTAAACTGCACAGAATCTTAGCTAGAGGTTCTCCCGAACCCCTGCAAACCCCCAGCAGCGCACCCCTGAACTTGGCACTGTTTAACACAGTCTAGAAGAAACTATTCCAGAACCTACTGGTAAGAAGTTACTTCTTTCGTCAGTTTTTTTTCTATTTTAATAAATATATTACGATAATATCTAATAAATCTTTTAGAATAAATTTAACTATACAATTTCACGTGGGATCTGAAATAGGCCCCTCGCACTGGAGCAAATAAGATGGGCCAATCCAATTGGTGATGTTTTGCACTGACCTAACTGAAGCCCAAAAGCTATTTGACTTGTCTATCTCAACTTTCTGTGGATAGTGAGTCCCAACATATTTTCTGTGGCATTCCTTGTTTTTTCTGCTTAGTCTCTGCCTCAGTCCAAATGTGTAGAAAATTGTCATCCTGGATTTGTCAAGAGGGCTCGAGAAGGAGAGCCAGTTTGCTGCTATGACTGCGTTCCTTGTCCGGATGGGACCATCTCCACTCAGGAAGGTGGGTAACACTGGAAACCTTGTAGAAATGGATTAATCCAAAGCATTCTGGATGACAATGCATGTTGAAAGATGCATTGAAGCTCAACTGTTCTCCTAATTTATTATCAAAATGCCCAAATTTTTAACTATGGGAAATATATATATATAAAAAATCTTGAGAGCAGGGCTAGGAAGAGATAGGAAATTGTGGCTGAATGGGCAAGCTTTACCTCTGCCAGAGAAAATATGTCTTCAGGTTTTTTTTAACGGATGCTTCAATATTTACTTTCCTTGGAACATAAGAGGACTTTGAAATTTGAGGAACTGTCTCAAGTCAACCTCTTGGAAAAATGATTGCAATGCAGTCATTTCCTGAGGATCACTAGGAAGGTATCACTGCTACATATTGAAGTAGTGTGGACACTCTGATTTCTGCTCAACTACTATTTGGAACCTTGACAATGGGTGCACCATTGAGTCATGTGGCAGTACTCAGGATGTTTGCCTAGAAAGATTAACTGACTCATTAATTACTTTAATAATCTAGGTTGCTAGGAAGGTTCTGTACATTACAGAGGAAATCTTTCACCTCGCAGGACTTCCCCATATTTCACAGATCTTAGCTATGTTTTTTTTCTTAGAAAATGATATTCATCTTAATATTTTTTTCTGTGGAATTATTAAGAAATGCATCTTGGAATATTGTCACTGTATCAGCTGTTTTCCAAAGAAGTTGTTTCTTGAAAGGTAAAAGTGAAGAATCTTATAGAAATATTACTTTGGGGTTTTTTCAGATACGGAGAAATGTACCAAATGTCCAGATGATAAATATCCAAATGAGGACCGAGTCCAATGTATCCCCAAAAGAATAACCTTCCTGTCTTATGAAGAACAACTGGGTGTCATCCTGGTCTCTTTTGCTGTACTTCTGTTCCTGATCACAGGTCTTGTTTTAATCATATTTATTAAATATCGAGAAACTCCCATTGTCAAAGCCAACAGCCGAGACCTCTCTTACATTCTCTTGGTCTCCCACCTAATTTGCCTCTCGTCCCCCTTTCTCTTCATTGGTCAACCAAGGAAAATCACTTGCCTTCTCCGACAGACAGTTTTCAACATCATTTTCTCAGTTGCAATTTCTGCTCTCTTGGCCAAAAGCATCATGGTGGTGCTGTCTTTCCTAGCCATAAAGCCAGGCAATCGAGTGAAGAGATGGTTGGGAAAGAGCTTGGCCAATGCCATCGTCCTTTCTTGTTCTGCAGTCCAAATTATCATCTGCTCCATCTGGCTGGGATTTTCTCCCCCATTCCCTGAATCTGATTTCCACTCCCAGTCTGGAGAGATCATCCAGCAATGCAACGAAGGCTATGTTGTTATGTTCTACATCACCCTCAGCTACATGGGCTTCTTGGCTACCATCTGCTTCGTGGTGGCTTTCCTAGCCAGGAATCTCCCTGGAGCCTTCAATGAAGCCAAGCTGATCACCTTCAGCATGCTGGTCTTCTGCAGTGTCTGGGTGACTTTTGTGCCCACCTATCTGAGCACCAAAGGGAAATACATGGTGGCTGTTCAGGTCTTCTCCATCTTGTCCTCCAATGCTGGTCTGCTTGGCTGCATCTTCCTCCCCAAGAGCTACATTATCATTTTGAGGCCTGACCTGAATACAAAGGAGCAGCTTACAAGCAGAAGAAATGTAAAAATTTAACAGAGGAATTTCAAGTCTCAACAGGCCACATCTAGAAAATGGTCCAAGTTGTTCTCCATACATGAGTGGTCCAACAATATTGTTTGAAATAATTAAAGGGCAGCTGGAAGTGTCCCCAATATTTGTCCAGTGAAATTTGAAGTTGTCCATAGAGCTCTTTTGAACTCTTAAAGGAACTTTTCTGTCCTCTGCCCTTAGCCTACTTGTGGCCTGAGATACCACATTCAGGTTTTTGAAATATGGCATTTGTGCAACGAGAGTCTTGTTGATATGGCAGCAACATAGCAGAGATATTTACATCAGAGACCTGTGACTTTTGAAAATGAGAGGCAATTGTTGGACCTGCTTTGCAAAGGCAGAAGCTATTATTGTTGCAATAGTTTTGTCAGTGTTCTTCAGCTAGGGGGATAATATGTGTTTTTGTCCTTTGTTTTTTTAAATTCATATTTTTTAATGTTTTGTCCAGTTTTGTTTTGACTCTATTTTTTTCTTTTGGGTTTTGCATTTTAATCTTTTGAATAAAATAAAATTGTCAGAATACATTCTATTAGGTTATAAAGTGTTGTGAAATACAAAATAAGAAAGCAAATAAAAGGACAGGGATAGGGAAGGGGAAAGGGCAGAGAAAAATGAGGAAGGTTAGAGAAAGAATAAGAAAAAGAAGCATTGACTTCCAACTATTACAGTAGAATAAGGCATTGCCATAATAGTATAAACCAGTCATTTCTACAAGAATCTATTAGTCTAATCTGTAAAACCCAGAATCACAGTTTTATTCTTTTTCTCATCAAGCACGAAGTTCAGAAGCGGTTTCCATGTGGAAACAAAAGTATTTATGTTCCTTTCTTTGAGCAAAGTAGTCAATTTTGCCATTTCAGCCAACTCCATCAACTTCTGCAAACAGTCTTCTATAGTAGGAATCAAAGTGTCCTTTCGTTTTTGCACATACAATACTCTTGTTGCTGTCAACATATATGGTAACAAAGTTCCAAGCTTTTTATCCAATTCTTTTTCCATTAAGCCAAAGATGAAAAGTTCTGGTTTCATATCTATCTCCATTTTCAGGATTTTGTGTATTAAAATATGAAACATAGTTCAATTATTTTTTGCTTCATCACATGTCCACCATAGATGATAAAAGGTCCCTTCTTTGTTTTTACACTTTTCACACCCATTTCCTGGCTCTGACCACACTCTCAGCCTGGAATGATTATCCTGCAATGCAACGAAGACTCTGTTGTCATGTTCTACATCACCCTCAGCTACATGGATTTCCTGGCTGCCATCTGCTTCACAGTCGCTTTTCTGGCCAGGAATCTGCCTGGGGCCTTCAATGAAGCCAAGCTGATCACCTTCAGCATGCTGGTCTTCTGCAGTGTCTGGGTGAGTTTTGTGCCCACCTACCTGAGCACCAAAGGGAAATACATGGTGGCTGTGCAGGTCTTCTCCATCTTGGCTTCCAGTGCCGGATTGCTGGGCTGCATTTTCATCCCCAAGTGCTACATTATTATTCTGAGACCTGACCGGAATTCAAAGGAACAGCTTACAACCAGAAGAAAAGTATAAATGTGAGAAAGAGGAATTTTCACTCTCAACACATTCCAACAGGCCAAAAGTAGAAAATGGGCTGTTTTAATACAGGACCTGGGCCAACCATTATGCTTGAAATAATTGAAGTGTGTCCCCATCCTTGTCCAACAGAATTGCAAATTGGCTGTGAGTTCTCCTGAACTGTTGGATTACCATATCTGTCGTATCCCCTTCGCCTGTGGCTTGAAATGCCACAACACAAATATTTGAAACATGATTCTTGTGCAATGTGAATCTTGTTTATGCCATAAGAATGAACTTCTCCTAAAATCATCACATTTATTCTCAAATTTAGCAGAAATATGTGTGGTTGTCTGTGTCATCCTTCTTAGCTGTATTGTTTGTTTGTTTGTTTGTTTGTTTGTTTGAATTTGTCAAACAAAAATGAGAACAAGAATAAGAGAATAAAAATACAATGACAGGGACGATAGGCACATTAGTGCACTTATGCACACTCCCTCCACTGACCACTTAAGTATGAAGTCAGGTCCACGGAAGTCAATTTGTGACTGAAACTGTGAACATTTGTAGCTGAGACAACTGAATCAGGTAGGGCATTCCAGACTTTCAACATCTCTATTACAGAAATCATATTTTTTACAGTCAAGTGTAAATCATGTCTGTTTCGTCGAAGCATTCCAGACATTCTCAGTCTGCTTCGTCTCCTTTTGGATCTGGATAAATGTGCAGCATTTAAGGACCATGCCATATAGCCTGCACCACTGACCAATGTGGAGAAACTCTTTTTTGCTAATGTACCTGCAGAAACCCTTAGTAATGTGGCCAGGTTTTCTATAGTGTCGTTTGTATTTGAGACAAACTATTAATCATATACATGCACCAATTTCCTTCACACCAGGAGTAAGATTAACTAGTTTTCAAAGATCAATGTGATTTTAAAAAAATCTTTATCTCTTTAATAGTTCACATTTTAATTTGTTTTTTTCTCTGTGTTCTCTTTGGATGATGTATTTTGCTGACAGCTGGTCTAAGACTCACTTTTTTCTTTTCTTTTGATTATTTAATGTAACCACAATGCACAGCCTTTCAGATTCATGTGAAAAATGTAGAAGCTGGATCGTCTGTTTAAGATAAAGTTATATTTACTATTTGATTTTTTAGAATGTCTTTTTATAAATTTTATTTCAATTTTGCTCTAAATTATTCTTTGTAAAGCAATTTTATCAACATAAACTTTTAGATTTTTAGCCTTATAACCACTTTTAGATTTGCCTGTTTTTAAATAAAGTAAACATTGGTATGAACTCAATTCAAGGGAGATTTTCCTTGATATAATCCAAGAACTGGTGTTAGAAGAAAGTCAGCACTAGAGTTAAGTGTCACCAATCTAGAGTGGCAGAAAAAATCCCAAATTGCATTAATTGAGGGATACAATCTAGGACTAGGGAGGTACTAATAGCACTCTATAAAGCCTTAGTTAGACCACACCTAGAGTACTGCATCCAGTTTTGGTCACCCCACTACAAAAAAGACATTGAGACTCTAGAGAAAGTGCAGAGGAGAGCAACCAGGATGATTAGGGGACTGGAAACTATAATATACGAAGAGCGGTTGCAGGAACTGGGCATGGCCAGTCTAGCGAAAGAAGGACCAGGGGAGACATGATAGCAGTGTTCCAATAATTGAGGGGCTGCCACAGCGAGGAGTGGGTCAGGCTGTTTTCCAAGGCACCAGAAGGTCAGACATGGAATAATGGATGGAAACTGACCATGGAGAGATTCCACCTGGAAATAAGGAGAAACTTTCTGACAATCAGAGCGATCAACCAGTGGAACAGCTTGCCTACGGAGGTTGTGAGAGCTCCAACTCTTGAGACTTTAAAAAAGAGATTGGACTGCCATTTGACTGAAATGGTGTAGGGACTCCTGCTTGATCTGGGGGTTGGACTAGATGACCTACAAGGTCCCTTCCAACTCTAGTAATCTGAAAAAAAAATCTAATTGGGAGCACCATGGAGGTAAAGAGGTTGGGTACCACATTGAAGGACAGCAGAAGTTCAGTTACCTGGGTACTGGATTATCTTCATCAAACATTATTTTCTGGACAAGACAAGACAAGACCTGACAGGATGGAGCACAACAGAACAGTGCCCTAATGGGAATATCTATGGTTCTTCACTAACTTGCTTTTTTCCCCCAGTTACCCTTCTGCCCCATAGAAGTTTAGATCCCTAGAGGAGAAATTACTGAAAATTATAGTGAATCATCGTTCCAGTCTTTGAGACCTCTTCTGCTACTTCTCCAGTGAGTGCCTTTGATGTAAACATCACCCTATAGCAACATGGAAGGGATCTTGCATCAGAAGAGGATAAATGCCTCGGGTCACACTGTGTGTGGCACAATTTTAATAGAGGCAGGGGCTGGGTTCCTCTCTCCTTTCCAAGTGAAACTGGGTATGTCTCTTTCTGAATTGGGAAAGCCACTGGCATTCCACCTTGTGCTTTGTGAGAGTGCTTTGAATTCTCCCAACTCTCCTTGTTGTTCCTGTTTAGAAACAGGAAGGGGATGGATTCAGGCTTATGAATTGTGAATCCCCTAGTTCTGCTTCCAGTGCTACTGATGTCTCAGCCCTATGAATTATGGACCTCCTGCTTCTGTTCCTGATACTGCTGGTGGTCCAGCCAGTCTGTGGGAAGCTTAGAATGAAATGCCCGCTAAGTTTGGAGGAGGAAGATAGAAAAAAGCCATGGAACTACTATAGGCCAGGAGACCATCTCATTAGTGTGATCACCACGGCAACAATAACATCTCATTTAACATTTCCTTTCAACGTGGCTCCTGATAAACAGTCACATTCGTAAGTCATTCAGTGTGAGGGAGTTGCCTTCCCTCCATTTGCAGTTCTAACACTTTCTTTCTTTTCTTCATATTTTACTTACTCCTAGAGGAACATTGCAGGGCCTGTTTAATTTCCTCAATTGTTTTGATTTCTGTGGCTTCCCTTTTTATCTTCTTTTTTTGTAAATCCAAAGATGGGGCAGAAAAATATCTGAAACATATCCAGGTTATTTTCCTCTCCCCATCCAGTCCTTCATTCATCACTTGAATATTGACTTTTGTTTATAGTAATTATTGAAAGGGTTGTAGTTGCATCTGCCCGGCCCATTTCCATATTTTTATAACCACTCATTGGTATTCAAAGCCTGATCCTTAGAAAAATGGAGGTTGACCTGATGTTAGAGTTTCTTTTCTGGGTCACTTATGAAACATTCTCTTCATTTTATGATGGCTCTACTTTTAATTATTGAATGATATTGAATGCTGGTTATTGAAGAAATGAAAATTCAGAATGTTACAAATAATGATTCTCTGCATTTGTGGTTCTTAACCCTGGTGGAGGATTATCTACATATTCTCATCACTCATAAAAATTAAATGGTGATAGGAGGTGCCTCTGATTGTGAATCAGTATTGGCCTAAATAGATTTGTAGAGACAAAGAGGAATAAATAACATGTTTTATTATTTCTGTTAATGATGATGACAATAACATGAATATTTTTACTGTAGTTTATCTACTGATCAGTCTAGAATCTTCCACTACATTTTTGCCATTCAAGTGGTAAATAGGAATCCCCAGCTTCTGCACAATCTCACACTTGGCTCCAACATCCATGACAACTATTTGAACACACTTGGCACTTCAGATGCCTTGCTGGACATGCTCTCGGCTGGAGAAGCCAATGTTCCCAACTACAGTTGTGGAAAGAAAGACAACATCTTGGCCCTTCTTGATGCAGCTGACAGGGACATCTCCATCCAGATGTCAACATTAGTAGGAACCCACAAGGTCCCACAGGTTTGTATGTGTGTTTCTCTATCTGGTAAAGGGAGTGAAATGATGGTGAGTGAGCAATAGATCCAATCATCTTTACTCCATAAAATTCAAGAGCTGTTTTTTTTTTATCATGAAGAGAAATAATAAATATATACATACATAAATACGCACATGAATAAAAATCATCTTTACGAAAATAATGGTATTTTCAATGGTGAGCAAAGCCTATATTCGTGGAAATAATTCCAATGGATTAGCTTATTTACAACTGATAAAAATATATGTCTTCTGGAATCGTAGGGACCCTAGCATTAATTATCAGTAGGGACCCTAGCATTAATTTAAAAAAGCAAACACTTTATGCAAGATGTTATTTTTACCTTAATATGTTCATATTCTAATTCACCAAAAAACACAATAGAGCCCCTGGAGAGGACTCAACTAGCTACTGGCTGAACTATTCAAAAAATAACCAAACTGATAGGTTTTGTCTACTGGCAAGTTCATTTAAAGAATTAAGATACCTTTCATATGATAGTTGGGTGAGAGATGGCAATGGTGAGTGAGTGAGTGAGTGAGAGAGAGAGAGAGAGAGAGAGAGAGAGAGAGAGAGAGAGAGAGAGAGAGAGAGAGAGAGAGAGAGATTCCTCTTGAACTAGAAAAACCTATATAAAAGGTTTTATAGATGATACTTACCACCGGCAAGATTAGCAAAGATGTTTAAAAACCTGTCCGCCAAATGCTGGAAATGTAATCAGACACCAGGCATGTACAATCACATGTTGTGAACATGTGTGAAAGGAAAGAATTATTGGATAAAAATACATGCATATTTTTTAAAAATGTTAAAGCTGCATGTACAGTAGATTATAAACCAGAAATATTTTGGCTAGGTATAGTACTAGAAAAACATAATAAAGGGAATTTTTATTTAATATTGCATGTTTTGATGGCAGCAAGAATTGTATTTATATAGTATTGGAAAAATGAGGAAACACTAAGAGAAGAAGATGTAATTAAAAATGTATTAGATTGTGCAGAAATTGATTGTTGTTGTTAGTTGCAAAGTCATGTCCGTCCCACGAATAATGTTTGCCTCTCAAACCCTCTTCCATGGGGCCAAAGGGATGATAGTCTGAAGGCGCTAAATCTGGTGAGTATGGAGGATTATTATTCCAGTGACAAGGAAGTGAAAACTGCAGTGAAGAAGTGGCTCAAAGAACAGTCAACAAAATTTTACGAGACAGGGATACATGCTCTCATTTGAAGGTGGAACATTGCTATTGAGAGAAATGGTGACTATGTTGAGAAGTAGGGATGTGATCCACAGAGGACCAGCTTCATTTTGATGTATGCTACATGTTCCTGTGTTGGTAATTATACAGCACATGTCCTGAAGAAAATGGCATTACGTTTTGACTCACCCTTGCACTTTAACAATATTTGAGCAGCTAGATAAAGTGATTAAATATAGAAGATTTAATCAAGTTCCTTATAATGAACAGGCTTGTATTTGCAGAATCCCAGAGATGCAAGACATAACAGAGCTGTTATTTGATTGTCATATGTAAAACAAAGAGAGTGATAAGTATCTTGGAATGCCCATTAAATAAATATCGTATTCGGATCCTTATGTTAAAACAACATATTTCCTGTGTGGTCAGAATACTAAAAATATATTTATTAATGCCATTTATTTGAATAAAATAGTTCAGTTGAAATGAGGATATGTGGATATTATCACAGTAAATCATAGGAGTGATACAGAAATATGATTTTCATTCTTTAGCATTGTTCTTTTGTATTTAATTTGTTTCTTTTATTCTATTTTTATATAGGGTCTTGTTCTGCTCTTTATAGTCTGTATCTTGATATGGCCAAATGACTAATCAGCAATAAACTATTCTAAAATGTCTTTGACAACCAACTTGGATTTATTAAAAGGTACTATTTGAGACTTGATCTGACACCCAAATATAATAAAGCATTACTTATTGCTTTTTCAGATGAGTTATACAAGTGGTTCAGCAGATCTTATTGATAGAAATCAATTCCCATTTTTCCACCGGTTGGTGCCCAAAGAAGGGTTCCACTACCCAGGAATTGTCCAACTTCTCCTCCATTTCAGATGGACCTTGATTGCTGTCATTGCTTCAGATACAGAAAATGGAGAGAATTTCATGAGGATTTTTACTCCTTTGCTTGTCAGGAATGGAATTTGTGTTGTTATATCACAACAGCTCTCAATGACTGGCCACGAAGCATCACTCAGGGATGCCCTCTCTAAGTGGAGGCAAGTCAATGTCTTTGTTCACTTCATGGAATATGATTCCAGTTTGGACACAATTCTTCCTTTCCATTTGACACTTGAAGATTTGCCAGGACCCATTGAAGGGAAAGTCTGGATCATCTCACCCCTGGTGAAATGGACTGTGGGAAGGGACATAGTTTTCAAATATGTCCATAGTATTTGGAACTTTGATGTCAAGGATAAAGAAAGTCCTAAGGACGATGCCTTTGAACCCATTCTCTTTGTACAACCTCAGTTTCAAGACCAGTCTTTTCGCTGTTCTTTTTCAAAGCAGTTCTTTTCTATCAAGGGCCGAAGAAAATGCACCCAGAAAGCACCATTGGAGACCCAAGAGAAAAGGAACAGCATCCTGATTCCAAATGATCCCCATGTTTACAGTATCATTAAGACTCTGGCCCATGCCTTGAGTGCTGCGTATCCATCCAGATCCAGGTGGATAAGGAAGGCAAGTGAGGAGAGGTTGGCGGCTTCAAGACTGCAGCCATGGCAGGTATGTCATCCTGACAAGGATGAATCAAAGCTTGTTCCTTTGAAGAAGGAATACAAATTTGAGGGAGAAGAACCTTCTCAGCTTCCTAGTGCTACAAAAGACCAACACGTTATGCAAATCTAACTGCTGGGGGCATAATATTCCATGGAGAGGAGATAGATAGATAGATAGATAGATAGATAGATAGATAGATAGATAGATAGATAGATAGATAGATAGATAGATAGATAGATAGATAGATAGATAGATAGATAGATAGATAGATAGATAGATAAGGTAAAGGTTCCCCTTGCACATATGTGCTAGTTGTTCCTGACTCTAGGGGGCGGTGGTCATCTCCATTTCAAAGCCGAAGAGCCAGTTCTGTCCGAAGACGTCTCCGTGGTCATGTGGCTAGCATGACTAAACACCGAAGGCGCACAGAATGCTGTTACCTTCCCACAAAAATGGTCCCTATTTTTCTACTTGCATTTTTGCATGCTTTCGAATTGCTAGGTTGGCAGAAGCTGGGACAAGTAATGGGAGCTCACTCAGTTATGCAGCGCTAGGGATTCAAACCGTCGAATTGCTGACCTTTATGATTGACAAGCTCAGCATCTTAGCCACTGAGCCACCACGTGCCTAGATAGATAGATAGATAGATACTTAACATGGTATTTTTTTTAAAAAAAAATAAGAATCATGCATTTTAATATATTCTTGTATGTTCAGGTTTGTGATCAGCATCATAGAATTTTACTTTCAAAAATTTCAAGGTGCCCCAGAGAACATCTAGTCCACTCCCATCTCTCTGCAGGAATCCCAGGCTAGGACATATGGCTCCCTAGACTTTGCCTTAAGAAAATAATTAAATGGGAGACTGAATGTCTCTACTACTACTACCATAGCAGAGGTGGGTTCCTCCTGGTTCGGACCGGTTCGCCCAAACTGCTAGGAAACTGCTGGTGATGTCACGATGACATCACAGAACCGGTTCTGTCGGTGCTGGTCCGTGGATGCCGCCATCTTTTTTTTTAAAAAAAATTATTTTTGGGGGGGATTTTATTTCCAGATTTTGGGTTTTTTTTTCTTCTGCGCATGCACAGAAGCCGAATTTCCAGTACTGCACATGCATAACCATCTTGTTTTTGGCTTTGGGGGGGATTTTTTTTTTTGGCACTGCGCATGTGCATGCACATGCCCATGAGGCACAGCCACACAGCTTAGGAGGAAGCGAACCGGCAGTGAGGTAAGTTAGAACCCACCCCTCTACCATAGTATATTATTATCAGTTACTACGATCCATATATAATGCTATCAGAAAAATTACAAAATCTACTTAGTATCTCTCCATCCATTTGTATTTATATGGGATACTATAATTTCTTAAGCGCTAGTTGCTAAAATGCAAATATTTTCTACTAGATTTCATTTATACAATTCTCTCTGTCAAGAAGTTGATATTTGAAATTAGCTTTGCCTATGAGTTGGTATAAATCCTTTATTTTTTAAAAAAATCATGACTTGTCATCTCTGCCTATATAAATGTAACTGTAGCAGAACAGATGATCAACTTATTGGGCTAACTTATTCACAACTATTCCATTTTATGTAGAACATTGCAAATTATTTGAATACAATTTTACAAACAGATTTTATCCACTTAATTATCACACCATCCAGTTCTCACCTAACTAGATTCCTAATAAATAGATCAGGAGATTGTTTTTTTTAATAATTCACTAAAATCAAATTATATCAGAAGCATTCCCACAATCTATTAAGGAAATTTAATTATATGTGGGAATGACATTGATGATGAAGGAAGTGATGCTGCCCAGGAATGATCAAATAAGAGGTGGGGAGACTACCGCTGTATAAAGGGAAGACAAGGAAACTTGGAAAGGGCCCCCCCTTAAGTTTTCAAGCTTAAAAAATAGTTGTTGGGTGTTTAGCCCTTTCAGACTTGTGATATTCTGTTAATGTAGCCTTATGATAAAGTAGAACTAGCTCATCTGGTGTACCTGGGAGAAGATTAGCTTGACAAATTACTTCATGACAAGTCTATGCTTTGTAGCAATCACCTTGTTCTTTTCAAGTAGTTTATGAATAACCTCTCTGTTTCTTTGTTTGTTTATTTGTAACCTGCTGTAGGATTATCCAGGGGTGGGCTTCAAAAAATCATCTGGGTTCTATGCCTGGTTGCTGGGTGGGTGTGGCCATGGTGGGTATGGCCTAGTCGGACTCCTGCACCATGGCAGGGTGGATGGGGTGCACCAGGCCTGGAGGCTTTCCTCAAGCCTCTGGGAGTGTGAAAACTGCCTCCCCCGAGCTCTGGAGGCCCTCCAGAGCTTCCAGGAGGTCTGTTTTTGCTGCTCTATGAGCCTCCATGAGGGCCCTGCACTTACCTCGCATCCAAAACAGATCACGTGGAGACTCCTGGGAGGTGTGGGGTGGGGTGGGGTGGGAGTGGTGGGGTTGGAGGGGCCAATCAAGGGTGGGATTTGGAGGTTCTCTGAACCAGCCATAACGTTAGCTACGGGTTCTTCCAAACCCATAGCAGCCCACACTTGGGATTATCCTTATAACTGAACAATTTTACAAATTATTTATTTTGTCAATCTACTGTACCTTTTGAAGATATTGATAAATCTTAATTCTCCCATCTAAGCATAATTGCAAGTTAGACAACTGTAGAATTACGTTTCTACAAAAAAGATTAAAAAAAACAGACCCAGGAAACTACAGACCAATCAGCCTAACATCAATACCTGGGAAAATACTGGAAAAAATAATTAAAAACCAGATCTCCCATCATCTAGAAACAAACCAAGTAATAACCAACAGCCAACACGGATTTGTTAAGAACAAGTCATATCAAACCAACCTCATTTCATTCTTCAACACTGTGACCAAATTAGTAGACCAGCGAAATGCAGTAGACATAATATAATAATAATAATAATAATAATAATAATAATAATAATAATAATAATAATAATAATAATAATAATAATAATAATAATAATAATAATAATAATAATAATAATAATAACAACAACAACAACAACAACAACAACAACAACAACAACAACAGAGTTGGAAGGGACCTTGGAGGTCTTCTAGTCCAACCCCCTACTTACGCAGGAAACCCTACACTACTTCAGACAGATGGTTATCCAACATCTTCTTAAAAATGTCTAGTGTTGGAGCATTCACAACTTCTGGAGGTAAGCTGTTCCACTGATTAATTGTTCTAACTGTCAGGAAATTTCTCCTTAGTTCTAAGTTGCTTCTCTCCTTGATTAGTTTCCACCCATTGCTTCTTGTTCTACCCCCAGGTGCCTTGGAGAAAAGTTTGACTCCCTCTTCTTTGTGGCGACCCTGGACTTTAGCAAAGCATATACCTGGACTTTAGCAAAGCATTTGACAAAGTAGACCACAACCTACTCCTTCATAAGCTAGAAAAAAGCGGGATAGACAGCTACACAACCAGATGGATTAACAATTGGCTGACCAACTCTACCCAGCGAGTAGTCCTAAATGGCTCTAAGTCCACATGGAGAGAAGTAAGCAGTGGGGTACCACAAGGTTCCGTCCTAGACCCAGTACTCTTTAACATCTTCATAAATGACCTAGATGAGGGAATAGCAGGAGAACTAACCAAATTTACAGATGACACCAAGCTGGCGGGAGTAGCAAACACCCCAGAGGACAGACTCAAAATCTAGAGGGACCTTGACAGACTTGAACACTGGGCCCAAACCAATAAAATGAAATTTAACATGGAGAAAAGCAAAATTCTGCACCTAGGTAAGAAGAATTAAAAATACAAATACAAACTGGGCGAAATCACACTCAATAGCAACGATTGCGAGAGGGATCTCGGAGTCTTGGTAGACAGCCAACTAAATATAAGCCAGCAGTGTGCAGCAGCAGCCAAAAAGGCCAATGCAGTCCTGAGCTGCATAAATAGAGGGATACAATAAAGGATCAGAGAGGTACTCTATAAAGCCTTGGTCAGACCACACCTAGATTACTGCATCCAATTTTGGTCACTACACTACAAAAAAAGACATTGAAACTAGAGAAAGTGCAGAAGGGAGCAACTGGGATGATAAAGGGTCTGGAAAATAAAACATACAAAGATCAGTTGCAGGAACTGAGCTTGGCCAGTCTAGCGAAGAGAAGGACCAGGGGTGACATGATAGTAGTGTTCCAATACTTGAGGGGATGCCACAGAGAGGAGGGGGTCAGGCTGTTCTCTATGGCACCAAACAAGGAATAATGGATGGAAGCTGACCAAGGAGAGATTCAACCTGGAAGTGAGGAGAATCTTTCTGACGATGAGAGCGATCAACCAGTGGAACAGCTTGCCAGCGGAGGTTGTGAGAGCCCCTACACTTGCGACCTTCAAGGAGAGACTGGACTGCCATCTGTCTCAAATGTAGTAACTCCTGCTTGAGCAGAGGGTTGGAGTAGATGACCTACAAGGTATCTTCGAACTCAAATAAAAAAATCTAAAATCCAAATATAAAAGCACCACATGGGATTAAAAAAACCCCAAAATTTTCTGATTTAAAATTCCTGTATGTTCCTTTTTTAGTTCCATCCCTTTCTGGAGAAGAATGAGTTTTGCAATCTTTCCAACTTTAAAATGTACTTGGACCAAACCGGGGATGTAAAAGCAGATCTGGACATCATGGGCTGGGTTTTTCTCCCCAGTGAGGAACCCATCCAAGAGCAACTAGGGAGTTTTGAAAGACAGAGACTTATTATCAGTGAAGATGCCCTTTCACGGTTAAAGTTGCTCAACAAGGTGGGGAAAATATTGCAGATTATTCTTTGTTTTCCAAAGACTTAGGACCAGGAGTGGTATTTATTAACTTTCCCTGCCAGTTCGCAAATGGGAGCACATGCGCACACACTATCGCTTTGCTCGCATGCACCCCTTCCACACATGCACATGGCCTTCTGCGCATACCAATTGCTCACATGCACGGCTTGTACAAATGCACGTGGCTTGAAAATGTGCCCATTGTGCGCATGCGTGGGGGGGGGCAATGGGTGTGGGCACGCGAACCAGAAAAGGTTTGCCATTACTGGTCTAGAGGCTCTTCCCGAACTTCCGGTAGGCAGTTTTTTCAAACTCCCCATGTCACCACGTGTGCCCTGCACTTACCTGTATCCACAACGGGCCACGTGGGGATGTCTGGGAGCGGAGGGGTGGGGTGGGGCATGGTGACCGGGGCCAGCCAGGAGAGGGATTTGGGGGTTCTCTAAACTGTACAGAATCTTAGTTAGAGGTTCTCCCGAACCCCTGCGAACCCCCAGCAGTACACCCTGAGCTTGGCACTGTTTAACATAGTATAGAAGAAACTATTCTAGAACCTACTGATAAGAAGTTACTTCATTCACCACAGTTTTTTTCTCTTTTAATAAATATAATACAATAATATTTAATAAATCTCTTAGAATAAATTTAACTCTACAATTTCACGTGGGATCAGAAATAGGCCCCTCGCACTGGAGCAAATGAGATGGGCCAATCCAATTGGTGATGTTTTGCACTGACCTAACTGAAGCCCAAAGACTATTTGAATTGTCTATCTCAATTTTCTGTGAATAGTGAGTCCCAACATATTTTCTGTGGCATTCCTTGTTTTTTCTGCTTAGTCTCTGCCTCAATCCAAATGTGTAGAAAATTGTCATCCTGGATTTGTCAAGAGGGCTCGAGAAGGAGAGCCAGTTTGCTGCTATGACTGTGTACTTTGTCCGGATGGGACCATCTCCACTCAGGAAGGTGGGTGACACTGGAAACCTTGTAGAAATGGATTAATCCAAAGCATTTTGGATGACAGTGCATGTTGAAAGATGCATTGAAGCTCAACTGTTCTCCTAATTTATTATCAAAATGCCCAATTTTTTAACTATGGGAAATATATATATATATATAAAATCTTGAGAGCAGGGCTAGGAAGAGATAGGAAATTGTGGCTGAATGGGCAAGCTTTACCTCTGCCACAGAAAATATTTCTTCTGGTTTTTTTTTTTTTTACAGATGCTTCTATATTTACTTTCGTAGGAACATAAGAGGACTTTGAAATTTGAGGAACTGTCTCAAGTCAACCTCTTGAAAAGATGATTGCAATGCAGTCTTTTCCTGAGGATCACTAGGAAGGTATCACTGCTCCATATTGAAGTAGTGTGGACACTCTGATTTCTGCTCGTCTACTATTTGGAACCTTGACAATGGGTGTACCTCATTACACTAATATTATTACTGCTCTGAGTAGCAATTCCAGATTATTAGTAGAACTAGCTTTCTCTGCCAGCCAAATAGATTTTATGAGAGAGACACCCTCAGTTCAGGATATTAAAATGCCTCATGTGGCAGTACTCAGGATGTTTTCCTAGAAAGATTAAACGACTCATTAATTACTTTGATAATCTAGGTTGCTAGGAAGGTTCTGTACATTACACAGGAAATCTTTCACCTCCTAGGACTTCCCCATATTTCACAGATCTTAGCTATGTGTTTTTTTAGAAAATGATATTCATCCTAATATTTTTTTTCTGTGGAATTTTTAAGAAATACATCTTGCAATATTGTCACTGTATCAGCTGTTTTCCAAAGAAGTTGTTTCTTGAAAGGTAAAAGTGAAGAATCTTATAGAAATATTACTTTGGGGTTTTGTCAGATACGGAGAAATGCACCAAATGTCCAGATGATAAATATCCAAATGAGGACCGAGTCCAATGTATCCCCAAAAGAATAACTTTCCTGTCTTATGAAGAACATCTGGGTGTCATCCTGGTCTCTTTTGCCGTACTTTTGTTCCTGACCACAGGTCTTGTTTTAATTATATTTATTAAATACCGAGAAACTCCCATTGTCAAAGCCAACAACCGAGACCTCTCTTACATTCTCTTGGTCTCCCACCTACTTTGCCTCTCGTCCCCCTTTCTCTTCATTGGTCAACCAAGGAAAACCACTTGCCTTCTCCGACAAACAGTTTTCAGCATCATTTTCTCAGTTGCCATTTCTGCTCTCTTGGCCAAAAGCATCATGGTGGTGCTGGCTTTCCTAGCCACAAAGCCAGGCAATCGAGTGAAGAGATGGTTGGGGAAGAGCTTGGCCAATGCCATCGTCCTTTCTTGTTCTGCAGTCCAAATTATCATCTGCTCCATCTGGCTGGGATTTTCTCCCCCATTCCCCGACTCTGACTTTCACTCCCAGTCTGGAGAGATCATCCTTCAATGCAACGAGGGCTATGTTGTTATGTTCTACATCACCCTTAGCTACATGGGCTTCTTGGCTACCATCTGCTTCGTGATGGCTTTCCTAGCCAGGAATCTTCCTGGAGCCTTCAATGAAGCCAAGTTGATCACCTTCAGCATGCTGGTCTTCTGCAGTGTCTGGGTGACTTTTGTGCCCACCTATCTGAGCACCAAAGGGAAATACATGCTGGCTGTTCAGGTCTTCTCCATCTTGTCCTCCAATGCTGGTCTGCTTGGCTGCATCTTCCTCCCCAAGTGCTACATTATCATTTTGAGGCCTGACCTGAATACAAAGGAGCAGCTTACAAGCAGAAGAAATGTAAAAATTTAACAGAGGAATTTCAAGTCTCAACAGGCCACACCTTGAAAATGGTCCAAGTTGTTCTCCATACATGAGTGGTCCAACAATATTGTTTGAAATGATTAAAGGGCAGCTGGAAGTGTCCCCAATATTTGTCCAGTGAAATTTGAAGATGTCCATAGAGCTCTGTTGAACTCTTAAAGGAACTTTTCTGTCCTCTGCTCTTAGCCTACTTGTGGCCTGAGATACCACATTCAGGTTTTTGAAATATGGCATTTGTGCAACGAGAGTCTTGTTGATATGGCAGAAACATAGCAGAGATATTTACAACAGAGACCTGTGACTTTTTGAAAATGAGAGGCAATTGTTGGGAAAGATTTCAATTAAGAATCCAAGGAAAGTTTTTATTATTAAGAACCAAACCAGAGAATTTGATCCTGGATTCAGAATGTACTGGGTGATTTGTGTTAAATAAGAAACCATGTAAGATTTCTATGAGTAAACTACATATACAAAAAATCTGTTAAAAGAGTACTTCGAACTTTAACTTCACTGTTTTTTAACCTGTTAACTATTTTTTTTCATATATGTAACATATGATAGGTCAGTTGGGTTGCAAATAGATGTAGAAGCTTATACATTTTGGACCTGCTTTGCAAGGGCAGAAGTTATTATTGTTGCAATAGTTTTGTCAGTGTTCTTCAGCTAGGGGGATAATATGTGTTTTTGTCCTTTGTTTTTTTAAATTCATATTTTTTAATGTTTTGTCTAGTTTTGTTTTGATTCTACTTTTTTTGGGGGGGTTTGCATTTTAATCTTTTGAATAAAATAAAATTGTCGGAATACATTTTATTAGGTTATTAAGTGTTGTGACATATAAAATACGAAAGCAAATAAAAGGGCAGGGATAGGGAGGGGGGAAGGGCAGAGAAAAGTGAGGAAGGTTAGGGAAAGAAAAAGAAAAAGAAGCACTGACTTCCGACTGCATCTGTTACAGTAGAATAAGGCATTACCATAATAGTATATACCAGTCATTTCTACAAGAATCTATTAGTCTCTGATCTGTAAATCCCAGAATCAAAGTTTTATTCTTTTTCACATCAAGCACGAAGTTCAGAAGCGGTTTCCATGTGGAAACAAAAGTACTTATGTTCCTTTCTTTGAGCAAATTAGTCAAGTTTGCCATTTCAGCAAACTCCATCAACTTCTGCAACCATTCTTCTATAGTAGGAATCAAAGTGTCCTTTCGTTTTTGCACATACAATACTCTTGTTGCTGTCAACATATATGGTAACAAAGTTCCAAACTTTTTCTCCAATTCTTTTTCCATTAAGCCAAAGATGAAAAGTTCTGGTTTCATATCTATCTCCATTTTCAGGATTTTGTGTATTAAAATATGAAACATAGTCCAATTTTTTTTTGCTTCATCACATGTCCACCATAGATGATAAAAGGTCCCTTCTTTGTTTTTACACTTTTCACACCCATTTCCTGGCTCTGACCCACATTCTCAGCCTGGAATGATTATCCTGCAATGCAACGAAGACTCTGTTGTCATGTTCTACATCACCCTCAGCTACATGGATTTCCTGGCTGCCATCTGCTTCACAGTTGCTTTTCTGGCCAGGAATCTGCCTGGGGCCTTCAATGAAGCCAAGCTGATCACCTTCAGCATGCTGGTCTTCTGCAGTGTCTGGGTGAGTTTTGTGCCCACCTGTCACGATGTGAATATTGTCAGTTTGTGCATCTCTGTGTTTTTCTACTATGTTCTTGTATCTATGGTCAAACAGACGTACGATATATTCTATTACGCATGTCTACATTCCAAAGGTTTCCTCCTTTCCTTTCTCATCGCCATCTCTACCGAAGGTAGAACTGATTTATTTTCTTAGCCGATACAATGTAGTCCTAATAAGAATTCTTTATTATTTTTCTACTGAAATAAATATTTTGTTTATTAGTATTTGAATCTCGCGGTTTATTTTCTAAGTAACAATGTCTTCGAAAGGGAAGCCCGATCCATCAACCTCAGGAGGATTTATTTCTCCGCTAACACCACCTACCTGAGCACCAAAGGGAAATACATGGTGGCTGTGCAGGTCTTCTCCATCTTGGCTTCCAGTGGCGGATTGCTGGGCTGCATTTTCATCCCCAACTGCTACATTATTATTCTGAGACCAGACCGGAATTCAAAGAAACAGCTTACAACCAGAAGAAAAGTATAAATGTGAGAAAGAGGAATTTTCACTCTCAACACATTCCAACAGGCCAAAAGTAGAAAATGAGCTGTTTTAATACAGTACCTGGGCCAACCATTATGCTTGAAATAATTTAAGAGTGGCCCCATCCATGTCCAATAGAATTGCAAATTGGCTGCTGAGTTCTCCTGAACTGTTGGATTACCATATCTGTCGTATCCCCTTCGCCTGTGGCTTGAAATGCCACACCACAAATATTTGAAACATGATTCTCGTGCAATGTGAATCATGTTTATGCCAGAAATATTTTTGGCAGTTTTTTCTCAAAGTTCCATTATTTTAATTTTATCATAGTTTATCTGCAGTTGGGATTCTTTGTAGTGTAGGACTCAACATCTCAGACAATCCCTAAATAGAAAAGAGAAAGAATCCTCACAGCCAAATGAGGAGGAGGGTAATCTGGCTAATCTAACTCATCAACTAATTCATTATATAGAAGTTAAACAAGAAGGGAGCTAAAATACAAAGTCATTAGAGTTCTACAAAATAATTTCTACAGAATGAAATGATTTAGTGTTGCATGGATGTGGTGTGAGAGAGCGAAGGGAGATTGGGCAGAAACACCCAGACAAAAGTTGTCATAATTCATGCTTCTCCTTCTTCTGACCACTCCAGAGTTATTTAGTTGGTCACTGGGAAATGAAGATGGACATTTGCCTTATCCCAAAAATCTGTTCTTAGCTTCTTAAAATGGCAGTTTGCAAAGAGAACCTATTCAAAGAATGAACTTCTCCTAAAATCATCACATTTATTCTCAAATTTAGCAGAAATATCTGTGATTGTCTGTATCATCCTTCTTAGCTGTATTGTTTGTTTGTTTGTTTGTTTGTTTGAATTTGTCAAACAAAAATGAGAACAAGAATAAGAGAATAAAAATACAATGACAGGGACGATAGGCACATTAGTGCACTTATGCACACTCCCTCCACTGACCACTTAAGTATGAAGTAAGCTCCACGGAAGTCAGTTTGTGATTGAAACTGTGAAATATTTGTAGCTGAGACAACTGAATCAGGTAGGGCATTCCAGACTTTGACAACTCTATTATAGAAATCATATTTTTTACAGTCAAGTGTAAATCATGGCTGTTTTGTCCTAGCATTCCAGACATTCTCAGTCTGCTTCATTCTCTCTTGGATCTGGATAAATGTGCAGCATTTAAGGACCATGCCATATAGCCTGCACCACTGACTAATGAGGAGAAACTCTTTTTTGCTAATGTATCTGCAGAAACACTTAGTAATGTGGCCAGGTTTTCTATAGTGTCATTTGTATTTGAGACAAACTATTAATCATATGCATGCACCAATTTTCTTCACACCATGTGTAAAATTAACTAGTTTTCAAAGATCAATGTGATTTTTAAAAATTCTTTATCTCTTTAATAGTTCACGTTTTAATTTGGTTTTTTTCTCTGTGTTCTCTTTGGATGATGTATTTTGCTGACAGCTGGTCTAAGACAAACTTTTTTCTTTTCTTTTGATTATTTGATGTAACCACTTAATGCACAGTCTTTCAGATTCATGTGAAAAATGTAGAAGCTGGATCATCTGTTTAAGATGAAGTTATATTTACTGTTTGATTTCTTTAGAATGTCTTTTTATAAATTTTATTTCGATTTTGCTCTAAATTATTCTTTGTAAAGCAATTTTACTACTATATTACTACTGCAATGTGCTCTACTTGGGGCTGCCCTTGAAGAGTATTCAGAGACTTCAACTGGTGCAAAATGCAGCTCCGCGTGCTGTGGTGGGTGTTTCAAGGTACACCCACGTGACACCTATATTCCGCCAGCTGCATTGGTTGCCCATTGGTCTCCAGGTGCAATTCAAGGTGCTGATCATCATCTTTAAAGCCCTACATGGCTTAGGACCAGGCTATCTTCGGGACCGCATTCTGCCTCATTCTTCCCTTCGACCGGTTAGGTCCCACAGAGTGGGTCTCTTCCAGGTCCCGTCAGCCAAACAGTGCCGACTGGTGGGGCCGAGGGGGAGGGCCTTCTCTGTAGGGACCCCTGCTGTGTGGAACCAACTTCCCCCAGAGATCCAAACCATCCCCACCTTGCTGGCCATCCGAAAAGCCATTAAAACATGGCTCTTCAAGCAGGCAGGGTTTTGAGACGATTTTATGTCTCCCCCACGTATGTATGTTGTTTATATGTTTCTTAAATTATTTTTAAACTGTCTTTTTAATGATTTGTTTGGAGTTTTTATAAAATGTTGTATGCCGCCCTGAGTCCTGAGGGAGTAGGGCGGCATAGAAAAACTACCAAATAAATAAATAAATAAATAAATTTTATCAACATAAACTTTTAGATTTTTAACCTTATAACCTCTTTTAGATTTGCCTGTTTTTAAATAAAGTAAACATTGGTATGAACTCAATTCAAGGGAGATTTTCCTTGATATAATCCAAGAACTGGTGTTAGAAGAAAGTCAGCACTAGAGTTAAGTGTCACCAATCTAGAGTGGCAGAAAAATAGAGTAGCAGAAAAAACCCCAAATTGCATTAATATACAATCTAGGACTAGGGAGGTACTAATACCACTCTATAAAGCCTTAGTTAGACCACAGCTAGAGTACTGCATCCAGTTTTGGTCACCACACTACCAAAAAGACATTGAGACTCTAGAGAAACTGCAGAGGAGAGCAACCAGGATGATTAGGGGACTGGAAACTATAATATACGAAGAGCGGTTGCAGGAACTGGGCATGGCTAGTCTAGCGAAGAGAAGGACCAGGGGAGACAGGATAGCAGTGTTCCAATACTTGAGGGGCTGTCACAGCGAGGAGTGGGTCAGGCTGTTTTCCAAGGCACCAGAAGGTCAGACATGGAATAATGGATGGAAACTGACCAAGGAGAGATTCCACCTGGAAATAAGGAGAAACTTTCTGACAGTCAGAGTGATCAACCAGTGGAACAGCTTGCCTACGGAGGTTGCGAGAGCTCCAACACTTGAGACTTTAAAATGGACTGCCATTTTTCTGAAATGGTGTAGGGACTGCTGCTTGAGCGGGGGGTTGGACTAGGTGACCTACAAGGTCCCTTCCAACTCTAGTAATCTGAAAAAAAAATCTAACTGGGAGCACCATGGAGGTAAAGAGGTTGGGTACCACATTGAAGGACAGCAGAAGTTCAGTTACCTGGGTATTGGATTATCTTCATCAAACATTACTTTCTGAACAAGACAAGACCTGACAGGATGGAGCACAACTACAACAGAACAGTGTCCTAATGTGAATATCTATTGTTCTTCACTAACTTGCTTTCCCCCCCAGTTACCCTTCTGCACATAGAGCCCCATAGAAGTTTAGATCCCTAGAGGAGAAATTACTGAAAATTATAGTGAATCATCGTTCCAGTCTTTGAGACCTCTTCTGCTACTTCTCCAGTGAGTGCCTTTGATGTAAACATCACCCTGTAGCTACATGGAAGGGATCTTGCATCAGAAGAGGATAAATGCCTCGGGTCACACTGAGTGTGGCACAATTTTAATAGAGGCAGGGGCTGGGTTCCTCTCTCCTTTCCAAGTGAAACTGGGTATGTCTCTTTCTGAATTGGGAAAGCCACTGGCATTCCACCTTGTCATATTAGATTAGATTAGATTACTAGAGTTGGAAGGGACCTTGTAGGTCATCTAGTCCAACCCCCCCTTGTGAGAGTGCTTTGAATTCTCCTAGCTCTCCTTGTTGTTCTTGTTTAGAAACAGGAAGGGAATTGATTCAGGCTTATAAATTGTGAATCCCCTAGTTCTGCTTCCAGTGCTACTGATGTGCCAGCCCTATGAATTATGGACTTCCTGCTTCTGTTCCTGATGCTGCTGGTGTTCCAGCCAGTCTGTGGGAAGCTTAGAATGAAATGCCCGCTAAGTTTGGAGGAGGAAGATCGCAAAAAACCATGGAACTACTATAGGCCAGGAGACCATCTCATTAGTGTGATCACCACTGCAACAACAACACCTCATTTAACATTTCCTTTCAACGTGGCTCCTGATACACAGTCACATTCGTAAGTCATTCAGTGTGAGGGAGTTGCCTTCCCTCCATCCGCAGTTCTAACACGTTCTTGATTTTTTTCATATTTTACTTAACTCCTAGAGGAACATTGCAGGGCCTGTTTAATTTCCTGAATTGTTTTGATTTCCGCTGTCCCTTTTTATCTTCTTTTTTGTAAGAGCCTCAAATCCAAAGATGGGGCAGAAAAATATCTTAAACATATCCAGGTTATTTTCCTCTCCCCATCCAGTCCTTCATTCATCACTTGAATACTGACTTTTGTTTATAGTAATTATTGAAAGGGTTGTAGTTGCATCTGCACGGCCCATTTCCATATTTTTTATAACCACTCATTGGTATTCAAAGCCTGATCCTTAGAAAAATGAAGGTTGGCCTGATGTTAGAGTTTCTTTTCTGGGTCACTTATGAAACATTCTCTTCATTTTATGATGGCTCTACTTTTAAATATTGAATGATATTGAATGCTGGTTATTGAAGAAATGAAAATTAGGAATGTTACAAATAATGATTCTCTGCATTTGTGGTTCTTAACCCTGGTGGAGGATTATCTACATATTCTCAACACTCATAAAAATTAAATGGTGATAGGAGGTGCCTCTGATTGTGAATCAGTATTGCCCTAAATAGATTTGTAGAGACAAAGAGGAATAAATGACATGTTTTATTATTTCTGTTAATGATGATGACAATAACATGAATATTTTTACAGTAGTTTATCTACTGATCAGTCTAGAATCTTCCACTACATTTTTGCCATTCAATTGGTAAATAGGAACCCCCAGCTTCTACACAATCTCACACTTGGCTCCAACATCCATGACAACTATTTGAACACACTTGGCACTTCAGATGCCTTGCTGGACGTGCTCTCGACTGGAGAAGCCAATGTTCCCAACTACAGTTGTGGAAAGAAAGACAACATCTTGGCCCTTCTTGATGCAGCTAGAAGGGACATCTCCATCCAGATGTCAACATTAGTAGGAACCCACAAAGTCCCACAGGTTTGTGTGTGTGTTTCTCTATCTGGTAAAGAGAGTGAAGTGGTGGTGAGTGAGCAATAGATCCAATCATGTTTACTCCATGGAATTCAAGAGCTGTTTTTTTATCATGAAGAGAAATAATAAATAAATACATAAATACGCACACAAATAAAAATCATCTTTACGAAAATAATAGTATTTTCAATGGTGAGCAAAGCCTATATTCGTGGAAATAATTCCAATGGATTAGCTTATTTACAACTGATAAAAATATATGTGTTATAGAATCGTAGGGACCCTAGCATTAATTATCAGTAGGGACCCTAGCATTACTTTTTTTAAAAAAAAGCAAACACTTTATCCAAGATGTCATTTTTACCTTAATATGTTCATATTCTAATTCATCAAAAAACACAATAGAGCCCCTGGAGAGGACTCAGCTAGCTACTGGCTGAACTATTCAAAAAATAACCCAACTGATAGGCTTTGTCCTTATTTCCAGGTTGAATCTCTCCTTGCTCAGTTTCCATCCATTATTCCTTGTCTGGCCTTCAGGTGCTTTGGAAAATGTATTGACCCCCTCCTCTCCGTGGCAGTCCCTCAAATATTGGAAGACTGCTACCATGTCTCCCCTGGTCCTTCTCTTCACTATACTAGCCATGCCCAGTTCCTGTAACCATTCTTCATATGTTTTACTCTCCAGTCCCCTAATCACCCTGGTTGCTCTTCTCTGCACTTTTTCTAGAGTCTCAATATAGAAGACTAGACTTCTAATGTTATCATAATTCTCCCAGTATTAATAAATCAGATAAGTTAAAAAGGATGACTAGCTAAAATTGTACCTTTGAAAATTTACCAAGTATTTCAAAGCAGAAATAGCTAACTAAATATCATAGGACAGTATGTACTTTAACAATATTTGAGCAGCTAGACAAAGTGATTAAATATAGAAGATTTAATCAAGTTCCTTATAATGAACAGGCTTGCATTTGCAGAATCCCAGAGATGCAAGACATAACAGAGCTGTTATTTGAATGTCAAATGTAAAACAAAGAGAGTGATCCGTATCTTGAAATGCCCATTAAATAAATATTCTATTCAGATCCTTATGTTAAAACAACATATTTCCTGTATGGTCAGAATACTAAAAATATATTTATTAATGCCATTTATTTGAATAAAATAGTTCAGTTGAAATGAGGATATGTGGATGTTATCACAGTAAATCATAGGGGTGATACAGAAATATGATTTTTGTTCTTTAGCATTGTTCTTTTGTATTTAATTTGTTTCTTTTATTCTATTTTTATATAAGGTCTTGTTCTGCTCTTTATAGTCTGTATCTTGATATGGCCAAATGACTAATCAGCAATAAACTATACTAAAATGTCTTTGACAACCAACTTGGATTTATTAAAAGGTACTATTTCAGACTTGATCTGACACCCAAACATAATAAAGCATTCCTTGTTGCTTTTTCAGATGAGTTATGCAAGTGATTCAGCAGATCTTATTGATAAAAATCAATTCCCATTTTTCCACCGGATGGTGCCCAAAGAAGGGATCCAGTACCCAGGAATTATCCAACTTCTCCTCCATTTCAGATGGACCTTGATTGGTGTCATTGCTTCAGATACAGAAAATGGAGAGAATTTCATGAGGATTTTTACTCCTTTGCTTATCAAGAATGGAATTTGTGTTGTTATATCACAACAGCTCTCAATGACTGGCCACAAAGCATCACTCAGGGATGCCCTCTCTAAGTGGAGGCAAGTCAATGTCTTTGTTCATTTCATGGAATATGATTCCAGTTTGGACACAATTCTTCCTTTCCATTTGACACTTGAAGATTTGCCAGGACCCATTGAAGGGAAAGTCTGGATCATCTCACCCCTGGTGAAATGGACAGTGAGAAGGCACATACTTTTCAAATATGTCCATAGTATTTGGAACTTTGATATCAAGGATAAAGAAAGTCCTAAGGATGATGCCTTTGAACCCATTCTCTTTGTACAACCTCAGTTTCAAGACCAGTCTTTTCACTGTTCTTTTTCAAAGCAGTTCTTTTCTATCAAGGGCCGAAGAAAATGCACCCAGAAAGCACCATTGGAGACCCAAGAGAAAAGGAACAGCATCCTGATTCCAAATGATCCCCATGTTTACAGTATCATTAAGACTCTGGCCCATGCCTTGAGTGCTGCATATTCATCCAGATCCAGGTGGAAAAGGAAGGCAAGCAAGGAGAGGTTGGTGGCTTCAAGACTGCAGCCATGGCAGGTATGTCATCCTGACAAGGATGCATCAAAGCTAGTTCCTTTGAAGAAGGAATACAAATGAGAGGAAGAAGAACCTTCTCAGCTTCCAAGTGCTACAAAAGACCAACACGTTACACAAATCTAACTGCTGGGGGCATAATAGTCCATAGAGAGGACATTATGATAGCTAGATGATAGCTATCTAGATGACAGATGGATGGATGGATGGATGGATGGATGGATGGATGGATATACAGACAGACAGACAGACAGACAGATAGACAGTGTTAGAACCCTGTTCAAACGATTGGGTGTGTTAATATATGATTAAGCCACAAATCAGTGTTATGTGTATATTGCTTTAAATGCATTGTGGATGATTACTATATAAGTAAGCAAGAGAGCATGCTCAGTGTGGTTGGTGGTTGTGGTTCAGTGTGGTGAGTGGTGTTTGATGGTGTGTTCTGGATTGAAGACTCTCTGCTGCTTTACTGATGGAGTAGATTACTTTATGACTGTGTGGAATTGTGTGAAGAGAAGAATAACTATCTGTGATAGTATAGAATTGAGTAAATAGCTGTAATCTTTGTTTGTGAGTTAAAACAAAGATAGGCAAGAAGAAGAAACTTCGCATTGACTGAATAACTGTGTATGACTTGGACTTCCTATTTAACTTTGCTACTATTCAAGTAAAAACTACTTTGTACATACTAAAGATATTCTGTTTATTGACTGAATAGCATTCATATCAAACTGCAACACCATTACTACAACACATTTCGCTGTGTATGTGCTTAACAGCACAATAACTCCTTAACAGACAGATAGACAGATAGACAGATAGATAAGGTAAAGGTTCCCCTTGCACATATGTGCTTGTTGTTCCCGACTCTAGGGGGCGGTGCTCATCTCCGTTTCAAAGCCAACAAGCCAGCGCTGTCCAAAGACATCTCTGTGCTCATGTGGCTGGCATGACTAAACACTGAAGGCACATGGAACGCTGTTACCTTCCCACCAAAATGGTCCCTAGTTTTCTACTTGCATTTTTACATGCTTTCGAATTGCTAGGTTGGCAGAAGCTGGGACAAGTAATGGGAGCTCACTCCATTACATGTCGCTAGGGATTCGAACTGCCGAACTGCCAACCTTTATGATTGATAAGCTCAGCGTCTTAGCCACTGAGCCACCACGTCTCTTAATAGATAGATAGATAGATAGATAGATAGATAGATAGATAGATAGATAGATAGATAGATAGATAGATAGATAGATAGATAGATAGATAGATAGATACTAAACATGGTATTTTTTAAAAAAAGAATCATGCATTTTAATATATTCCTGTATGTACAGGTTTGTGATCACCATCGTAGAATTTTATTTTCAAAAATTTCAAGTCACCCCAGAGAGCATCTAGTCCACTCCCACCTCTCTGCAGTAATCCCAGGCTAGGACTGATGGCTCCCCAGTCTTTGCCTTAAGACAATAATTAAAGGGGAGACTGAATGTCTCTACTACTACTACCATAGCAGAGGTGGTTTCCTCCCAGTTCAGACCGGTTTGCCCAAACTGGTAGGAAACTGCTGGTGATGTCACGATGATGTCACAGAACCGGTTCTGTTGGTGCTCGTCCGTGGATGCCACCATCTTTTTTTAAAAAAATTTTTATTTTTTACTTTGGATTTTTTCCAGCTTTTTGGGGGGGGGGTTCTTCTGCGCATGCACAGAATTAATTTAATTTAATTTAATTTAATGGATTTGTATGCCGCCCAACTCCCTAGGGACTCTGGGCGGCTCACAACATATTCGGATCCATTTCGACAATACAGTGCAATAAAATACAATAGTTAAAAAACATATAACATATAAAAATTAAAAGAGTATCGTCACGCTTTCACCCCGCCTGCCGGAAGAGCCAAGTTTTTATTGCTTTCTGGAAGGCCAGCAGGGTGGGGATAGTCCTGATCTCCAGGGGGAGCTGGTTCCACAGGGAGGGAGCTCCCACAGAGAAGGCCCTCCCCCTCGGCCCCGCCAACCGACATTGTTTGGTCGACGGGACCTGGAGGAGGCCGACTCTGTGGGCCCTGACCGGTCGTAGGGAGGTATGCGGCAGGATGCGGTCCCGAAGGTAACCTGGCCCTGAGCCATGTAGGGCTTTAAAGGTAACGACCAACACCTTGAATTGGATCCGGAGACTAATGGGCAACCAATGCAGCTGGCGGAGAATTGGTGTTACGTGGGTGCATCTAGGAGCACCCACCACAGCTCGCGCAGCTGCATTTTGCACCAGTTGCAGTTGCCGGACACTCTTCAAGGGTAGCCCCATGTAGAGCGCATTGCAGCCAAATTTCCAGCACTGCACATGCATCACCATCTTGTTTTTGGCTTTTGGGGGGATTTTTTTTTATTTTTTGGCACTGCGCATGTGCAATCACACGCCCATGAGGCACACCCGCGCAGCTTCGGAGGAAGCGAACCGGCAGCGAGGTAAGTTAGAACCCACCCCTGTACCATAGTATATTATTATCAGTTACTAGGATCCATATATAATACTATCAGAAAAATTACAAAATCTACTTAGTATCTCTCCATCCATTTGTATTTATATGGGATACTATAATTTCTTAAGCACTAGTTGCTAAAATGCAAATATTTTCTACTAGATTTCATTTATACAATTTCCTCTGTCAACAAGTTGATATTTGAAATTAGCTTTGCCTATGAGTTGGTATAAATCCTTTATTTTAAAAAAATCATGATTTGTCATCTCTGTCTGTATAAATTTAACTATAGCAGAACAGATGATCAACTTATTGGGCTAACTTATTCACGACTACTCCATTTTATGTAGAACATTGCAAATTATTTGAATATAATTTTACAAATAGATTTTATCCACTTAATTATCACACCATCCAGTTCTCACCTAACTAGATTCCTAATAAATAGATCAGAAGGTTGTTTTTTTAATAATTCACTAAAATCAAATTATATCGGAAGCATTCCCACAATCTATTAAGGAAATTTAATTATATGTGGGAATGACATTGATGATGAAGGAAGTGATGCTGCCCAGGAATGATCAAATAATAGGTGGGGAGACCACCGCTGCATAAAGGGCAGACAAGGAAACTTGGAAAGCCCCCTCCCTTAAGTTTTCAAGCTTAAAAAATAGTTGTTGGGAGATTAGGCCTTTCAGACTTGTGATATTCTGTTAATGTAGCCTTATGATAAAGTAGAACTAGCTCATCTGGTGTACCTGGGAGAAGATTAGCTTGCCAAATTACTTCATGACAAGTCCATGCTTTGTAGCAATCACCTTGTTCTTTTCAAGTAGTTTATGAATAACCTCTCTGTTTGTTTGTTTATTTGTAACCTGTCCTAGGATTATCCAGGGGTGGGCTTCAAAAATTTCAGCAATGGGTTCTCTATCAGGTTGCTGGATGAGCGTGGCCATGGTGGGCATGGCCTAGTCAGCCTCCTGCACCATTGTGTGTGTTTTTTCCTTCCCCATGACCCGGAGGCTTTCCTCGAGCCTCTGGGAGGGTGAAAACTGCCTCCCCCGAGCTCTGGAGGCCTTCCGGAGCTTCCGGGAGGCTGACCAACTGTACCCAGTGAGTAGTCCTCAAATGCTCTAAGTACACATGGAGAGAAGTAAGCAGTGGGGTACCACAAGGTTCCGTCCTAGGCCGAGTACTCTTTAATATCTTCATAAATGACCTAGATGAGGGAATAGCAGGAGAACTAAACAAATTTACAGATGATACCAAGCTGGCGGGAGTAGCAAACACCCCAGAAGACAGACTCAAAATCCAGAGGGACCTTGACAGACTCGAACACTGGGCCCAAACCAATAAAATGAAATTTAACACAGAGAAAAGTAAAATTCTGCACCTAGGCAAGAAGCATCAAAAATACACATACAAACTGGGCGAAACCACACTCAATAGCAGCAATTGCGAGAGGGATCTCGGAGTCTTGGTAGACAGCCAACTAAATATGAGCCAGCAGTATGCAACAGCAGCCAAAAAGGCCAACGCAGTCCTGAGCTGCATAAATAGAGGGATACAATCAAGGATCAGAGAGGTACTAGTACCACTCTATAAAGCCTTGGTCAGACCACACCTAGAGTACTGCATCCAATTTTGGTCACCACACTACAAAAAAGACATTGAAACCCTAGAGAAAGTGCAGAAGAGAGCAACCAGGATGATAAAGGGTCTGGAAAATAAAACATACAAAGAGCGGTTGCAGGAACTGAGCTTGGACAGTCTGGCGAAGAGAAGGACCAGGGGTGACATGATAGCAATGTTCCAGTACTTGAGGGGAATGCCACAGAGAGGAGGGGGTCAGGCTGTTCTCCAAGGCACCAGAAGGCCAGACAAGGAATAATGGATGGAAGCTGACCAAGGAGAGATTCAACCTGGAAGTGAGGAGAAACTTTCTGACGGTGAGAGCGATCAACCAGTGGAACAGCTTGCCAGCAAAGGTTGTGAGAGCCCCAACTCTTGTGACCTTCAAGGGGAGACTGGACTGCCATCTGTCTCAAATGGTGTAGTAACTCCTGCTTGAGCAGAGGGGTGGACTAGATGACCTACAAGGTCCCTTCCAACTCTAATAAAAAATCTAAAATCCAAATATAAAAGCACCACATGGGATTAAAAAAACCCCCAAAGTTTTCTTATTTAAAATTCCTGTATGTTCCTTTTTTAGTTCCATCCCTTTCTGGAGAAGAATGAGTTTTGCAATCTTTCCAACTTTAAAATGTACTTGGACCAAACTGGGGAAGTAAAAGCAGATCTGGACATCATGGGCTGGGTTTTTCTCCCCAGTGAGGAACCCATCCAAGAGCAACTAGGGAGTTTTGAAAGACAGAGACTTATTATCAGTGAAGATGCCCTTTCACGGTTAAAGTTGCTCAACAAGGTGGGGAAAATATTGCAGATTATTTTTTGTTTTCCAAAGCCTTAGGACCAGGGGTGGTATTCACTAACTTTCCCTATTGGTTCGCAAATGTGAGCGCACGCGCGCACACTCTCGCTTTGGTCACATGCATCCATTTCACACATGCACATGGCCTTCCGCGCATGCTATTTGCTCACACGCATGGCTTGTAGACATGCACGTGGCTTGAAAACATGCCTAAATAGGATGGCATATCGCCGGGGCTGGTGGGCAGGCCAACCCGCCCACAGGTCACTACTACCAGTTCGCCGGAACCGGTCCAAACCGGCTGAATACCACCTCTGGTTAGGACCCATTTTAAGTAGGATAAGTTTAGTCACCAAAGAGGATGAGCTTCACTAAGAGTTGAATGTGGGGTGTATAATCCTTATAGATATTTTTAAATGGTTCGGGAGGCTTCAATAGCATTGACCAACGTGTCCTTCAGTTCTGTAGAGATTCTCAGTCATCGAGGTCATGGTTGTCCCAAAGGTGCTTTTTCAGGAGGCAACTGGGCTTTCTTGTTTTTTCTTTTGAAAATGTTTCTCTTCTCATCCAAGAAGCTTCTTCAGCTCTGATAGGACAGTGGGGAATGGAAGGATTTATATTCCTTGCAGACAGCTGGTAATCTGCATCCTTTTAGAGGGTCATTGAAGCACTTGGAAACTCCAGAGCTCTTCCCGAACTTCCGGTAGGCAGGTTTTTCACCCTCCCCACGCCACCACGCGCGCCCTGCATTTACCTGCCTCAACAACGGGCCACGTGGGGACTCCTGGGAGGGGAGGAGTGGGGTGTTGCAGGGTGAGCGGGGCCAGCCAGGAGAGGGATTTGGGGGTTCTCTAAACTACACAGAATCTTAGCTAGAGGTTCTCCCGAACCCCTGCAAACCCCCAGCAGCGCACCCCTGAACTTGGCACTGTTTAACACAGTCTAGAAGAAACTATTCCAGAACCTACTGGTAAGAAGTTACTTCTTTCGTCAGTTTTTTTTCTATTTTAATAAATATATTACGATAATATCTAATAAATCTTTTAGAATAAATTTAACTATACAATTTTACGTGGGATCTGAAATAGGCCCCTCGCACTGGAGCAAATGAGATGGGCCAATCCAATTGGTGATGTTTTGCACTGACCTAACTGAAGCCCAAAGGCTTTTTGACTTGTCTATCTCAATTTTCTGTGGATAGTGAGTCCCAACATATTTTCTGTGGCATTCCTTGTTTTTTCTGCTTAGTCTCTGCATCAGTCCAAATGTGTAGAAAATTGTCATCCTGGATTTGTCAAGAGGGCTCGAGAAGGAGAGCCAGTTTGCTGCTATGACTGCGTTCCTTGTCCGGATGGGACCATCTCCACTCAGGAAGGTGGGTGACACTGGAAACCTTGTAGAAATGGATTAATCCAAAGCATTCTGGATGACAATGCATGTTGAAAAATGCATTGAAGCTCAACTGTTCTCCTAATTTATTATCAAAATGCCCAAATTTTTAACTATGGGAAAAATATATATATAAAAAATCTTGAGAGCAGGGCTAGGAAGAGATAGGAAATTGTGGCTGAATGGGCAAGCTTTACCTCTGCCAGAGAAAATATTTCTTCAGGTTTTTTTTAACGGATGCTTCAATATTTACTTTCCTTGGAACATAAGAGGACTTTGAAATTTGAGGAACTGTCTCAAGTCAACCTCTTGGAAAAATGATTGCAATGCAGTCATTTCCTGAGGATCACTAGGAAGGTATCACTGCTACATATTGAAGTAGTGTGGACACTCTGATTTCTGCTCAACTACTATTTGGAACCTTGACAATGGGTGCACCATTGAGTCATGTGGCAGTACTCAGGATGTTTGCCTAGAAAGATTAACTGACTCATTAATTACTTTAATAATCTAGGTTGCTAGGAAGGTTCTGTACATTACATAGGAAATCTTTCACCTCGCAGGACTTCCCCATATTTCACAGATCTTAGCTATGTTTTTTTTCTTAGAAAATGATATTCATCTTAATATTTTTTTCTGTGGAATTATTAAGAAATGCATCTTGGAATATTGTCACTGTATCAGCTGTTTTCCAAAGAAGTTGTTTCTTGAAAGGTAAAAGTGAAGAATCTTATAGAAATATTACTTTGGGGTTTTTTCAGATACGGAGAAATGTACCAAATGTCCAGATGATAAATATCCAAATGATGACCGAGTCCAATGTATCCCCAAAAGAATAACCTTCCTGTCTTATGAAGAACAGCTGGGTGTCATCCTGGTCTCTTTTGCTGTACTTCTGTTCCTGATCACAGGTCTTGTTTTAATCATATTTATTAAATACCGAGAAACTCCCATTGTCAAAGCCAACAACCGAGACCTCTCTTACATTCTCTTGGTCTCCCACCTAATTTGCCTCTCGTCCCCCTTTCTCTTCATTGGTCAACCAAGGAAAATCACTTGCCTTCTCCGACAGACAGTTTTCAACATCATTTTCTCAGTTGCCATTTCTGCTCTCTTGGCCAAAAGCATCATGGTGGTGCTGGCTTTCCTAGCCATAAAGCCAGGCAATCGAGTGAAGAGATGGTTGGGAAAGAGCTTGGCCAATGCCATTGTCCTTTCTTGTTCTGCAGTCCAAATTATCATCTGCTCCATCTGGCTGGGATTTTCTCCCCCATTCCCTGAATCTGATTTCCACTCCCAGTCTGGAGAGATCATCCAGCAATGCAACGAAGGCTATGTTGTTATGTTCTACATCACCCTCAGCTACATGGGCTTCTTGGCTACCATCTGCTTCGTGGTGGCTTTCCTAGCCAGGAATCTCCCTGGAGCCTTCAATGAAGCCAAGCTGATCACCTTCAGCATGCTGGTCTTCTGCAGTGTCTGGGTGACTTTTGTGCCCACCTATCTGAGCACCAAAGGGAAATACATGGTGGCTGTTCAGGTCTTCTCCATCTTGTCCTCCAATGCTGGTCTGCTTGGCTGCATCTTCCTCCCCAAGAGCTACATTATCATTTTGAGGCCTGACCTGAATACAAAGGAGCAGCTTACAAGCAGAAGAAATGTAAAAATTTAACAGAGGAATTTCAAGTCTCAACAGGCCACACCTTGAAAATGGTCCAAGTTGTTCTCCATACATGAGTGGTCCAACAATATTGTTTGAAATAATTAAAGGGCAGCTGGAAGTGTCCCCAATATTTGTCCAGTGAAATTTGAAGTTGTCCATAGAGCTCTTTTGAACTCTTAAAGGAACTTTTCTGTCCTCTGCCCTTTGCCTACTTGTGGCCTGAGATACCACATTCAGGTTTTTGAAATATGGCATTTGTGCAACGAGAGTCTTGTTGATATGGCAGCAACATAGCAGAGATATTTACATCAGAGACCTGTGACTTTTGAAAATGAGAGGCAATTGTTGGACCTGCTTTGCAAAGGCAGAAGCTATTATTGTTGCAATGGTTTTGTCAGTGTTCTTCAGCTAGGGGGATAATATGTGTTTTTGTCCTTTGTTTTTTTAAATTCATATTTTTTAATGTTTTGTCCAGTTTTGTTTTGACTCTATTTTTTTCTTTTGGGTTTTGCATTTTAATCTTTTGAATAAAATAAAATTGTCAGAATACGTTTTATTAGGTTATAAAGTGTTGTGAAATACAAAATAAGAAAGCAAATAAAAGGACAGGGATAGGGAGGGAGAAAGGGCAGAGAAAAATGAGGAAGGTTAGAGAAAGAATAAGAAAAAGAAGCATTGACTTCCAACTATTACAGTAGAATAAGGCATTGCCATAATAGTATAAACCAGTCATTTCTACAAGAATCTATTAGTCTAATCTGTAAAACCCAGAATCACAGTTTTATTCTTTTTCTCATCAAGCACGAAGTTCAGAAGCGGTTTCCATGTGGAAACAAAAGTATTTATGTTCCTTTCTTTGAGCAAAGTAGTCAATTTTGCCATTTCAGCCAACTCCATCAACTTCTGCAAACAGTCTTCTATAGTAGGAATCAAAGTGTCCTTTCGTTTTTGCACATACAATACTCTTGTTGCTGTCAACATATATGGTAACAAAGTTCCAAACTTTTTCTCCAATTCTTTTTCCATTAAGCCAAAGATGAAAAGTTCTGGTTTCATATCTATCTCCATTTTCAGGATTTTGTGTATTAAAATATGAAACATAGTCCAATTATTTTTTGCTTCATCACATGTCCACCATAGATGATAAAAGGTCCCTTCTTTGTTTTTACACTTTTCACACCCATTTCCTGGCTCTGACCACACTCTCAGCCTGGAATGATTATCCTGCAATGCAACGAAGACTCTGTTGTCATGTTCTACATCACCCTCAGCTACATGGATTTCCTGGCTGCCATCTGCTTCACAGTCGCTTTTCTGGCCAGGAATCTGCCTGGGGCCTTCAATGAAGCCAAGCTGATCACCTTCAGCATGCTGGTCTTCTGCAGTGTCTGGGTGACTTTTGTGCCCACCTATCTGAGCACCAAAGGGAAATACATGGTGGCTGTGCAGGTCTTCTCCATCTTGGCTTCCAGTGCCCCATTGCTGGGCTGCATTTTCATCCCCAAGTGCTACATTATTATTCTGAGACCTGACCGGAATTCAAAGGAACAGCTTACAACCAGAAGAAAAGTATAAATGTGAGAAAGAGGAATTTTCACTCTCAACACATTCCAACAGGCCAAAAGTAGAAAATGGGCTGTTTTAATACAGGACCTGGGCCAACCATTATGCTTGAAATAATTGAAGTGTGTCCCCATCCTTGTCCAACAGAATTGCAAATTGGCTGTGAGTTCTCCTGAACTGTTGGATTACCATATCTGTCGTATCCCCTTCGCCTGTGGCTTGAAATGCCACAACACAAATATTTGAAACATGATTCTTGTGCAATGTGAATCTTGTTTATGCCAGAAGAATGAACTTCACCTAAAATCATCACATTTATTCTCAAATTTAGCAGAAATATGTGTGGTTGTCTGTGTCATCCTTCTTAGCTGTATTGTTTGTTTGTTTGTTTGTTTGTTTGTTTGTTTGAATTTGTCAAACAAAAATGAGAACAAGAATAAGAGAATAAAAATACAATGACAGGGACAATAGGCACATTAGTGCACTTATGCACACTCCCTCCACTGACCACTTAAGTATGAAGTCAGGTCCACAGAAGTCAATTTGTGACTGAAACTGTGAACATTTGTAGCTGAGACAACTGAATCAGGTAGGGCATTCCAGACTTTCGACAACTCTATTACAGAAATCATATTTTTTACAGTCAAGTGTAAATCATGGCTGTTTCGTCGAAGCATTCCAGACATTCTCAGTCTGCTTCGTCTCCTCTTGGATCTGGATAAATGTGCAGCATTTAAAGACCATGCCATATAGCCTGCACCACTGACCAATGTGGAGAAACTCTTTTTTGCTAATGTACCTGCAGAAACCCTTAGTAATGTGGCCAGGTTTTCTATAGTGTCGTTTGTATTTGAGACAAACTATTAATCATATACATGCACCAATTTCCTTCACACCAGGTTTAAGATTAACTAGTTTTCAAAGATCAATGTGATTTTTAAAAATTCTTTATCTCTTTAATAATTCACATTTTAATTTGCTTTTTTTTTCTGTGTTCTCTTTGGATGATGTATTTTGCTGACAGCTGGTCTAAGACTCACTTTTTTCTTTTCTTTTGATTATTTAATGTAACCACAATGCACAGCCTTTCAGATTCATGTGAAAAATGTAGAAGCTGGATCGTCTGTTTAAGATAAAGTTATATTTACTATTTGATTTTTTAGAATGTCTTTTTATAAATTTTATTTCAATTTTGCTCTAAATTATTCTTTGTAAAGCAATTTTATCAACATAAACTTTTAGATTTTTAGCCTTATAACCACTTTTAGATTTGCCTGTTTTTAAATAAAGTAAACATTGGTATGAACTCAATTCAAGGGAGATTTTCCTTGATATAATCCAAGAACTGGTGTTAGAAGAAAGTCAGCACTAGAGTTAAGTGTCACCAATCTAGAGTGGCAGAAAAAATCCCAAATTGCATTAATTGAGGGATACAATCTAGGACTAGGGAGGTACTAATACCACTCTATAAAGCCTTAGTTAGACCACACCTAGAGTACTGCATCCAGTTTTGGTCACCCCACTACAAAAAAGACATTGAGACTCTAGAGAAAGTGCAGAGGAGAGCAACCAGGATGATTAGGGGACTGGAAACTATAATATACGAAGAGCGGTTGCAGGAACTGGGCATGGCCAGTCTAGCGAAAGAAGGACCAGGGGAGACATGATAGCAGTGTTCCAATAATTGAGGGGCTGCCACAGCGAGGAGTGGGTCAGGCTGTTTTCCAAGGCACCAGAAGGTCAGACATGGAATAATGGATGGAAACTGACCATGGAGAGATTCCACCTGGAAATAAGGAGAAACTTTCTGACAATCAGAGCGATCAACCAGTGGAACAGCTTGCCTACGGAGGTTGTGAGAGCTCCAACTCTTGAGACTTTAAAAAAGAGATTGGACTGCCATTTGACTGAAATGGTGTAGGGACTCCTGCTTGATCGGGGGGTTGGACTAGATGACCTACAAGGTCCCTTCCAACTCTAGTAATCTGAAAAAAAATCTAATTGGGAGCACCATGGAGGTAAAGAGGTTGGGTACCACATTGAAGGACAGCAGAAGTTCAGTTACCTGGGTACTGGATTATCTTCATCAAACATTACTTTCTGGACAAGACAAGACCTGACAGGATGGAGCACAACTACAACAGAACAGTGTCCTAATGTGAATATCTATTGTTCTTCACTAACTTGCTTTTTTCCCCCAGTTACCCTTCTGCCCCATAGAAGTTTAGATCCCTAGAGGAGAAATTACTGAAAATTATAGTGAATCATCGTTCCAGTCTTTGAGACCTCTTCTGCTACTTCTCCAGTGAGTGCCTTTGATGTAAACATCACCCTATAGCAACATGGAAGGGATCTTGCATCAGAAGAGGATAAATGCCTCGGGTCACACTGTGTGTGGCACAATTTTAATAGAGGCAGGGGCTGGGTTCCTCTCTCCTTTCCAAGTGAAACTGGGTATGTCTCTTTCTGAATTGGGAAAGCCACTGGCATTCCACCTTGTGCTTTGTGAGAGTGCTTTGAATTCTCCCAACTCTCCTTGTTGTTCTTGTTTAGAAACAAGAAGGGGATTGATTCAGGCTTATGAATTGTGAATCCCCTAGTTCTGCTTTCGGTGCTGCTGATGTGCCAGCCCTATGAATTATGGACTTCCTGCTTCTGTTCCTGATGCTGCTGGTGTTCCAGCCAGTCTGTGGGAAGCTTAGAATGAAATGCCCGCTAAGTTTGGAGGAGGAAGATCGCAAAAAACCATGGAACTACTATAGGCCAGGAGACCATCTCATTAGTGTGATCACCACGGCAACAATAACATCTCGTTTAACATTTCCTTTCAACGTAGCTCCTGATACACAGTCACATTCGTAAGTCATTCAGTGTGAAGGAGTTGCCTTCCCTCCATTTGGAGTTCTAACACTTTCTTTCTTTCCTTCATATTTTATTTACTCCTAGAGGAACATTGCAGGGCCTGTTTAATTTCCTGAATTGTTTTGATTTCCGCTGTCCCTTTTTATCTTCTTTTTTGTAAGAGGTGGTGTAGGGTTATCTACATATTCTCATCACTCATAAAAATTAAATGGTGATAGGAGGTGCCTCTGATTGTGAATCAGTATTGCCCTAAATAGATTTGTAGAGACAAAGAGGAATAAATGACATGTTTTACTATTTCTGTTAATGATGATGACAATAACATGAATATTTTCACAGTAGTTTATCTACTGATCAGTCTAGAATCTTCCACTACATTTTTGCCATTCAAGTGGTAAATAGGAACCCCCAGCTTCTGCACAATCTCACACTTGGCTCCAACATCCATGACAACTATTTGAACACACTTGGCACTTCAGATGCCTTGCTGGACATGCTCTCGACTGGAGAAGCCAATGTTCCTAACTACAGTTGTGGAAAGAAAGACAACATCTTGGCCCTTCTTGATGCAGCTAGAAGGGACATCTCCATCCAGATGTCAACATTAGTAGGAACCTACAAAGTCCCACAGGTTTGTGTGTGTGTTTCTCTATCTGGTAAAGGGAGTGAAGTGGTGGTGAGTGAGCAATAGATCCAATCATGTTTACTCCATAGAATTCAAGAGCTTTTTTTTATCATGAAGAGAATTAATAAATACATACATACATAAATACGCATACAAATAAAAATCATCTTTACGAAAATAATGGTATTTTCAATGGTGAGCAAAGCCTATATTCGTGGAAATAATTCCAATGGATTAGCTTATTTACAACTGATAAAAATATATGTCTTCTGGAATCATAGGGACCCTAGCATTAATTATCAGTACGGACCCTAGCATTAATTTTTAAAAAAAGCAAACACTTTATTTTCACCCTAATATGTTCATATTCTAATTCATCAAAAAACACAATAGAAACCCTGGAGAGGACTCAACTAGCTACTGTCTGAACTATTCAAAAAATAACCCAACTAATAGGCTTTGTCTTATTTCCAGGTTGAATCTCTCTTTGATCAGTTTCCATCCGTTATTCCTTATCTGGCCTTCAGGTGCTTTGGAAAATTTATTGCCCCCTCCTCTCTGTGGTAGCCCCTCAAGTATTGGAAGACTGCTACCATGTCTCCCCTGGTCCTTCTCTTCACTATACTAGCCATGCCCAGTTCCTGTAACCATTCTTCATATGTTTTACTCTCCAGTCCCCTAATCACCCTGGTTGCTCTTCTCTGCACTTTTTCTAGAGTCTCAATATAGAAGACTAGACTACTAATGTTATCTTAATTCTCCCAGTATTAATAAATCAGATAAGTTAAAAAGGATGACTAGCGAAAATTGTACCTTTGAAAATTTATCAAGTATTTCAAAGCAGAAATACCTAACTAAATAGCATAGGACAGTATCTACTTTAACAATATTTGAGCAGCTAGACAAAGTGATTAAATATAGAAGATTTAATAGCAATAGCACTTTACTTATTTACCGCTTCATAGTGCTTTACAGCCCTCTCTAAGCGGTTTACAGAGTTCAGCATATTGCCCCCAACAATCTGGGTCCTTATTTTACTGACCTCAGAAGGATGGAAGGCTGAGTCAACCTTGAGCCTAGTGAGATTTGAACAGCTGAACTGCTGAACTAGCAGTCAGCCTGCAGTCGCAGCATTTAACCACTGCGCCACCTCGGCTCTTTTAATTTAATCAAGTTCCTTATAATGAACAGGCTTGTATTTGCAGAATGCCAGAGATGCAAGACATAACAGAGCTGTTATTTGATTGTCATATGTAAAACAAAGAGAGTGATCAGTATCTTGGAATGCCCATTAAATAAATATCGTATTCGGATCCTTATGTTAAAACAACATATTTCCTGTGTGGTCAGAATGCTAAAAATATATTTATTAATGCCATTTATTTGAATAAAATAGTTCAGTTGAAATGAGGATATATGGATGTTATTACAGTAAATCATAGGGGTGATACAGAAATATGGTTTTCGTTCTTTAGCATTGTTCTTTTGCATTTAATTTGTTTCTTTTATTCTATTTTTATATAGGGTCTTGTTCTGCTCTTTATAGTCTGCATCTTGATATGACCAAATGACTAATCAGCAATAAACTATACTAAAATGTCTTTGACAACCAACTTGGACTTATTAAAAGGTACTATTTGGGACTTGATCTGACACCCAAACATAATAAAGCATTCCTTATTGCTTTTTCAGATGAGTTATGCAACTGGTTCAGCAGATCTTATTCATAAAAATCAATTCCCATTTTTCCACCGGTTGGTGCCCAAAGAAGGGATCCACTACCCAGGAATTATCCAACTTCTCCTCCATTTCAGATGGACCTTGATTGGTGTCTTTGCTTCAGATTCAGAAAATGGAGAGAATTTCATGAGGATTTTTACTCCTTTGCTTGTCAGGAATGGAATTTGTGTTGTTATATCACAACAGCTCTCAATGACTGGCCACACAGCATCCCTCAGGGATGCCCTCTCTAAGTGGAGGCAAGTCAATGTCTTTATTCACTTCATGGAATATGATTCCAGTTTGGATACAATTCTTCCTTTCCATTTGACACTTGAAGATTTGCCAGGACCCATTGAAGGGAAAGTCTGGATCACCTCACCCCTGGTGAAATGGACAGTGGGAAGGCACATAGTTTTCAAATATGTCCATAGTATTTGGAACTTTGATTTCAAGGATAAAGAAAGTCCTAAGGACGATGCCTTTGAACCCATTCTCTTTGTACAACCTCAGTTTCAAGACCAGTCTTTTCGCTGTTCTTTTTCAAAGCAGTTCTTTTCTATCAAGGGCCGAAGAAAATGCACCCAGAAAGCACCATTGGAGACCCAAGAGAAAAGGAACAGCATCCTGATTCCAAATGATCCCCATGTTTACAGTATCATTAAGACTCTGGCCCATGCCTTGAGTGCTGCGTATCCATCCAGATCCAGGTTGAAAAGGAAGGCAAGCGAGGAGAGGTTGGCGGCTTCAAGACTGCAGCCATGGCAGGTATGTCATCCTGACAAGGATGAATCAAAGCTTGTTCCTTTGAAGAAGGAATACAAATGAGAGGGAGAAGAACCTTCTCAGCTTCCTAGTGCTATAAAAGACCAACACGTTATGCAAATCTAAGTGCTAGGGGCATAATATTCCATGGAGAGGACATTATGATAGATAGATAGAGAGAGAGAGAGAGAGAGAGAGAGAGAGAGAGGGAGGGAGGGAGGGAGGGAGGGAGGGAGGGAGGGAGGGAGGGAGGGAGGGATGGATGGATGGATAGATAGATAGATAGATAGATAGATAGATAAGGTAAAGGTTCCCCTTGCACATATGTGCTAGTTGTTCCTGACTCTAGGGGGGAGGTGCTCATCTCCGTTTCAAAGCCAAAGAGACAGTGCTTTCCTAAGACATCTCCGTGGTCATGTGGCCAGCATGACTAAACACCGAAGGAGCACAGAATGCTCTTACCTTCCCACAAAAATGGTCCCTATTTTTCTACTTGCATTTTTGCATGCTTTCGAATTGCTAGGTTGGCAGAAGCTGGGACAAGTAACGGGAGCTCACTCCGTTACGCAGCGCTAGGGATTCAAACTGCCGAACTGCTGACCTTTATGATTGACAAGCTCAGTGCCACCAAGTGCCTAGATAGATAGATAGATAGATAGATAGATAGATAGATAGATAGATAGATAGATAGATAGATAGATAGATAGATAGATAGATAGATAGATAGATAGATAGATAGATAGATACTAAACATGGTATTTTTTTAAAAAATAAGAATCATGCATTTTAATATATTCCTGTATGTTCAGGTTTGTGATCAGCATCATAGAATTTTACTTTCAAAAATTTCAAGGTGCCCCAGAGAACATCTAGTCCACTCCCATCTCTCTGCAGGAATCCCAGGCTAGAATTTATGGCTCCCTAGTCTTTGCCTTAAGACAATAATTAAAGGGGAGACTGAATGTCTCTACTACTACTACCATAGCAGAGGTGGTTTCCTCCCAGTTCGGACCGGTTCACCCGAACTGCTAGGAAACTGCTGGTGATGTCACAATGATGTCACACAACCGATTCTGTCAGTGCTGGTCCGTGGATGCCGCCATCTTTTTTTAAATTTTTTTATTTTGGGGGGGATTTTATTTCCAGATATTTTGGGTTTTTTTTTCTTCTGCGCATGCACAGGAGCCGAATTTTCAGCACTGCACATGTATCACCATCTTGTTTTTGGCTTTGGGAGGATTTTTTTTATTTTTTGGCACTGCCCATGTGCATGCACATGCCCATGAGGCACAGCCACGCAGCTTAGGAGGAAGCGAACCGGCAGTGAGGTAAGTTAGAACCCACCCCTGTACCATAGTATATTATTATCAGTTACTACGATCCATATATAATGCTATCAGAAAAATTACAAAATCTACTTAGTATCTCTCCATCCATTTGTATTTATATGGGATACTATAATTTCTTAAGCACTAGTTGCTAAAATGCAAATATTTCTACTAGATTTCATTTATACAATTCTCTCTGTCAAGAAGTTGATATTTGAAATTAGCTTTACCTATGAGTTGGTATAAATCCTTTATTTTTTTAAAAAAATCATGACTTGTCATCTCTGTCTGTATAAATGTAACTGTAGCAGAACAAATGATCAAAGTATTGGGCTAACTTATTCATGACTACTCCATTTTATGTAGAACATTGTAAATTATTTGAATACAATTTTACAAACAGATTTTATCCACTTAATTATCACACCATCCAGTTCTCACCTAACTAGATTCCTAATAAATAGATCAGGAGGTTGTTTTTTTAATAATTCACTAAAATCTAATTATATCAGAAGCATTCCCACAATCTATTAAGGAAATTTAATTATATGTGGGAATGACATTGATGATGAAGGAAGTGATGCTGCCCAGGAATGATCAAATAATAGGTGGGGAGACCACCGCTGCATAAAGGGCAGACAAGGAAACTTGGAAAGGGCACCCCCTTAAGTTTTCAGGCTTAAAAATTAGTTGTTGGGAGATTAGCCCTTTCAAACTTGTGATATTCTGTTAATGTAGCCTTATGATAAAGTAGAACTAGCTCATCTGGTGTACCTGGGAGAAGATTAGCTTGACAAATTACTTCATGACAAGTCCATGCTTTATAGCAATCACCTTGTTCTTTTCAAGTTGTTTATGAATAACCTCTTTGTTTGTTTGTTTGTTTGTTTGTTTGTAACCTGTTCTAGGATTATCCAGGGGTGGGCTTCAAAAATTTCAGCAATGGGTTCTCGGCCTGGTTGCTGGGTGGGCGTGGCAATGGTGGGCATGGCCTAGTCGGCCTCCTGCAACATGGCGGGGTGTGTGTGTGTTTTTGCCTTCCCCAGGCCCCAGAGGCTTTCCTCGAGCCTTTGGGAGGGTGAAAACTGCCTCACCCAAGCTCTGGAGGCCCTCTAGTGCTTCCAGGAGGCCTGTTTTTCCCACTCTACGAGCCTCTGTGCGGGGCCTGCACTTATCTCACATCCAAAACAGGCCACGTGGAGACTCCTGGGAGGGGTGGGGTGGGGTGGGAGGGGCCAAGCAGGGGTGGGATTTGGAGGTTCTCCGAACCGGCCATAACGATGCGAGATAAGTTTGAACCGGTGACTCCTGAGGATGTAGACAAGGCCATAGGAGCGATGAGCTCCGCCACTTGTTTATTGGACCCATGCCCTTCCTGGCTGGTTTCGGCCACCAGGGAGGTTTCACGCGGCTGGCTCCAGGCATTGGTCAACGCTTCTTTGAGAGGGGTACGTCCCGCAGCCCTTAAAAGCTGCGGTGGTGAGACCCCTCCTCAAGAAGCCTTCCCTGGACCCGGCGGATTTAAAGAACTTCTGTCCAGTCTCCAACCTTCCCTTCGCGGGGAAGGTTGTTGAGAAAGTGGTGGCGCTCCAGCTCCTATGGCTGTTGGATGACACTGATTTTCTGGATCCCTTTCAATCAGGTTTCAGGCGCGGCTACAGTACGGAAACGGCATTGGTCACCCTGATGGATGATCTCTGGCGAGCCCGGGATAGGGGTTACTCCTCTATCCTGGTGCTACTTGACCTCTCAGCGGCCTTCGATACCATTGACCATGGTATCCTTCTGCGTCATCTTGGAGAGGTGGGGGTGGGTGGCACTGTTTTGCAGTGGTTCTCCTCCTTCCTCTCTGACAGGACGCAGTCGGTGTTGACAGGGGGGCAGAGGTCGAGCCCTAGGCCCCTACTATGTGGGGTGCTGCAGGGCTCGGTCCTCTTGCCCATCCTGTTTAACATCTACATGAAGCCACTGGGTGAGATCATCTGATGACACGGGGTGAGGTATCAGCAATATGCTGATGATACCCAGTTGTACATCTCCACCCCGTCTCAATTCGGGGAAGCCGTAGACATAATGGGCCACTGCCTGGATGATGTTAGGGTCTGGATGGGGAAGAACCGGCTAAAACCTAACCCTGACAAGACTGAGTGGCTGTGGATATTGCCTCCTAAGGACTTGACCAATTGTCCCTCCTTGGTTCTTGGGAGGGAGAAATTAGCTCCCTCAGAACGGGTCCGCAATTTGGGTGTCCTCCTAGACCCACAGCTAAAATTGGAGCAACATCTTTCAGCTGTGGCTAGGGGTACAAGTACGTCTTGTGCACCAATTGCGACCCTACTTGGAGAAGGAGGCACTTCTCACAGTCACTCATGCCCTTATCACCTCATGGCTGGATTACTGCAATGCGCTCTACATGGGGCTACCCTTGAAGAGTGTCCGGCGACTGCAATTGGTGCAAAATGCAGCTGCGCAAGCTGTGGTGGGTGTACCTAGATGCACCCACGTAACACCGATCCTCCGCCAGCTGCATTGGTTGCCCATTAGTCTCCTGATCCAATTTAAGGTGTTGGTCATTACCTTTAAAGCCCTACATGGCTCAGGGCCAGGTTACCTTCGGGACCGCATCCTGCCGCATACCTCCCTACGACCGGTCAGGGCCCACAGAGTCGGCCTCCTCCAGGTCCCATCGACCAAACAATGTCTGTTGGCGGGGCCGAGGGGGAGGGCCTTCTCTGTGGGAGCTCCTTCCCTGTGGAACCAGCTTCCCTCGGAGGTCAGGACCATCCCCACCCTACTGGCCTTCCTGAAAGCAATAAAAACTTGGCTCTTCCGGCAGGCGGGGTATGAGTGAAAGTTCTTTTTAAAATATTGATAGTATTTTAACACTTTTTAAAATTGCTTTTATTGATTATATGTTTCTATACTTGTTGTTAGCCGCCCAGAGTACCCCGGGAGTTGGGCGGCATAGAAATTTTAATAAATAAATAAAATAAATAAATAAATAACGTTAGCTACGGGTTCTCTTGAACCTGGGCGAGCCCATAGCAGCCCACCCCTAGGATTATCCTTATAACTGAAAATTTTTACAAATTATTTATTTTGTCAATCTACTGTACCTTTTGAAGATATTGATAAATCTTAATTCTCCCATCTAAGCATAATTGCAAGTTAGACAACTGTAGAAGGAAGTTTCAAATATAAAAGCACCACATGGGATTAAAAAACAAACAAAGCTTTCTTATTTCAAATTCCTGTATGTTCCTTTTTTAGTTCCATCCATTTCTGGAGAAGAATGAGTTTTGCAATTTTTCTAACTTTATAATGTACTTGGACCAAACCGGGGATGTAAAAGCAGATTTGGACATCATGTGCTGGGTTTTTCTCCCCAGTGAGGAACCCATCCAAGAGCAACTAGGGAGTTTTGAAAGACAGAGACTTATCATCAGCGAAAATGCCCTTTCACGGTTAAAGTTGCTCAACAAGGTGGGGAAAATATTGCAGATTATCCTTTGTTTTCCAAAGCCTTAGGACCAGGAGTGGTATTCACTAACTTTCCCTACCAGTTCGCAAATGTGAGCGCACGCGCGAACACTCTCGCTTTGTTCACATGCACCCCTTTCACACATGCACATGGCCTTCCGCGCATGCTATTTCCTCACACACATGGCTTGTACACATGCACGTGGCTTGAAAACATGCCTAAATAGGATGGCATATTGCCGGGGCGAGTGGGCAGGCCAACCCACTTGCAGGTCACTACTACCGGTTCACATGAACCGGTCCGAACCGGCTAAATACCACTTCTGCTTAGAACCAATTTTAAGTGGGATACGTTTAGTCACCAAGGAGGATGAGCTTCACTAAGAGTTGAATGTGGGGTGTATAATCCTTATAGATATTTTTAAATGGTTCGGGAGGCTTCAATAGCATTGACCAACGTGTCCTTCAGTTCTGTAGAGATTCTCAGTCATCCAGGTCATGGTTGTCCCAAAGGTGCTTTTTCAGGAGGCAACTGGGCTTTCTTGTTTTTTCCTTTTGAAAATGTTTCTCTTCTCATCCAAGAAGCTTCTTCAGCTCTAATAGGACAGTGGGGAATGGAAGGATTTATATTCCTTGCTGACAGCTGGTAATCTGCATCCTTTTAGAGGGTCATTGAAGCACTTGGAGGCTCCAGAGGCCCTTCCCGAACTTCCGGTAGGCCTGTTTTTCACCCACCCCAAGCAATCATGCGTGCCCTGCACTTACCTGTATCCACAAATGGGTGGTGTGGGGACGCCTGGGAGGGGAGAGAATAGGGTGGGGCATGGTGAGTGGGGCCAGCCAGGAGTGGGATTTGGGGGTTCTCTAAACTGTACAGAATCTTAGCTAGAGGTTCTCCCGAACCCGTGCAAACCCCCAGCAGCACACCCCTGAGCTTGGCACTGTTTAACATAGTCTAGAAGAAACTATTCTAGAACCTACTAGTAAGAAGTTACTTCTTTCATCACAGTTTTTTTCTATTATAATAAATATAATACGATAATATTTAATAAATCTTTTAGAATAAATTTAACTATACAATTTCACGTGGGATCTGAAATAGGCCCCTCGCATTGGAGCAAATGAGATGGGCCAATCCAATTGGTGATGTTTTGCACTGATCTAACTGAAGCCCAAAGACTATTTGAATTGTCTATCTCAATTTTCTGTGCATAGTGAGTCCCAACATATTTTCTGTGGCATTCCTTGTTTTTTCTGCTTAGTCTCTGCCTCAGTCCAAATGTGTGGAAAATTGTCATCCTGGATTTGTCAAGAGGGCTCGAGAAGGAGAGCCAGTTTGCTGCTATGACTGCGTTTCTTGTCCAGATGGGACCATCTCCACTCAGGAAGGTGGGTGACACTGGAAACCTTGTAGAAATGGATTAATCCAAAGCATTTTGGATGACAGTGCATGTTGAAAGATGCATGGAAGCTCAACTGCTCTCCTAATTTATTATCAAAATGCCCAAATTTTTAACTATGGGAATATATATATATATATATATATATAATCCTGAGAGCAGGGCTAGGAAGAGATAGGAAATTGTGGCTGAATGGGCAAGCTTTACCTCTGCCAGAGAAAATATTTCTTCAGGTTTTTTTTTTTTTTCCCAAAAAGTTTTATTAGTACAAAATTACATAGATAATAGCTAAACATTAAATAGAAAGTACAAACATTTTTTTTAATTTTTCTCCCCCCTAACCCACCCCTTTCCCTCCCCCCCTCCCCCCCCGGACTTCCCAGAGAGAGTACAGGGCATAATATCAATAAAATAAATTTAAATTAAATTAAAAATTTTTGACTTCCACCTTATTTTTTTAAAACTTCAACTCCAAATTGTACACTAATAAAAATTCCTTCCTCCTCCTTTCAATCATCTACCCTTCACAACATTTCTTCACTGTTAACTAAGAATTAAATGATTATTACATAAATGATGACTAAGTATTAAATACAAAAACCTTAAACTTCATCATAAAATCAATCAGTATATAAATAACATACTATTACTATATATCAGATTATAAGCACTAATTCCAAACTTTAAATAACCTTCCTCCCAAAAAAAAAAATGTTAAATCTAATTGTAATATTTTATAACTGGATAGATAACAATTCCAAATCTTTCTCACAATTAAATAAAACTTAAATTGATATTACACAAAAAATAACTAAATAATAATACAAAAACCTTAAACTTCATCATAAATTCTACCACTCTATTAGTAACATAATGTTACTATGTATTAAATTATTAGGTTCAAAAAAGTTCTAAATCTTTAAAAAGAATTAATAATACTTTGAATAAGCCCCCCAAAAAAAAACAAAAGAAAAAAAAAGAATGCAAGAAGTAAAGAAAAGAAAAAAAAATTAAGGAAAGAAGGGAAAAAGAAAAGTACAGTCATAATGGCAACCATCTGTCCAATAAACTTCAACACTGCATCTTGTTGTATCTTGATGATGGTTGCATCTTTTTGTAACTTGATAATTTTGTAGTTGTCAGCTCGCCTCCCATCTGACCCCGATCTTCCATCTCCTTTTCCACACTGTAGACATCTGTCTGGCTCTGCCAATCATTTAAATTTTGTAAATCTGTTTCGATTTGAAGAGGAAGGGATGGCTTTCCCTCCTCCTCCTCTTTTGTTTTCATACATCTTTCCTCTGGAATCTTGGATATATCAGCCTTTAAGACGTTGACATAAAATTCAGTAGCTTTCTTTGTTGTATTAAGCCGATATCTTTTTCCCAGAAATTTCACTGCAACTCCTGTTGGTGCTTCCCATTTGTAATGTAAATTTAACCTTTTAAATTCATCAATCAGAAAGGTATAATCTTTTCTGGCTTTGAGCATTTTAGAGGGAATTTCTTTCCATATCATCAGTTCCTGGCCATTCACCTGCAGGTTATTCTTAAACGTCGCCTGTATAATCCTATTCCGTAAGGCTCTTGTAGTAAAGTATATTACAATATCCCTTGGTAGGTGTTTTTGTTTTGCATACCAGGAGTTGATTCTATATATTTTATCAATTTGCCTGGCTAGTTCTTCTTTAGACAGTCCAGACACCTGCTCCAAAGCTTCCACCATCCTTCCTTTCAAATCTTCATATAATCCTTCTTTCAACCCCCTGACCCTTATGGCAAATTCCATGGATCTGAATTGCGTCATTAACACCTCTGTTTCAAAATTTGCAATGTCATTTTGTATTTTATCTATGTATTCTACTGAAGTTGTCAAAACTTGTTTGTTTTCTTCAATGCGGTTTGCCAAAACTTCAATATTTGTTGCTAGACCTTTACATACCTCCAACACATCATTTCTAATTTGTTGGTCAATATTCTTTAAAGCAGCCTGCATTTTATTATCTATTTCACTAATTTTTTGGTTAAATTCAACAATAAGTTCATCTTTCATAATCTTTAAGGTACTTATTAAATTTTCAGGTGTTAAAGACTTTGGGGGTGTTAACTCAATGGTAAGTTGCATTTTAGAAATATAACCAGATGAATAATCCATTCTTTTATTCAAAACAATCTTTCCAGATTTTGAAGCCATTTTAGTATTTCCAGTGGTGAACAAAGAAAAAGCCAAGCCTCTAGTTAAAGTTCTTTTAAATTTCTTTTAAAATTCTTTCAAATTCCAAAGCCAGATAGAATTTTATTTTTAAAAAATTGTCAGTTATTATTTAATCCAGAATCGGGAGACAGAGAGAGTAAAGCCAACTTTCAAAATCAAAAATTTCCATAAGAAAAAAAGCTGCTAGGGAAACGAAAGTTACTTTCACTTCTCCTCCCACTTTCTCCGATCGCCATGTTGTAGCCTAATAACTGTTACTTAGTTTCTTCCGAAGTGAAAATCAGCAGTGGAGTTGAAAGAAAAAAAAATCTGTACTTGCCCTTTAAAATCCTGTCTCTCTCTGTCTGCTTGTTTAAACAATTAGGGGGGGCTCTACCCCACCTGTCCGGCTCTCATCTCTCCCCTTTGCCCGGGGCAGAGACTTTCAAGCCGCCAGACAGCTGTTCTGGCGGCTTTAACGGGGAAAAGGAAAGGCGCTCAACGAGGAGCGTCCGCGATGCAGCGATCCGGAACCGGAAGTCCTTCAGGTTTTTTTTTAACGGATGCTTCAATATTTACTTTCCTAGGAACATAAGAGGATTTTGAAATTTGAGGAAATGTCTCAAGTCAACCTCTTGGAAAGATGATTGCAATGCAGTCTTTTCCTGAGGATCGCTAGGAGGGTATCACTGCTCCATATTGAAGTAGTGTGGACACTCTGATTTCTGCTCGACTACTCTTTGGAACCTTGACAATGGGTGCACCTCGTTACACCAATATTATTACTGCTCTGAGTAGCCATTCCAGATTATTAGCAGAACTAGCTTTCTCTGCCAGCCAAATAGATTTTATGAGAGAGACACCCTCAGTTCAGGATATTAAAATACATCATGTGGCAGTACTCAGGATGTTTGCCTAGAAAGATTGAACGACTCATTAATTACTTTAATAATCTAGGTTGCTAGGAAAGTTCTGTACATTACACAGGAAATCTTTCACCTCCTAGGACTTCCCCATATTTCACAGATCTTAGCTATGTGTTTTTTTAGAAAATGATATTCATCCTAATATTTCTTTTCTGTGGAATTATTAAGAAATGCATCTTGGAATATTGTCACTGTATCAGCTGTTTTCCAAAGAATTTGTTTCTTGAAAGGTAAAAGTGAAGAATCTTATAGAAATATTACTTTGGGGTTTTGTCAGATACGGAGAAATGCACCAAATGTCCAGATGATAAATATCCAAATGAGGACCGAGTCCAATGTATCCCCAAAAGAATAACCTTCCTGTCTTATGAAGAACACCTGGGTGTCATCCTGGTCTCTTTTGCCGTACTTCTGTTGCTGACCACAGGTCTTGTTTTAATCATATTTATTAAATACCGAGAAACTCCCATTGTCAAAGCCAACAACCGAGACCTCTCTTACATTCTCTTGGTCTCCCACCTACTTTGCCTCTTGTCCCCCTTTCTCTTCATTGGTCAACCAAGGAAAACCACTTGCCTTCTCCGACAAACAGTTTTCAGCATCATTTTCTCAGTTGCCATTTCTGCTCTCTTGGCCAAAAGCATCATGGTGGTGCTGGCTTTCCTAGCCACAAAGCCAGGCAATCGAGTGAAGAGATGGTTGGGGAAGAGCTTGGCCAATGCCATCGTCCTTTCTTGTTCTGCAGTCCAAATTATCATCTGCTCCATCTGGCTGGGATTTTCTCCCCCATTCCCTGACTCTGACTTTCACTCCCAGTCTGGAGAGATCATCCTGCAATGTAATGAAGGCTATGTTGTTATGTTCTACATCACTCTCAGCTACATGGGCTTCTTGGCTACCATCTGCTTCTTGGTGGCTTTCCTAGCCAGGAATCTTCCTGGAGCCTTCAATGAAGCCAAGCTGATAACCTTCAGCATGCTGGTCTTCTGCAGTGTCTGGGTGACTTTTGTGCCCACCTATCTGAGCACCAAAGGGAAACACATGATGGCTGTTCAGGTCTTCTCCATTTTGTCCTCCAATGCTGGTCTGCTTGGCTGCATCTTCCTCCCCAAGTGCTACATTATCATTTTGAGGCCTGACCTGAATACAAAGGAGCAGCTTACAAGCAGAAGAAATGTAAAAATTTAACAGAGGAATTTCAAGTCTCAACAGGCCACACCTTGAAAATGGTCCAAGTTGTTCTCCATACATGAGTGGTCCAACAATATTGTTTGAAATGATTAAAGGGCAGCTGGAAGTGTCCCCAATATTTGTCCAGTGAAATTTGAAGTTGTCCATAGAGCTCTGTTGAACTCTTAAAGGAACTTTTCTGTCCTCTGCCCTTACCCTACTTGTGGCCTGAGATACCACATTCAGGTTTTTGAAATATGGCATTTGTGCAACGAGAGTCTTGTTGATATGGCAGCAACATAGCAGAGATATTTACATCAGAGACCTGTGACTTTTTGAAAATGAGAGGCAATTGTTGGGAAAGTTTCCAGTTAAAAACCCAAGGAAAGGTTTTATTATTAAGAACCAAACAAGAGAATTTGACCCTGGACTCAGAATGAACGTGGTGAGTTGTGTTAAATTAGAAACCATGTAAGTCTCCTATGAGTAAACTACACATACAAAAAATCTGTTAACATTGTTCTTTGAACTTTAACTTCACTGTTGTTTAACCTGTTAACTATTTTTTTTTCATATATGTAACATATGATAGGTCAGTTGGGTTGCAAATAGATGTAGAAGCTTATACATTTTGGACCTGCTTTGCAAGGGCAGAAGTTATTATTGTTGCAATAGTTTTGTCAGTGTTCTTCAGCTAGGGGGATAATATGTGTTTTTGTCATTTGTTTTTTTTAAATTCATATTTTTTAATGTTTTGTCTAGTTTTGTTTTGACTCTACTTTTTTCTTTTGGGTTTTGCATTTTAATCTTTTGAATAAAATAAAATTGTCAGAATACGTTTTATTAGGTTATAAAGTGTTGTGACATACAAAATACGAAAGCAAATAAAAGGGTAGGGATAGGGAGGGGGAAAGGGCAGAGAAAAGTGAGGAAGGTTAGGGAAAGAAAAAGAAAAAGAAGCATTGACTTCCGACTGCATCTGTTACAGTAGAATAAGGCATTACCATAATAGTATAAACCAGTCATTTCTACAATAATCTATTAGTCTAATCTGTAAAACCCAGAATCAAAGTTTTATTCTTTTTCACATCAAGCACGAAGTTCAGAAACGGTTTCCATGTGGAAACAAAAGTACTTATGTTCCTTTCTTTGAGCAAAGTAGTCAAGTTTGCCATTTCAGCCAACTCCATCAACTTCTGCAACCATTCTTCTATAGTAGGAATCAAAGTGTCCTTTTGCTTTTGCACATACAATACTCTTGTTGCTATCAACATATATAGCAGTGATGGCGAACCTATGGCACGCGTGCCACAGGTGGCATGCGGAGCCATATTTGCCGGCACGTGAGCTGTTGCCCTAGCTTAGCTCCAATGCATGTGCACACGGGCCAGCTGATTTTGGCTCACGCGGTGGCTCTGGGAGGGCGTTTTAAGCTTCCGGTGCGTGGGAGAGGGCGTTTTCGCCCTACCCAGGCTCCAGGGAAGCCTACTGGGCCCACCAGAAGTCAGGAAACATCACCAGCACCTACATGGATTTCCTGGCTGCCATCTGCTTCACAGTCGCTTTTCTGGCCAGGAATCTGCCTGGGGCCTTCAATGAAGCCAAGCTGATCACCTTCAGCATGCTGGTCTTCTGCAGTGTCTGGGTGAGTTTTGTGCCCACCTACCTGAGCACCAAAGGAAAATACATGGTAGCTGTGCAGGTCTTCTCCATCTTGGCTTCCAGTGGCGGAGTGCTATATTATTATTCTGAGACCAGACCTGAATTCAAAGGAACAGCTTACAACCAGAGGAAAAATATAAATGTCAGAAAGAAGAATTTTCACTCTCAACACATTCCAACAGGCCAAAAGTTGAAAATGGGCTGTTTTAATACAGGACCTGGGCCAACCATTATGCTTGAAATAATTTAAGTGTGGCCCCATCCTTGTCCAATAGAATTGCAAATTGGCTGCTGAGTTCTCCTGAACTGTTGGATTACCATATCTGTCCTATCCCCTTCGCCTGTGGCTTGAAATGCCACACCACAAATATTTGAAACATGATTCTTGTGCAATGTGACTCATGTTTATGCCAGAAATATTTTTGGCAGTTTTTTCTCAAAGTTCCATTATTTTAATTTTACATAGTTTATCTGCAGTTGGGATTCTTTGTAGTGTAGGACTCAACATCTCAGATAATCACTAAATAGAAAAGAGAAAGAATCCTCCCAGCCAAATGAGGAGGAGGGTAATCTGGCTAATCTAACTCATCAATTAATTCATTATATAGAAGTTAAACAAGAAGGGAGCTAAAATACAAAGTCATTAGAGTTCTACAAAATAATTTCTACAGAATGAAATGATTTAGTGTTGCATGGATGTGGTGTGAGAGAGCGAAGTGAGATTGGGCAGAAACACTCAAACAAAAGTTGTCAAAATTCATGCTTCTCCTTCTTCTGACCATTCCAGAGTTATTTAGCTGGTCACTGGGAAATGAAGATGGACATTTGACTTATCCCAAAAATCTGTTCTTAGCTTCTTAAAATGGCAGTTTGCAAAGAGAACCTATTCAAAGAATGAACTTCTCCTAAAATCATCACATTTATTCTCAAATTTAGCAGAAATATCTGTGATTGTCTTTGTCATCCTTCTTAGCTGTATTGTTTGTTTGTTTGTTTGTTTGTTTGAATTTGTCAAACAAAAACGAGAACAAGAATAAGAGAATAAAAATACAATGACAGGGACGATAGGCACATTAGTGCACTTATGCACACTCCCTCCACTGACCACTTAAGTATGAAGTAAGGTCCACGGAAGTCAGTTTGTGATTGAAACTGTGAAATATTTGTAGCTGAGACAACTGAATCAGGTAGGGCATTCCAGACTTTGACAACTCTATTATAGAAATCATATTTTTTACATTCAAGTGTAAATCATGGCTATTTCCTCCTAGCATTCCAGACATTCTCAGTCTGCTTCATCTCCTCTTGGATCTGGATAAATGTGCAGCATTTAAGGACCATGCCATATAGCCTGCACCACTGACCAATGTGGGGAAACTCTTTTTTGCTAATGTATCTCAGGAAACACTTAGTAATGTGGCCAGGTTTTCTCTAGTGTCGTTTGTATTTGAGACAAACTATTAATCATATACATGCACCAATTTCATTCACACCATGTGTAAGATTAACTAGTTTTCAAAGATCAATGTGATTTTTAAAAATTCTTTATCTCTTTAATAGTTCACATTTTAATTTCTTTTTTTTCCCCTCTGTGTTCTCTTTGGATGATGTATTTTGCTGACAGCTGGTCTAAGACTCACTTTTTTCTTTTCTTTTGATTATTTAATGTAACCACTTAATGCACAGGCTTTCAGATTCATGTGAAAAATGTAGAAACTGGATCATCTGTTTAAGATAAAGTTATATTTACTGTTTGATTTTTGTAGAATGTCTTCTCATAAATTTTATTTTGATTTTGCTCTAAATTATTCTTTGTAAAGCAATTTTATCAACATAAACTTTTAGATTTTTAACCTTATAACCTCTTTTAGATTTGCCTGTTTTTTAAATAAAGTAAACATTGGTATGAGCTCAATTCAAGGGAGATTTTCCTTGATATAATCCAAGAACTGGTGTTAGAAGAAAGTCAGCACTAAAGTTAAATGTCACCAATCTAGAGTGGCAGAAAAATAGAGTAGCAGAAAAAATCCTAAATTGCATTAATAGAGGAGTAGGGCAGCATATAAGAACCAAGAAATAAATAAATAAATAAATAAATAGAGGGATACAATCAAGGATCAGAGAGGTACTAGTACTACTCTATAAAGCCTTGGTCAGACCACACCTAGAGTACTGCATCCAGTTTTGGTCACCACACTACAAAAAAGACATTGAAACTCTAGAGAAAGTGCAGAAGAGAGCAACCAGGATGATAAAGGGTCTGGAAAATAAAACATATGAAGAGCTGTTGCAGGAACTGAGCTTGGCCAGTCTAGCGAAGAGAAGGACCAGGGGTGACATGATAGCAGTGTTCCAATACTTGAGAGGATGCCACAGAGAAGAGGGGGGTCAGGCTGTTCTCTATGGCACCAGAAAGCCAAACAAGGAATAACGGATGGAAACTGACCAAGGAGAGATTCAACCTGGAAGTGAGGAGAAACTTTCTGATGGTGAGAGCGATCAACCAGTGGAACAACTTGCCAGCAGAGGTCATGAGAGCCCCAACACTTGCGACCTTCAAGGAGAGACTGGACTGCCATCTGTCTCAAATGGTGTAGGAACTCCTGCTTGAGCAGGGGGTTGCACTAGATGACCTACAAGGTCCCTTCCAACTCTAGTAATCTGAAAAAAAAATCTAATTGGGAGCACCATGGCGGTAAAGAGGTTGGGTACCACACTGAAGGACAGCAGAAGTTCAGTAACCTGGGTATTGGATTATCTTCATCAAACATTACTTTCTGGACAAGACAAGACCTGACAGGATGGAGCACAACTACAACAGAACAGTGTCCTAATGGGAATATCTATGGTTCTTCACTAACTGCTTTTTTCCCCCAGTTACCCTTCTGCACATAGAGCCCCATAGAAGTTTAGATCCCTAGAGGAGAAATTACTGAAAATTATAGTGAATCATCGTTCCAGTCTTTGAGACCTCTTCTGCTACTTATCCAGTGAGTGCCTTTGATGTAAACATCACCCTGTATCAACATGGAAGGGATCTTGCATCAGAAGAGGATAAATACCTCGGGTCACACTGTGTGTGGCACAATTTTAATAGAGGCAGGGGCTGGGTTCCTCTCTCCTTTCCAAGTGAAACTGGGTATATCTCTTTCTGAATTGGGAAAACCACTGGCATTCCACCTTGTGCTTTGTGAGAGTGCTTTGAATTCTCCCAACTCTCCTTGTTGTTCCTGTTTAGAAACAGGAAGGGGATTGATTCAGGCTTATGAATTGTGAATCCCCTAGTTCTGCTTCCGGTGCTACTGATGTCTCAGCCCTATGAATTATGGACCTTCTGCTTCTGTTCCTGATACTGCTGGTGGTCCAGCCAGTCTGTGGGAAGCTTAGAATGAAATGCCCGCTAAGTTTGGAGGAGGAAGATAGAAAAAAGGCATGGAACTACTATAGGCCAGGAGACCATCTCATTAGTGTGATCACCACAGCAACAATAACATCTCATTTAACATTTCCTTTTAACGTGGCTCCTGATACACAGTCACATTCGTAAGTCATTCAGTGTGAGGGAGTTGCCTTCCCTCCATTTGCAGTTCTAACACTTTCTTTCTTTTCTTCATATTTTACTTACTCCTAGAGGAACATTGCAGGGCCTGTTTAATTTCCTCAATTGTTTTGATTTCTGTGGCTTCCCTTTTTATCTTCTTTTTTTGTAAATCCAAAGATGGGGCAGAAAAATATCTGAAACATATCCAGGTTATTTTCCTCTCCCCATCCAGTCCTTCATTCATCACTTGAATATTGACTTTTGTTTATAGTAATTATTGAAAGGGTTGTAGTTGCATCTGCCCGGCCCATTTCCATATTTTTATAACCACTCATTGGTATTCAAAGCCTGATCCTTAGAAAAATGGAGGTTGACCTGATGTTAGAGTTTCTTTTCTGGGTCACTTATGAAACATTCTCTTCATTTTATGATGGCTCTACTTTTAATTATTGAATGATATTGAATGCTGGTTATTGAAGAAATGAAAATTCAGAATGTTACAAATAATGATTCTCTGCATTTGTGGTTCTTAACCCTGGTGGAGGATTATCTACATATTCTCATCACTCATAAAAATTAAATGGTGATAGGAGGTTCCTCTGATTGTGAATCAGTAATGCCCTAAATAGATTTGTAGAGACAAAGAGGAATAAATGACATGTTTTATTATTTCTGTTAATGATGATGACAATAACATGAATATTTTTACAGTAGTTTATCTACTGATCAGTCTAGAATCTTCCACTACATTTTTGCCATTCAAGTGGTAAATAGGAATCCCCAGCTTCTGCACAATCTCACACTTGGCTCCAACATCCATGACAACTATTTGAACACACTTGGCACTTCAGATGCCTTGCTGGACATGCTCTCGGCTGGAGAAGCCAATGTTCCCAACTACAGTTGTGGAAAGAAAGACAACATCTTGGCCCTTCTTGATGCAGCTGACAGGGACATCTCCATCCAGATGTCAACATTAGTAGGAACCCACAAGGTCCCACAGGTTTGTATGTGTGTTTCTCTATCTGGTAAAGGGAGTGAAATGATGGTGAGTGAGCAATAGATCCAATCATGTTTACTCCATAAAATTCAAGAGCTGTTTTTTTTATCATGAAGAGAAAAAATAAATACATACATACATAAATACGCACATGAATAAAAATCATCTTTACGAAAATAATGGTATTTTCAATGGTGAGCAAAGCCTATATTCGTGGAAATAATTCCAATGGATTAGCTTATTTACAACTGATAAAAATATATGTCTTCTGGAATCGTAGGGACCCTAGCATTAATTATCAGTAGGGACCCTAGCATTAATTTAAAAAAGCAAACACTTTATGCAAGATGTTATTTTTACCTTAATATGTTCATATTCTAATTCACCAAAAAACACAATAGAGCCCCTGGAGAGGACTCAACTAGCTACTGGCTGAACTATTCAAAAAATAACCAAACTGATAGGTTTTGTCTACTGGCAAGTTCATTTAAAGAATTAAGATACCTTTCATATGATAGTTGGGTGAGAGATGGCAATAGTGAGTGAGTGAGTGAGTGAGTGAGTGAGTGAGAGAGAGAGAGAGAGAGAGAGAGAGAGAGAGAGAGAGAGAGAGAGAGAGAGAGAGAGAGAGAGAGAGATTCCTCTTGAACTAGAAAAACCTATATAAAAGGTTTTATAGATGATACTTACCACCGGCAAGATTAGCAAAGATGTTAAAAAACTTGTCCGCCAAATGCTGGAAATGTAATCAGACACCAGGCATGTACAATCACATGTTGTGAACATGTTTGAAAGCAAAGAATTATTGGATAAAAATACATGCATATTTTTAAAAAATGTTAAAGCTGCATGTACAGTAGATTATAAACCAGAAATATTTTGGCTAGGTATAGTACTAGAAAAACATAATAAAGGGAATTTTTATTTAATATTGCATGTTTTGATGGCAGCAAGAATTGTATTTATATAGTATTGGAAAAATGAGGAAACACTAAGAGAAGAAGATGTAATTAAAAATGTATTAGATTGTGCAGAAATTGATTGTTGTTGTTAGTTGCAAAGTCATGTCCGTCCCACGAATAATGTTTGCCTCTCAAACCCTCTTCCATGGGGCCAAAGGGATGATAGTCTGAAGGTGCTAAATCTGGTGAGTATGGAGGATTATTATTCCAGTGACGAGGAAGTGAAAACTGCAGTGAAGAAGTGGCTCAAAGAACAGTCAACAAAATTTTACGAGACAGGGATACATGCTCTCATTCGAAGGTGGAACATTGCTATTGAGAGAAACGGTGACTATGTTGAGAAGTAGGGATGTGATCCACAGAGGACCAGCTTCATTTTGATGTATGCTACATGTTCCTGTGTTGGTAATTATACAGCACATGTCCTGAAGAAAATGGCATTACGTTTTGACTCACCCTTGCACTTTAACAATATTTGAGCAGCTAGATAAAGTGATTAAATATAGAAGATTTAATCAAGTTCCTTATAACGATACAGGCTTGTATTTGCAGAATCCCAGAGATGCAAGACATAACAGAGCTGTTATTTGATTGTCATATGTAAAACAAAGAGAGTGATCAGTATCTTGGAATGCCCATTAAATAAATATCGTATTCGGATCCTTATGTTAAAACAACATATTTCCTGTGTGGTCAGAATACTAAAAATATATTTATTAATGCCATTTATTTGAATAAAATAGTTCAGTTGAAATGAGGATATGTGGATATTATCACAGTAAATCATAGGAGTGATACAGAAATATGATTTTCATTCTTTAGCATTGTTCTTTTGTATTTAATTTGTTTCTTTTATTCTATTTTTATATAGGGTCTTGTTCTGCTCTTTATAGTCTGTATCTTGATATGGCCAAATGACTAATCAGCAATAAACTATTCTAAAATGTCTTTGACAACCAACTTGGATTTATTAAAAGGTACTATTTGAGACTTGATCTGACACCCAAACATAATAAAGCATTCCTTATTGCTTTTTCAGATGAGTTATACAAGTGGTTCAGCAGATCTTATTGATAGAAATCAATTCCCATTTTTCCACCGGTTGGTGCCCAAAGAAGGGTTCCACTACCCAGGAATTGTCCAACTTCTCCTCCATTTCAGATGGACCTTGATTGCTGTCATTGCTTCATATACAGAAAATGGAGAGAATTTCATGAGGATTTTTACTCCTTTGCTTGTCAGGAATGGAATTTGTGTTGTTATATCACAACAGCTCTCAATGACTGGCCACGAAGCATCACTCAGGGATGCCCTCTCTAAATGGAGGCAAGTCAATGTCTTTGTTCACTTCATGGAATATGATTCCAGTTTGGACACAATTCTTCCTTTCCATTTGACACTTGAAGATTTGCCAGGACCCATTGAAGGGAAAGTCTGGATCATCTCACCCCTGGTGAAATGGACAGTGGGAAGGGACATAGTTTTCAAATATGTCCATAGTATTTGGAACTTTGATGTCAAGGATAAAGAAAGTCCTAAGGACGATGCCTTTGAACCCATTCTCTTTGTACAACCTCAGTTTCAAGACCAGTCTTTTCGCTGTTCTTTTTCAAAGCAGTTCTTTTCTATCAAGGGCCGAAGAAAATGCACCCAGAAAGCACCATTGGAGACCCAAGAGAAAAGGAACAGCATCCTGATTCCAAATGATCCCCATGTTTACAGTATCATTAAGACTCTGGCCCATGCCTTGAGTGCTGCGTATCCATCCAGATCCAGGTGGATAAGGAAGGCAAGTGAGGAGAGGTTGGCGGCTTCAAGACTGCAGCCATGGCAGGTATGTCATCCTGACAAGGATGAATCAAAGCTTGTTCCTTTGAAGAAGGAATACAAATTTGAGGGAGAAGAACCTTCTCAGCTTCCTAGTGCTACAAAAGACCAACACGTTATACAAATCTAAGTGCTGGGGGCATAATATTCCATGGAGAGGAGATAGATAGATAGATAGATAGATAGATAGATAGATAGATAGATAGATAGATAGATAGATAGATAGATAGATAGATAGATAGATAGATAGATAGATAGATAGATAGATAGATAGATAGATAGATAGATAGATAGTTAAGGTAAAGGTTCCCCTTGCACATATGTGCTAGTTGTTCCTGACTCTAGGGGGCGGTGGTCATCTCCATTTCAAAGCCGAAGAGCCAGTTCTGTCCGAAGACGTCTCCGGGGTCATGTGGCTAGCATGACTAAACACCGAAGGCGCACGGAATGCTGTTACCTTCCCACAAAAATGGTCCCTATTTTTCTACTTGCATTTTTGCATGCTTTCGAATTGCTAGGTTGGCAGAAGCTGGGACAAGTAATGGGAGCTCACTCAGTTATGCAGCGCTAGGGATTCAAACCGTCGAATTGCTGACCTTTATGATTGACAAGCTCAGCATCTTAGCCACTGAGCCACCACGTGCCTAGATAGATAGATAGATAGATAGATACTTAACATGGTATTTTTTTAAAAAAAATAAGAATCATGCATTTTAATATATTCTTGTATGTTCAGGTTTGTGATCAGCATCATAGAATTTTACTTTCAAAAATTTCAAGGTGCCCCAGAGAACATCTAGTCCACTCCCATCTCTCTGCAGGAATCCCAGGCTAGGAAATATGGCTCCCTAGACTTTCCCTTAAGACAATAATTAAAGGGGAGACTGAATGTCTCTACTACTACTACCATAGCAGAGGTGGGTTCCTCCTGGTTCGGACCGGTTCGCGACTGTATAAATGTAGATGATCAACTTATTGGGCTAACTTATTCACAACTATTCCATTTTATGTAGAACATTGCAAATTATTTGAATACAATTTTACAAACAGATTTTATCCACTTAATTATCACACCATCCAGTTCTCACCTAACTAGATTCCTAATAAATAGATCAGGAGGTTGTTTTTTTTAAATAATTCACTAAAATCAAATTATATCAGAAGCATTCCCACAATCTATTAAGGAAATTTAATTATATGTGGGAATGACATTGATGATGAAGGAAGTGATGCTGCCGAGGAATGATCAAATAAGAGGTGGGGAGACTACCGCTGTATAAAGGGAAGACAAGGAAACTTGGAAAGGGCCCCCCCTTAAGTTTTCAAGCTTAAAAAATAGTTGTTGGGTGTTTAGCCCTTTCAGACTTGTGATATTCTGTTAATGTAGCCTTATGATAAAGTAGAACTAGCTCATCTGGTGTACCTGGGAGAAGATTAGCTTGACAAATTACTTCATGACAAGTCTATGCTTTGTAGCAATCACCTTGTTCTTTTCAAGTTGTTTATGAATAACCTCTCTGTTTCTTTGTTTGTTTATTTGTAACCTGCTGTAGGATTATCCAGGGGTGGGCTTCAAAAATTCATCTGGGTTCTCTGCCTGGTTGCTGGGTGGGTGTGGCCATGGTGGGTATGGCCTAGTCGGACTCCTGCACCATGGCAGGGTGGATGGGGTGTACCAGGCCTGGAGGCTTTCCTCAAGCCTCTGGGAGTGTGAAAACTGCCTCCCCCCGAGCTCTGGAGGCCCTCCAGAGCTTCCAGGAGGTCTGTTTTTGCCGCTCTATGAGCCTCCATGAGGGCCCTGCACTTACCTTGCATCCAAAACAGATCACGTGGAGACTCCTGGGAGGTGTGGGGTGGGGTGGGGTGGGAGTGGTGGGGTTGGAGGGGCCAATCAAGGGTGGGATTTGGAGGTTCTCTGAACCAGCCATAACGTTAGCTACGGGTTCTTCCAAACCCATAGCAGCCCACACTTGGGATTATCCTTATAACTGAACAATTTTACAAATTATTTATTTTGTCAATCTACTGTACCTTTTGAAGATATTGATAAATCTTAATTCTCCCATCTAAGCATAATTGCAAGTTAGACAACTGTAGAATTACGTTTCTACAAAAAAGATAAAAAAGAACCAGACCCAGGAAACTACAGACCAATCAGCCTAACATCAATACCTGGGAAAATACTGGAAAAAATAATTAAAAATCAGATCTCCCATCATCTAGAAACAAACCAAGTAATAACCAACAGCCAACACGGATTTGTTAAGAACAAGTCATATCAAACCAACCTCATTTCATTCTTCAACACTGTGACCAAATTAGTAGACCAGCGAAATGCAGTAGACATAATAATAATAATAATAATAATAATAATAATAATAATAATAATAATAATAATAATAATAATAATAATAATAATAATAATAATAATAATAATAATAATAATAATAATAACAACAACAACAACAACAACAACAACAACAACAGAGTTGGAAGGGACCTTGGAGGTCTTCTAGTCCAACCCCCTACTTACGCAGGAAACCCTACACTACTTCAGACAGATGGTTATCCAACATCTTCTTAAAAATGTCTAGTGTTGGAGCATTCACAACTTCTGGAGGTAAGCTGTTCCACTGATTAATTGTTCTAACTGTCAGGAAATTTCTCCTTAGTTCTAAGTTGCTTCTCTCCTTGATTAGTTTCCACCCATTGCTTCTTGTTCTACCCCCAGGTGCCTTGGAGAAAAGTTTGACTCCCTCTTCTTTGTGGTGACCCTGGACTTTAGCAAAGCATATACCTGGACTTTAGCAAAGCATTTGACAAAGTAGACCACAACCTACTCCTTCATAAGCTAGAAAAAAGCGGGATAGACAGCTACACAACCAGATGGATTAACAATTGGCTGACCAACTCTACCCAGCGAGTAGTCCTAAATGGCTCTAAGTCCACATGGAGAGAAGTAAGCAGTGGGGTACCACAAGGTTCCGTCCTAGACCCAGTACTCTTTAACATCTTCATAAATGACCTAGATGAGGGAATAGCAGGAGAACTAACCAAATTTACAGATGACACCAAGCTGGCGGGAGTAGCAAACACCCCAGAGGACAGACTCAAAATCTAGAGGGACCTTGACAGACTTGAACACTGGGCCCAAACCAATAAAATGAAATTTAACATGGAGAAAAGCAAAATTCTGCACCTAGGTAAGAAGAATTAAAAATACAAATACAAACTGGGCGAAATCACACTCAATAGCAACGATTGCGAGAGGGATCTCGGAGTCTTGGTAGACAGCCAACTAAATATAAGCCAGCAGTGTGCAGCAGCAGCCAAAAAGGCCAATGCAGTCCTGAGCTGCATAAATAGAGGGATACAATAAAGGATCAGAGAGGTACTAGTACCACTCTATAAAGCCTTGGTCAGACCACACCTAGATTACTGCATCCAATTTTGGTCACTACACTACAAAAAAAGACATTGAAACTAGAGAAAGTGCAGAAGAGAGCAACTAGGATGATAAAGGGTCTGGAAAATAAAACATACAAAGATCAGTTGCAGGAACTGAGCTTGGCCAGTCTGGCGAAGAGAAGGACCAGGGGTGACATGATAGTAGTGTTCCAATACTTTTTTTTTATTTCCAAAAAGTTTTATTAGTACAAAATTACATAGATAATAGCTAAACATTAAATAGAAAGTACAAACATTTTTTTTAATTTTTCTCCCCCCTAACCCACCCCTTTCCCTCCCCCCCTCCCCCCCGGACTTCCCAGAGAGAGTACAGGGCATAATATCAATAAAATAAATTTAAATTAAATTAAAAATTTTTGACTTCCACCTTATTTTTTTAAAACTTCAACTCCAAATTGTACACTAATAAAAATTCCTTCCTCCTCCTTTCAATCATCTACCCTTCACAACATTTCTTCACTGTTAACTAAGAATTAAATGATTATTACATAAATGATGACTAAGTATTAAATACAAAAACCTTAAACTTCATCATAAAATCAATCAGTATATAAATAACATACTATTACTATATATCAGATTATAAGCACTAATTCCAAACTTTAAATAACCTTCCTCCCAAAAAAAAAAATGTTAAATCTAATTGTAATATTTTATAACTGGATAGATAACAATTCCAAATCTTTCTCACAATTAAATAAAACTTAAATTGATATTACACAAAAAATAACTAAATAATAATACAAAAACCTTAAACTTCATCATAAATTCTACCACTCTATTAGTAACATAATGTTACTATGTATTAAATTATTAGGTTCAAAAAAGTTCTAAATCTTTAAAAAGAATTAATAATACTTTGAATAAGCCCCCCAAAAAAAACAAAAGAAAAAAAAAGAATGCAAGAAGTAAAGAAAAGAAAAAAAAATTAAGGAAAGAAGGGAAAAAGAAAAGTACAGTCATAATGGCAACCATCTGTCCAATAAACTTCAACACTGCATCTTGTTGTATCTTGATGATGGTTGCATCTTTTTGTAACTTGATAATTTTGTAGTTGTCAGCTCGCCTCCCATCTGACCCCGATCTTCCATCTCCTTTTCCACACTGTAGACATCTGTCTGGCTCTGCCAATCATTTAAATTTTGTAAATCTGTTTCGATTTGAAGAGGAAGGGATGGCTTTCCCTCCTCCTCCTCTTTTGTTTTCATACATCTTTCCTCTGGAATCTTGGATATATCAGCCTTTAAGACGTTGACATAAAATTCAGTAGCTTTCTTTGTTGTATTAAGCCGATATCTTTTTCCCAGAAATTTCACTGCAACTCCTGTTGGTGCTTCCCATTTGTAATGTAAATTTAACCTTTTAAATTCATCAATCAGAAAGGTATAATCTTTTCTGGCTTTGAGCATTTTAGAGGGAATTTCTTTCCATATCATCAGTTCCTGGCCATTCACCTGCAGGTTATTCTTAAACGTCGCCTGTATAATCCTATTCCGTAAGGCTCTTGTAGTAAAGTATATTACAATATCCCTTGGTAGGTGTTTTTGTTTTGCATACCAGGAGTTGATTCTATATATTTTATCAATTTGCCTGGCTAGTTCTTCTTTAGACAGTCCAGACACCTGCTCCAAAGCTTCCACCATCCTTCCTTTCAAATCTTCATATAATCCTTCTTTCAACCCCCTGACCCTTATGGCAAATTCCATGGATCTGAATTGCGTCATTAACACCTCTGTTTCAAAATTTGCAATGTCATTTTGTATTTTATCTATGTATTCTACTGAAGTTGTCAAAACTTGTTTGTTTTCTTCAATGCGGTTTGCCAAAACTTCAATATTTGTTGCTAGACCTTTACATACCTCCAACACATCATTTCTAATTTGTTGGTCAATATTCTTTAAAGCAGCCTGCATTTTATTATCTATTTCACTAATTTTTTGGTTAAATTCAACAATAAGTTCATCTTTCATAATCTTTAAGGTACTTATTAAATTTTCAGGTGTTAAAGACTTTGGGGGTGTTAACTCAATGGTAAGTTGCATTTTAGAAATATAACCAGATGAATAATCCATTCTTTTATTCAAAACAATCTTTCCAGATTTTGAAGCCATTTTAGTATTTCCAGTGGTGAACAAAGAAAAAGCCAAGCCTCTAGTTAAAGTTCTTTTAAATTTCTTTTAAAATTCTTTCAAATTCCAAAGCCAGATAGAATTTTATTTTTAAAAAATTGTCAGTTATTATTTAATCCAGAATCGGGAGACAGAGAGAGTAAAGCCAACTTTCAAAATCAAAAATTTCCATAAGAAAAAAAGCTGCTAGGGAAACGAAAGTTACTTTCACTTCTCCTCCCACTTTCTCCGATCGCCATGTTGTAGCCTAATAACTGTTACTTAGTTTCTTCCGAAGTGAAAATCAGCAGTGGAGTTGAAAGAAAAAAAAAATCTGTACTTGCCCTTTAAAATCCTGTCTCTCTCTGTCTGCTTGTTTAAACAATTAGGGGGGGGCTCTACCCCACCTGTCCGGCTCTCATCTCTCCCCTTTGCCCGGGGCAGAGACTTTCAAGCCGCCAGACAGCTGTTCTGGCGGCTTTAACGGGGAAAAGGAAAGGCGCTCAACGAGGAGCGTCCGCGATGCAGCGATCCGGAACCGGAAGTCCTTCAGGTTTTTTTTTAACGGATGCTTCAATATTTACTTTCCTAGGAACATAAGAGGATTTTGAAATTTGAGGAAATGTCTCAAGTCAACCTCTTGGAAAGATGATTGCAATGCAGTCTTTTCCTGAGGATCGCTAGGAGGGTATCACTGCTCCATATTGAAGTAGTGTGGACACTCTGATTTCTGCTCGACTACTCTTTGGAACCTTGACAATGGGTGCACCTCGTTACACCAATATTATTACTGCTCTGAGTAGCCATTCCAGATTATTAGCAGAACTAGCTTTCTCTGCCAGCCAAATAGATTTTATGAGAGAGACACCCTCAGTTCAGGATATTAAAATACATCATGTGGCAGTACTCAGGATGTTTGCCTAGAAAGATTGAACGACTCATTAATTACTTTAATAATCTAGGTTGCTAGGAAAGTTCTGTACATTACACAGGAAATCTTTCACCTCCTAGGACTTCCCCATATTTCACAGATCTTAGCTATGTGTTTTTTTAGAAAATGATATTCATCCTAATATTTTTTTCTGTGGAATTTTTAAGAAATGCATCTTGGAATATTGTCACTGTATCAGCTGTTTTCCAAAGAATTTGTTTCTTGAAAGGTAAAAGTGAAGAATCTTATAGAAATATTACTTTGGGGTTTTGTCAGATACGGAGAAATGCACCAAATGTCCAGATGATAAATATCCAAATGAGGACCGAGTCCAATGTATCCCCAAAAGAATAACCTTCCTGTCTTATGAAGAACACCTGGGTGTCATCCTGGTCTCTTTTGCCGTACTTCTGTTGCTGACCACAGGTCTTGTTTTAATCATATTTATTAAATACCGAGAAACTCCCATTGTCAAAGCCAACAACCGAGACCTCTCTTACATTCTCTTGGTCTCCCACCTACTTTGCCTCTTGTCCCCCTTTCTCTTCATTGGTCAACCAAGGAAAACCACTTGCCTTCTCCGACAAACAGTTTTCAGCATCATTTTCTCAGTTGCCATTTCTGCTCTCTTGGCCAAAAGCATCATGGTGGTGCTGGCTTTCCTAGCCACAAAGCCAGGCAATCGAGTGAAGAGATGGTTGGGGAAGAGCTTGGCCAATGCCATCGTCCTTTCTTGTTCTGCAGTCCAAATTATCATCTGCTCCATCTGGCTGGGATTTTCTCCCCCATTCCCTGACTCTGACTTTCACTCCCAGTCTGGAGAGATCATCCTGCAATGTAATGAAGGCTATGTTGTTATGTTCTACATCACTCTCAGCTACATGGGCTTCTTGGCTACCATCTGCTTCTTGGTGGCTTTCCTAGCCAGGAATCTTCCTGGAGCCTTCAATGAAGCCAAGCTGATAACCTTCAGCATGCTGGTCTTCTGCAGTGTCTGGGTGACTTTTGTGCCCACCTATCTGAGCACCAAAGGGAAACACATGATGGCTGTTCAGGTCTTCTCCATTTTGTCCTCCAATGCTGGTCTGCTTGGCTGCATCTTCCTCCCCAAGTGCTACATTATCATTTTGAGGCCTGACCTGAATACAAAGGAGCAGCTTACAAGCAGAAGAAATGTAAAAATTTAACAGAGGAATTTCAAGTCTCAACAGGCCACACCTTGAAAATGGTCCAAGTTGTTCTCCATACATGAGTGGTCCAACAATATTGTTTGAAATGATTAAAGGGCAGCTGGAAGTGTCCCCAATATTTGTCCAGTGAAATTTGAAGTTGTCCATAGAGCTCTGTTGAACTCTTAAAGGAACTTTTCTGTCCTCTGCCCTTACCCTACTTGTGGCCTGAGATACCACATTCAGGTTTTTGAAATATGGCATTTGTGCAACGAGAGTCTTGTTGATATGGCAGCAACATAGCAGAGATATTTACATCAGAGACCTGTGACTTTTTGAAAATGAGAGGCAATTGTTGGGAAAGTTTCCAGTTAAAAACCCAAGGAAAGGTTTTATTATTAAGAACCAAACAAGAGAATTTGACCCTGGACTCAGAATGAACGTGGTGAGTTGTGTTAAATTAGAAACCATGTAAGTCTCCTATGAGTAAACTACACATACAAAAAATCTGTTAACATTGTTCTTTGAACTTTAACTTCACTGTTGTTTAACCTGTTAACTATTTTTTTTTCATATATGTAACATATGATAGGTCAGTTGGGTTGCAAATAGATGTAGAAGCTTATACATTTTGGACCTGCTTTGCAAGGGCAGAAGTTATTATTGTTGCAATAGTTTTGTCAGTGTTCTTCAGCTAGGGGGATAATATGTGTTTTTGTCCTTTGTTTTTTTTAAATTCATATTTTTTAATGTTTTGTCTAGTTTTGTTTTGACTCTACTTTTTTCTTTTGGGTTTTGCATTTTAATCTTTTGAATAAAATAAAATTGTCAGAATACGTTTTATTAGGTTATAAAGTGTTGTGACATACAAAATACGAAAGCAAATAAAAGGGTAGGGATAGGGAGGGGGAAAGGGCAGAGAAAAGTGAGGAAGGTTAGGGAAAGAAAAAGAAAAAGAAGCATTGACTTCCGACTGCATCTGTTACAGTAGAATAAGGCATTACCATAATAGTATAAACCAGTCATTTCTACAATAATCTATTAGTCTAATCTGTAAAACCCAGAATCAAAGTTTTATTCTTTTTCACATCAAGCACGAAGTTCAGAAACGGTTTCCATGTGGAAACAAAAGTACTTATGTTCCTTTCTTTGAGCAAAGTAGTCAAGTTTGCCATTTCAGCCAACTCCATCAACTTCTGCAACCATTCTTCTATAGTAGGAATCAAAGTGTCCTTTCGTTTTTGCACATACAATACTCTTGTCGCTGTCAACATATATGGTAACAAAGTTCCAAACTTTTTCTCCAATTCTTTTTCCATTAAGCCAAAGATGAAAAGTTCTGGTTTCATATCTATCTCTATTTTCAGGATTATGTGTATTAAAATATGAAATATAGTCCAATTTTTTTTTGCTTCATCACATGTCCACCATAGATGATAAAAGGTCCCTTCTTTGTTTTTACACTTTTCACACCCATTTCCTGGCTCTGACCCACATTCTCAGCCTGGAACGATTATCCTGCAATGCAACGAAGACTCTGTTGTCATGTTCTACATCACCCTCAGCTACATGGATTTCCTGGCTGCCATCTGCTTCACAGTCGCTTTTCTGGCCAGGAATCTGCCTGGGGCCTTCAATGAAGCCAAGCTGATCACCTTCAGCATGCTGGTCTTCTGCAGTGTCTGGGTGAGTTTTGTGCCCACCTGTCACAATGTGAATATTGTCAGTTTGTGCATCTCTGTGTTTTTCTACTATGTTCTTGTATCTATGGTCAAACAGATGTATGATATATTCTATTACGCATGTCTACATTCCAAAGGTTTCCTCCTTTCCTTTCTCATCGCCATCTCTACCGAAGGTAGAACTGATTTATTTTCTTAGCCGATACAATGTAGTCCTAATAAGAATTCTTTATTATTTTTCTACTGAAATAAATATTTTGTTTATTAGTATTTGAATCTCGCGGTTTATTTTCTAAGTAACAATGTCTTCAAAAGGGAAGCCCGATCCATCAACCTCAGGAGGATTTATTTCTCCACTAACACCACCTACCTGAGCACCAAAGGGAAATACATGGTGGCTGTGCAGGTCTTCTCCATCTTGGCTTCCAGTGGCGGATTGCTGGGCTGCATTTTCATCCCCAACTGCTACATTATTATTCTGAGACCAGACCGGAATTCAAAGAAACAGCTTACAACCAGAAGAAAAGTATAAATGTGAGAAAGAGGAATTTTCACTCTCAACACATTCCAATAGGCCAAAAGTAGAAAATGAGCTGTTTTAATACAGTAACTGGGCCAACCATTATGCTTGAAATAATTTAAGAGTGGCCCCATCCATGTCCAATAGAATTGCAAATTGGCTGCTGAGTTCTCCTGAACTGTTGGATTACCATATCTGTCGAATCCCCTTCGCCTGTGGCTTGAAATGCCACACCACAAATATTTGAAACATGATTCTCGTGCAATGTGAATCATGTTTATGCCAGAAATATTTTTGGCAGTTTTTTCTCAAAGTTCCATTATTTTAATTTTATCATAGTTTATCTGCAGTTGGGATTCTTTTGTAGTGTAGGACTCAACATCTCAGACAATCCCTAAATAGAAAAGAGAAAGAATCCTCACAGCCAAATGAGGAGGAGGGTAATCTGGCTAATCTAACTCATCAATTAATTCATTATATAGAAGTTAAACAAGAAGGGAGCTAAAATACAAAGTCATTAGAGTTCTACAAAATAATTTCTACAGAATGAAATGATTTAGTGTTGCATGGATGTGGTGTGAGAGAGCGAAGGGAGATTGGGCAGAAACACCCAGACAAAAGTTGTCATAATTCATGCTTCTCCTTCTTCTGACCACTCCAGAGTTATTTAGTTGGTCACTGGGAAATGAAGATGGACATTTGCCTTATCCCAAAAATCTGTTCTTAGCTTCTTAAAATGGCAGTTTGCAAAGAGAACCTATTCAAAGAATGAACTTCTCCTAAAATCATCACATTTATTCTCAAATTTAGCAGAAATATCTGTGATTGTCTGTGTCATCCTTCTTAGCTGTATTGTTTGTTTGTTTGTTTGTTTGTTTGTTTGTTTGAATTTGTCAAACAAAAATGAGAACAAGAATAAGAGAATAAAAATACAATGACAGGGACGATAGGCACATTAGTGCACTTATGCACACTCCCTCCACTGACCACTTAAGTATGAAGTAAGCTCCACGGAAGTCAGTTTGTGATTGAAACTGTGAAATATTTGTAGCTGAGACAACTGAATCAGGTAGGGCATTCCAGACTTTGACAACTCTATTATAGAAATCATATTTTTTACAGTCAAGTGTAAATCATGGCTGTTTTGTCCTAGCATTCCAGACATTCTCAGTCTGCTTCATTCTCTCTTGGATCTGGATAAATGTGCAGCATTTAAGGACCATGCCATATAGCCTGCACCACTGACTAATGAGGAGAAACTCTTTTTTGCTAATGTATCTGCAGAAACACTTAGTAATGTGGCCAGGTTTTCTATAGTGTCATTTGTATTTGAGACAAACTATTAATCATATGCATGCACCAATTTTCTTCACACCATGTGTAAAATTAACTAGTTTTCAAAGATCAATGTGATTTTTAAAAATTCTTTATCTCTTTAATAGTTCACGTTTTAATTTGGTTTTTTTCTCTGTGTTCTCTTTGGATGATGTATTTTGCTGACAGCTGGTCTAAGACAAACTTTTTTCTTTTCTTTTGATTATTTGATGTAACCACTTAATGCACAGTCTTTCAGATTCATGTGAAAAATGTAGAAGCTGGATCATCTGTTTAAGATGAAGTTATATTTACTCTTTGATTTTTTTAGAATGTCTTTTTATAAATTTTATTTCGATTTTGCTCTAAATTATTCTTTGTAAAGCAATTTTACTACTATATTACTACTGCAATGTGCTCTACTTGGGGCTGCCCTTGAAGAGTATTCAGAGACTTCAACTGGTGCAAAATGCAGCTCCGAGTGCTGTGGTGGGTGTTTCAAGGTACACCCACGTGACACCTATATTCCGCCAGCTGCATTGGTTGCCCATTGGTCTCCAGGTGCAATTCAAGGTGCTGATCATCATCTTTAAAGCCCTACATGGCTTACGACCAGGCTATCTTCGGGACCGCATTCTGCCTCATTCTTCCCTTCGACCGGTTAGGTCCCACAGAGTGGGTCTCCTCCAGGTCCCGTCAGCCAAACAGTGCCGACTGGTGGGGCCGAGGGGGAGGGCCTTCTCTGTAGGGACCCCTGCTGTGTGGAACCAACTTCCCCCAGAGATCCGAACCATCCCCACCTTGCTGGCCATCCGAAAAGCCATTAAAACATGGCTCTTCAAGCAGGCTGGGTTTTGAGACGATTTTATGTCTCCCCCACGTATGTATGTTGTTTATATGTTTCTTAAATTATTTTTAAACTGTATTTTTAATGATTTGTTGGGAGTTTTTATAAAATGTTGTACGCCGCCCTGAGTCCTGAGGGAGTAGGGCGGCATAGAAAAACTACCAAATAAATAAATAAATAAATAAATTTTATCAACATAAACTTTTAGATTTTTAACCTTATAACCTCTTTTAGATTTGCCTGTTTTTAAATAAAGTAAACATTGGTATGAACTCAATTCAAGGGAGATTTTCCTTGATATAATCCAAGAACTGGTGTTAGAAGAAAGTCAGCACTAGAGTTAAGTGTCACCAATCTTGAGTGCAGAAAAATAGAGTAGCAGAAAAAACCCCAAATTGCATTAATATACAATCTAGGACTAGGGAGGTACTAATACCACTCTATAAAGCCTTAGTTAGACCACAGCTAGAGTACTGCATCCAGTTTTGGTCACCACACTACCAAAAAGACATTGAGACTCTAGAGAAACTGCAGAGGAGAGCAACCAGGATGATTAGGGGACTGGAAACTATAATATACGAAGAGCGGTTGCAGGAACTGGGCATGGCTAGTCTAGCGAAGAGAAGGACCAGGGGAGACATGATAGCAATGTTCCAATACTTGAGGGGCTGCCACAGCGAGGAGTGGGTCAGGCTGTTTTCCAAGGCACCAGAAGGTCAGACATGGAATAATGGATGGAAACTGACCAAGGAGAGATTCCACCTGGAAATAAGGAGAAACTTTCTGACAGTCAGAGTGATCAACCAGTGGAACAGCTTGCCTACGGAGGTTGCGAGAGCTCCAACACTTGAGACTTTAAAATGGGCTGCCATTTTTCTGAAATGGTGTAGGGACTGCTGCTTGAGCGGGGGGTTGGACTAGGTGACCTACAAGGTCCCTTCCAACTCTAGTAATCTGAAAAAAAAAATCTAATTGGGAGCACCATGGTGGTAAAGAGGTTGGGTACCACACTGAAGGACAGCAGAAGTTCAGTAACCTGGGTATTGGATTATCTTCATCAAACATTACTTTCTGGACAAGACAAGACCTGACAGGATGGAGCACAACTACAACAGAACAGTGTCCTATGGGAATATCTATGGTTCTTCACTAACTTGCTTTTTTCCCCCAGTTACCCTTCTGCACATAGAGCCCCATAGAAGTTTAGATCCCTAGAGGAGAAATTACTGAAAATTATAGTGAATCATCGTTCCAGTCTTTGAGACCTCTTCTGCTACTTCTCCAGTGAGTGCCTTTGATGTAAACATCACCCTGTAGCTACATGGAAGGGATCTTGCATCAGAAGAGGATAAATGCCTTGGGTCACACTGAGTGTAGCACAAATTTTAATAGAGGCAGGGGCTGGGTTCCTCTCTCCTTTCCAAGTGAAACTGGGTATGTCTCTTTCTGAATTGGGAAAGCCACTGGCATTCCACCTTGTCATATTAGATTAGATTAGATTACTAGAGTTGGAAGGGACCTTGTAGGTCATCTAGTCCAACCCCCCCCCTTGTGAGAGTGCTTTGAATTCTCCTAGCTCTCCTTGTTGTTCTTGTTTAGAAACAGGAAGGGAATTGATTCAGGCTTATAAATTGTGAATCCCCTAGTTCTGCTTCCAGTGCTACTGATGTGCCAGCCCTATGAATTATGGACTTCCTGCTTCTGTTCCTGATGCTGCTGGTGTTCCAGCCAGTCTGTGGGAAGCTTAGAATGAAATGCCCGCTAAGTTTGGAGGAGGAAGATAGAAAAAAGGCATGGAACTACTATAGGCCAGGAGACCATCTCATTAGTGTGATCACCACTGCAACAACAACACCTCATTTAACATTTCCTTTCAACGTGGCTCCTGATACACAGTCACATTCGTAAGTCATTCAGTGTGAGGGAGTTGCCTTCCCTCCATTCGCAGTTCTAACACTTTCTTGATTTTTTTCATATTTTACTTAACTCCTAGAGGAACATTGCAGGGCCTGTTTAATTTCCTGAATTGTTTTGATTTCCGCGGCTTCCCTTTTAATCTTCTTTTTTGTAAGAGCCTCAAATCCAAAGATGGGGCAGAAAAATATCTGAAACATATCCAGGTTATTTTCCTCTCCCCATCCAGTCCTTCATTGATCACTTGAATACTGACTTTTGTTTATAGTAATTATTGAAAGGGTTGTAGTTGCATCTGCCTGGCCCATTTCCATATTTTTATAACCACTCATTGGCATTCAAAGCCTGATCCTTAGAAAAATGAAGGTTGACCTAATGTTAGAGTTTCTTTTCTGGGTCACTTATGAAACATTCTCTTCATTTTATGATGGCTCTACTTTTAAATATTGAATGATATTGAATGCTGGTTATTGAAGAAATGAAAATTAGGAATGTTACAAATAATGATTCTCTGCATTTGTGGTTCTTAACCCTGGGGGAGGGTTATCTACATATTCTCAACACTCATAAAAATTAAATGGTGATAGGACGTGCCTCTGATTCTGAATCAGTATTTCCGTAAATAGATTTGTAGAGACAAAGAGGAATAAATAACATGTTTTATTATTTCTGTTAATGATGATGACAGTAACATGAATATTTTTACAGTAGTTTATCTACTGATCAGTCTAGAATCTTCCACTACATTTTTGCCATTCAAGTGGTAAATAGGAACCCCCAGCTTCTGCACAATCTCACACTTGGCTACAACATCCATGACAACTATTTGAACACACTTGGCACTTCAAATGCCTTGCTGGACATGCTCTCTACTGGAGAAGCCAATGTTCCCAACTACAGTTGTGGAAAGAAAGACAACATCTTGGCCCTTCTTGATGCAGCTGACAGGGACATCTCCATCCAGATGTCAACATTAGTAGGAACCCACAAGGTCCCACAGGTTTGTATGTGTGTCTCTATCTGGTGAAGGGAGTGAAGTGGTGGTGAGTGAGCAATAGATCCAATCATGTTTACTCCATGGAATTCAAGAGCTGTTTTTTTTATCATGAAGAGAAATAATAAATACATACATACATAAATACGCACATGAATAAAAATCATCTTTACGAAAATAATGGTATTTTCAATGGTGAGCAAAGCCTATATTCGTTAAAATAATTCCAATGGATTAGCTTATTTACAACTGATAAAAATATATGTGTTATGGAATCGTAGGGACCCTAGCATTAATTATCAGTAGAGACCTTAGCATTAATTAAAAAAAGCAAAACACTTTATCCAAAACATTATTTTTAGCCTAATATGTTTGTTTGTTTGTTTGTTTGTTTGTTTGTTTGTTTGTTTGTTTGTTTGTTTGTTTGTTTGTTTGTTTGTTTGTTTGTTTGTTTGTTTGTTTGTTTATTTATTTATTTATTTATTTATTTATTTATTTATTTATTTATTTATTTATTTATTTATTTATTTATTTATTTATTTATTTATTTATTTATTTATTTATATTTATATACCGCCTCACAGTGCAAGCACACTCTAAGCGGTTTACACCAGTAAGCAATGTATATTTACATTGCCCCCAACAATCTGGGTCCTCATTTTACCTACTTCGGAAGAATGGAAGGCTGAGTCAACCTTGATCCGATGAGATTCATATTCTAATTCATTAAAAAAAGAACAATAGAGCCCCTGGAGAGGACTCAGCTAGCTACTGGCTGAACTATTCAAAAAATAACCCAATAGGTTTTGTCTACCGGCAAGTTCGTTTAAAGAATTAAGATACCTTTCATATGCTAGTTGGGTGACAGATGGCAATAGTAATTCAGAGAGAGAGAGAGAGAGAGAGAGAGAGAGAGAGAGAGAGAGACAGAGACAGAGACAGAGACAGAGACAGAGACAGAGACAGAGACAGAGACAGAGACAGAGACAGAGACAGAGACAGAGAGACAGAGAGAGAAAGAGACAGAGACAGAGACACAGAGAGACACAGAGAGACACACACACAGAGAGAGAGACAGAGAGAGAGACAGAGAGAGACAGACAGACAGACAGACAGAGAGAGAGAGACAGAGAGAGACAGAGAGACAGAGAGACAGAGAGAGAGAGAGAGAGAGAGAGACAGAGACAGAAACAGAGACAGAGAGACAGAGAGAGACAGAGAGACAGAGACAGAGAGACAGAGACAGAGATAGAGAGACAGACAGACAGACAGAGAGAGACAGAGAGAGACAGAGAGAGAGAGAGACAGAGAGAGAGAGAGAGACAGAAAGAGAGACAGAGACAGAGACAGACAGACAGAGAGAGAGAGACAGAGAGAGAGATTCCTCTTGAGCTAAGTTGAGAGTGGATAAATGTCCATGGAGATTCTCAGTCATCCAGGTCATGGTTGTCCCAAAGGTGCTTTTCAAAAGGCAATTTGACTTTTTTTTCCCCTTGAAAAGGTTTCACTTCTCATCAGTCAGAATTGAAGAATACTCTTGGATGAGAAGTAAAACATTTTTCAAGGGGAAAAAAACCAAGAAAGTCCAGTTGCTTTTAGAAAAGCACATTTACAACAGATGAAAAGCTAATAAAGAAACTATATAACTTTTTATTAAGTTTAAAAATGGAAGATGAACAGGTAAAAGAGACAATGATAGCATGGGCAATTTTTTGGATATACCATTGATTTAGACAATTGACAAAAACTCAGGGAGAGAAACTATAAGTTGACACTTATAAGGAAAACCTATATAAAATGTTTTATAGGTGACACTTACTACTGGCAAGATTGGCAAAGATGTTTAAAAACTTGTCTGTCAAATGCTGGAAATTTAATCAGACACCAGGCATGTACTATCACAAGTGGTAGACATGTGTGAAAACAAAGAATTATTGGATAAAAATGCATGCATATTTTTAAAAAGTGTTAAAGCTGCATGTAGATTATAAACCAGAAATATTTTGGTTAGGTATAGCACTAGAAAAATATAATAAAGGGAATTTTATTTAATATTGCATGTTTGATGGCAGCAAGAATTGTATTTATATAGTATTGGAAAAATGAGGAAACACTGAGAGAAGAATATGTAATTAAAAATGTATTAGATTGTGCAGAAATGGATTGTTGTTGTTAGTTGCAAAGTCATGTCTGACCTACGGATACTGTTTGCCTCCCAAACCCTCTTTCATGGGGCCAAAGGGATGATAGTCTGAAGGCGCTATATCTTGTGAGTATGGAGGATTATTATTCCAGTGATGAGGAAGTGAAAACTGCAGTGAAGAAGTAGCTGAAAGAACAGTCAAAAAAATTTTACGAGACAGGGATACATGCTCTCATTCGAAGGTAGAACATTGCTATTGGGAGAAACGGTGACTATCTTGAGAAGTAGGGATGTGATCCACAGAGGACCAGCTTCATTTTGATGTATGCTACATGTTCCTATGTTGGTAATTATACAGCACATGTCTTAAAGAAAAGACGTTTTGACTCACCCTTGCACTTTAACAATATTTGAGCAGCTGCTAGACAAAGTGATTAAATATAGAAGATTTAATCAAGTTCCTTATAATGAACAGGCTTGTATTTGCAGAATCCCAGAGATGCAAGACATAACAGAGCTGTTATTTGATTGTCAAATGTAAAACAACAAGAGTGAGCAGTATCTTGGAATGCCCATTAAATAAATATCCTATTAGGATCCTTATGTTAAAAAACATATTTCCTGTATGGTCAGAATACTAAAAATATATTTACTAATGTCATTTATTTGAATAAAATAGTTCAGTTGAAATGAGGATATATCGATGTTATCACAGTAAATCATAGGAGTGATACAGAAATATGATTTTCATTCTTTAGCATTGTTCTTTTGTATTTAATTTGTTTCTTTTATTCTATTTTTATATAGGGTCTTGTTCTGCTCTTTAAAGTCTGTATCTTGATATGGCCAAATGACTAATCAGCAATAAACTATACTAAAATGTCTTTGACAACCAACTTGGATTTATTAAAAGGTACTATTTGAGACTTGATCTGACACCCAAACATAATAAAGCATTCCTTATTGCTTTTTCAGATGAGTTATGCAAGTGGTTCAGCAGATCTTATTGATAGAAATCAATTCCCATTTTTCCACCGGATGGTGCCCAAAGAAGGGATCCAGTACCCAGGAATTATCCAACTTCTCCTCCATTTCAGATGGACCTTGATTGGTGTCATTGCGTCAGATACAGAAAATGGAGAGAATTTCATGAGGATTTTTACTCCTTTGCTTGTCAGGAATGGAATTTGTGTTGTTATATCACAACAGCTCTCAATGACTGGCCACAAAGCATTCCTCAGGGATGCCCTCTCTAAATGGAGGCAAGTCAATGTCTTTGTTCACTTCATGGAATATGATTCCAGTTTGGACACAATTCGTCCTTTCCATTTGACACTTGAAGATTTGCCAGGACCCATTGAAGGGAAAGTCTGGATCATCTCACCCCTGGTGAAATGGACAGTGGGAAGGGACATACTTTTCAAATATGTCCATAGTATTTGGAACTTTGATATCATGGATAAAGAAAGTCCTAAGGACGATGCCTTTGAACCCATTCTCTTTGTACAACCTCAGTTTCAAGACCAGTCTTTTCGCTGTTCTTTTTCTAAGCAGCTCTTTTCTGTCAAGGGCCGAAGAAAATGCACCCAGAAAGCACCATTGGAGACCCAAGAGAAAAGGAACAGCATCCTCATTCCAAATGATCACCATGTTTACAGTATCATTAAGACTCTGGCCCATGCCTTGAGTACTGCGTATTCATCCAGATCCAGGTGGATAAGGAAGGCAAGCGAGGAGAGGTTGGTGGCTTCAAGACTGCAGCCATGGCAGGTATATCATCCTGACAAGGATGCATCAAAGCTTGTTCCTTTGAAGAAGGAATACAAATGAGAGGGAGAAGAACCTTCTCAGCTTCCTAGTGCTACAAACGACCAACACATTATGCAAATCTAACTGCTGGGGGCATAATATTCCATGGAGAGGACATTATGATAGATAGATAGATAGATAGATAGATAGATAGATAGATAGATAGATAGATAGATAGATAGATAGATAGATAGATAGATAGATAGAAGGATGGATGGATGGATGATGGATGGATGGATGGATGGATGGATGGATGGATGGATGGATGGATGGATGGATGGATGGATCAAAGGATGGATCGATGGATCGATGGATGGATAGATAGATAGATAGATAGATAGATAGATAGATAGATAGATAGATAGATAGATAGATAGATAGATAGATAGATAGATAGATAGATACGGTGCAGGTTCCCCTTGCACATATGTGCTAGTTGTTCCCAACTCTAGGGTCCGGTGCTCATCTCCATTTCAAAGACAAAGAGCTGTCTTTGTCTTTGAAACGGAGTCTGAAGACATCACCATGGTCATGTCTGAAGACGTCTCTGTCTGAAGACGTCTCCATGGTCATGTGGCTGGTATGACTAAACACCAAAGACACAGAGAATGCTGTTACCTTCCCACAAAAATGGTCCCTATTTTTCTACTTGCATTTTTGCATGCTTTCGAATTGCTAGGTTGGCAGAAGCTGGGACAAGTAATGGGAGCTCACTCCATTACGCAGCGCTAGGGATTCGAACCACCGAACTGCTGACCTTTATGATTGACAAGCTCAGCATCTTAGCCACTGAGCCACCACGTGCCTAGATAGATAGATAGATAGATAGATAGATAGATAGATAGATAGATAGATAGATAGATAGATAGATAGATAGATAGATAGACAGACAGACAGACAGACAGACAGACAGACAGACAGACAGACAGACAGACAGACAGACAGACAGACAGACAGACAGATACTAAACATGGTATTTAAAAAAAATAAGAATAATGCATTTTAATATATTCCTGTATGTACAGGTTTGTGATCACCATCATAGAATTTTACTTTCAAAAATTTCAAGGTGCCCCAGAGAGCATCTAGTCCATTCCCATCTCCCTAGTCATTGCCTTAAGACAATAATTAAATGGGAGACTGAATGTCTCTACCACTACTACCATAGCAGAGGTGGTTCCTCCCAGTTTGGACTGGTTCACACAAACTGCTAGGAAACTGCGGGTGATGTCATGATGACATCACAGAACCGGTTCTGTCGGCGCTGGTCTGTGGATGCCGCCATCTTTAAAAAAAAATTTGATTTTTTTTTTAAAAAAATTTCCCAGAATTTTTTCTGGGTTTTTTTCTTCTGCGCATGCACAGAAGCTGAATTTCCAGCACTGCACATGCATCACCATCTTGTTTTTGGCTTTTGGGGGGATTTTTTTATTTTTTGGCACTGCGCATGTGCACGCCCATGCCCACGAGGCACAGCCACACAGCTTAGGAGGAAGCGAACTGGCAGCAAGGTAAGTTAGAACCCACCCCTGTACCATAGTATATTATTTCAGTTACTAGAATCCATATATAATACTATCAGAAAAATTGCAAAATCTACTTAGTATCTTCCATCCATTTGTATTTATATGGGACACTATAATTTCTTAAGCACTAGTTGCTAAAATGCAAATATTTTTACTAGATTTCATTTATGCAATTCTCTCTGTCAAGAAGTTGATATTTGAAATTAGCTTTGCCTATGAGTTGGCTTCCGGGAGGTCTGTTTTTGCCCCTCTACGAGCCTCCGTGCGGGCCCTGAACTTACCTTGCATCCAAAACAGATCGCGTGGAGACTCCTGGGAGGGGTGGGGTGGGAGGGGCCAATCAAGGGTGGGATTTGGAGGTTCTCTGAACCAGCCATAATGTTAGCTATGGGTTCTCCCAAACCCGGGCAAACCCATAGCAGCCCACCCCTGGGATTATCCTTATAACAGAACAATTTTATAAATTATTTATTTTGTCAATCTACTGTACCTTTTGAAGATATTGATAAATCTTAATTCTCCCATCTAAGCATAATTGCAAGTTAGACAACTGTAGAAGGATGTTTCCACAAAAAAGGTAAAAAAAACCAGACCCAGGAAATTACAGACCAATCAGCCTAACATCAATACCTGGGAAAATACTGGAAAAAATAATTAAAAACCAGATCTCCCATCATTTAGAAAGAAACCAAGTAATAACCAACAGCCAACACGGATTTGTTAAGAACAAGTCATATCAAACCAACTTCATTTCATTCTTCAACACTGTGACCAAATTAGTAGACCAGCGAAATGCAGTAGACATAATATACCTGGACTTTAGCAAAGCATTTGACAAAGTAGACCACAATCTACTCCTTCATAAGCTAGGAAAAAGCAGGATAGACAGCTACACAACCAGATGGATTAACAATTGGCTGACCAACTGTACCCAGCGAGTAGTCCTCAATGGCTCTAAGTCCACATGGAGAGAAGTAAGCAGTGGGGTACCACAAGGTTCCGTCCTAGGCCCAGTACTCTTTAATATCTTCATAAATAACCTAGATGAGGGAATAGCAGGAGAACTAACCAAATTTACAGATGACACGAAGCTGGCAGGAGTAGCAAACACCCCAGAGGACAGACTCAAAATACAGAGGGACCTCGACAGACTTGAACACTGGGCCCAAACCAATAAAATGAAATTTAACATGGAGAAAAGCAAAATTCTGCACCTAGGTAAGAAGAATTAAAAATACAAATACAAACTGGGCGAAACCACACTCAATAGCAGCGATTGCAAGAGGGATCTTGGAGTCTTGGTAGACAGCCAACTAAATATAAGCCAGCAGTGTGCAGCAGCAGCCAAAAAGGCCAATGCAGTCATGAGCTGCATAAATAGAGGGATATAATCAAGGACGAGAGAGGTACTAGTACCACTCTATAAAGCCTTGGTCAGACCACACCTAGAGTACTGCATCCAATTTTGGTCACCACACTACAAAAAAGACATTGAAACTCTAGAGAAAGTGCAGAAGAGAGCAACCAGGAGGATAAAGGGTCTGGAAAATAAAACATACAAAGAGTGCTTGCAGGAACTGAGCTTGGCCAGTCTGGCGAAGAGAAGTACCAGGGGTGACATGATAGCAGTGTTCCAATACTTGAGGGGATGCCACAGAGAGGAGGGGGTCAGGCTGTTCTCTATGGCACCAGAAAGCCAAACAAGGAATAACGGATGGAAGCTGACCAAGGAGAGATTCAACCTGGAAGTGAGGAGAAACTTTCTGACGGTGAGAGCGATCAACCAGTGGAACAGAGCTTGCCAGCGGAGGTTGTGAGAGCCCCAACACTTGCGACCTTCAAGAAGAGACTGGACTGCCATCTGTCTCAAATGGTGTAGTAACTCCTGCTTGAGCAGAGGGTTGGACTAGATGACCTACAACTCTAATAAAAAATCTAAAATCCAAATATAAAAGCACCACATGGGATTTTAAAAAAAACCCAAAGTTTTCTTATTTAAAATTTCTGTATGTTCCTTTTTTAGTTCCATCCCTTTCTGGAGAAGAATGAGTTTTGCAATCTTTCCAACTTTAAAATGTACTTGGACCAAACTGGGGATGTAAAAGCAGATCTGGACATCATGACCTGGGTTTTTCTCCCCAGTGAGGAACCCATCCAAGAGCAACTAGGGAGTTTTGAAAGACAGAAACTTATTATCAGTGAAGATGCCCTTCCATGGTTAAAGTTGCTCAACAAGGTGGGGAAAATATTGCAGATTATTCTTTGTTTTCCAAAGCCTTAGGACCAGAGATGGTATTCACTTACTTTCCCTACCGGTTCACAAATGTGAGTGCATGCACACACACTCTTGCTTTGCTCGCATGCACCCCTTCCACACATGCACATGGCCTTCCGCGCATGCTATTTGTTCACACGAACGGCTTGTACACATGCACGTGGCTTGAAAACATGCCTAAATAGGATGGCATATTGCCGGGGCGAGTGGGCAGGCCAACCCACTTGCAGGTCACTACTACCAGTTCACCTGAACCGGTCCGAACCGACTAAATACCACTTCTGCTTAGGACCAATTTTAAGTGGGATATGTTTAGTTACCAAAGAGGATGAGCTTCACTAAGAGTTGAATGTGGGGTATATAATCTTTATAGATATTTTTAAAAGGTTCGGGAGGCTTCAATAGCATTGACCAATGTGCCCTTCAGTTCTGTAGAGATTCTCAGTCATCCAGGTCATGGTTGTCCCAAAGGTGCTTTTTCAGGAGGCAACTGGGCTTTCTTGTTTTTTCTTTTGAAAATGTTTCTCTTCTCATCCAAGAAGCTTCTTCAGCTCTGATAGGACAGTGGGGAATGGAAGGATTTATATTCCTTGCAGACAGCTGGTAATCTGCATCCTTTTAGAGGGTCATTGAAGCACTTGGAGGCTCCAGAGGCTCTTCCCGAACTTCCGGTAGGCAGGTTTTTCACCCTCCCCATGCCACCACATGCGCCCTGCACTTACCTGTATCCACAACGGGCCACGTGGGGATGCCTGGGAGGGGAGGGGTAGGGTGGGGCATGGTGAGCGGGGACAGCCAGGAGTGGGATTTGGGGCTTCTCTAAACTGTACAGAATCTTAGCTAGAGGTTCTCCCAAACCCCTGCAAACCCCCAGCAGCACACCCCTAAGCTTGGCACTGTTTAACATAGTCTAGAAGAAACTATGCTAGAACCTACTGGTAAGAAGTTACTTCTTTCATCACAGTTTTTTTCTATTTTAATAAATATAATATGATAATATTTAATAAATCTTTTAGAATAAATTTAACTCTACAATTTCACATGGGATCTGAAATAGGCCCCTCGCACTGGAGCAAATGAGATGGGCCAATCCAATTGGTGATGTTTTGCACTGACCTAACTGAAACCCAAAGACTATTTGAATTGTCTATCTCAATTTTCTGTGGATAGTGAGTCCCAACATATTTTCTGTGGCATTCCTTGTTTTTTCTGCTTAGTCTCTGCCTCGGTCCCAATGTGTAGAAAATTGTCATCCTGGATTTGTCAAGAGGGCTCGAGAAGGAGAGCCAGTTTGCTGCTATGACTGCGTTCCTTGTCCGGATGGGACCATCTCCACTCAGGAAGGTGGGTGACACTGGAAACCTTGTAGAAATGGATTAATCCAAAGCATTCTGGATGACAGTGCATGTTGAAAGATGCATTGAAGCTCAACTGTTCTCCTAATTTATTATCAAAATGCCCAAATTTTTAACTATGGGAAATATATATATATATATATATATATATATATATATATATATATATATATATATATATATATATATATATATATATATATATATATATATATATATATATATATATATATATATATATATATATATATATATATATATATATATATATATATATATATATATATATATAATCTTGAGAGCAGGGCTAGGAAGAGATAGGAAATTGTGGCTGAATGGGCAAGCTTTACCTCTGCCACAGAAAATATTTCTTCTGGTTTTTTTTTTTTACAGATGCTTCTATATTTACTTTCGTAGGAACATAAGAGGACTTTGAAATTTGAGGAACTGTCTCAAGTCAACCTCTTGAAAAGATGATTGCAATGCAGTCTTTTCCTGAGGATCACTAGGAAGGTATCACTGCTCCATATTGAAGTAGTGTGGACACTCTGATTTCTGCTCGTCTACTATTTGGAACCTTGACAATGGGTGTACCTCATTACACCAATATTATTACTGCTCTGAGTAGCAATTCCAGATTATTAGCAGAACTTGCTTTCTCTGCCAGCCAAATAGATTTTATGAGAGAGACACCCTCAGTTCAGGATATTAAAATGCCTCATGTGGCAGTACTCAGGATGTTTTCCGAGAAAGATTAAACGACTCATTAATTACTTTGATAATCTAGGTTGCTAGGAAGGTTCTGTACATTACACAGGAAATCTTTCACCTCCTAGGACTTCCCCATATTTCACAGATCTTAGCTATGTGTTTTTTTAGAAAATGATATTCATCCTAATATTTTTTTCTGTGGAATTTTTAAGAAATGCATCTTGGAATATTGTCACTGTATCAGCTGTTTTCCAAAGAAGGTGTTTCTTGAAAGGTAAAAGGGAAGAATCTTATAGAAATATTTCTTTGGGGTTTTGTCAGATACGGAGAAATGCACCAAATGTCCAGATGATAAATATCCAAATGAGGACCGAGTCCAATGTATCCCCAAAAGAATAACCTTCCTGTCTTATGAAGAACACCTGGGTGTCATCCTGGTCTCTTTTGCCGTACTTCTGTTCCTGACCACAGGTCTTGTTTTAATCATATTTATTAAATACCGAGAAACTCCCATTGTCAAAGCCAACAACCGAGACCTCTCTTACATTCTCTTGGTCTCCCACCTACTTTGCCTCTCGTCCCCCTTTCTCTTCATTGGTCAACCAAGGAAAACCACTTGCCTTCTCCGACAGACAGTTTTCAGCATCATTTTCTCAGTTGCCATTTCTGCTCTCTTGGCCAAAAGCATCATGGTGGTGCTGGCATTCCTAGCCACAAAGCCAGGCAATCGAGTGAAGAGATGGTTGGGGAAGAGCTTGGCCAATGCCATTGTCCTTTCTTGTTCTGCAGTCCAAATTATCATCTGCTCCATCTGGCTGGGAGTTTCCCCCCCATTCCCTGACTCTGACTTTCATTCCCAGTCTGGAGAGATCATTCTGCAATGCAACGAAGGCTATGTTGTTATGTTCTACATCACCCTCAGCTACATGGGCTTCTTGGCTACCATCTGCTTCGTGGTGGCTTTCCTAGCCAGGAATCTTCCTGGAGCCTTCAATGAAGCCAAGCTGATCACCTTCAGCATGCTGGTCTTCTGCAGTGTCTGGGTGACTTTTGTGCCCACCTATCTGAGCACCAAAGGGAAACACATGGTGGCTGTTCAGGTCTTCTCCATCTTGTCCTCCAATGCTGGTCTGCTTGGCTGCATCTTCCTCTCCAAGTGCTGCATTATCATTTTGAGGCCTGACCTGAATACAAAGGAGCAGCTTACAAGCAGAAGAAATGTAAAAATTTAAAAGAGGAATTTCAAGTCTCAACAGGCCACATCTAGAAAATGGTCCAAGTTGTTCTCCATACATGAGTGGTCCAACAATATTGTTTGAAATAATTAAATATATTGGAAGTGTCCCCAATATTTGTCCAGTGAAATTTGAAGATGTCCATAGAGCTCTGCTGAACTCTTAAAGGAACTTTTCTGTCCTCTGCCCTTAGCCTACTTGTGGCCTGAGATACCACATTCAGGTTTTTGAAATATGGCATTTGTGCAACGAGAGTCTTGTTGATATGGCAGCAACATAGCAGAGATATTTACATCAGAGACCTGTGACTTTTTGAAAATGAGAGGCAATTGTTGGGAAAGTTTCCAGTTAAAAACCCAAGGAAAGTTTTTATTATTAAGAACCAAACAAAAGAATTTGATCCTGGACTCAGAATGAAAGTGGTGATTTGTGTTAAATTAGAAACCGTGTAAGACTTCTATGAGTAAACTACACATACAAAAAATCTGTTAACATTGTTCTTTGAATTTTAACTTCACTGTTGTTTAACCTGTTAACTATTTTTTTTTTCATATATGTAGCATATGATAGGTCAGTTGGGCTGCCAATTGATGTAGAAGCTTATTCATTTTGGACCTGCTTTGCAAGGGCAGAAGCTATTATTGTTGCAATAGTTTTGTCAGTGTTCTTCAGCTAGGGGGATATAATATGTGTTTTTGTCCTTTGTTTTTTTAAATTCATATTTTTTAATGTTTTGTCTAGTTTTGTTTTGACTCTATTTTTTTCTTTTGGGTTTTGTATTTTAATCTTTTGAATAAAATGAAATTGTCAGATTTTTTTTTTATTGGGTTATAAAGTGTTGTGAAATACAAAATGCTAGAAAAATCCAAAAATCAAATAGAAACAGGAAACCAGATGAGCAATAAAAACTATTTATTAAGAAATAAAGTAAAATTAATAAAAACAAAAAAACAATCCTTGGCCAAGGGCCCAACTCCTCCCAGTGCCTTACAGCTCTGGATACAAAGGCTGAGGAGCAGGTGAAACCATATTCCATGTTACAGGTCTTATACATCTCCCAAGTCCCACCTTGGTTCCTCCCCCCTTACATAACACAATACCTCATTCTTTTGGGTATCTCCCATTTTGGAAAGCCCCCAGTCATGCTGACGTCCCCATTGTTCCTTTCCCAGGATTTTTAGGTGCTTCCCAGCAGATACATCCTGTCAACATTTCCTGTTTTTTTACTTTCCCACCTTCTCAGCATAATTTTCGGTACAAACAACTTGTCAGGTCAGTGTAATATAGCTGACATAACAAAAATGATTATATGTGATTTTACAATGCTTATACAATGGTTCTTCATTACAGATACATTTAAAATGGTTGCACTATTGCCTGCATTTCATATCTTTATTACACAGAATAACCTTCATTTTTCTCACACAAAATACGAAAGCAAATAAAAGGGCAGGGATAGGGAGGGGGAAAGGGCAGAGAAAAATGAGGAAGGTTAGGGAAAGAAAAAGAAAAAGAAGCATTGACTTCCAACTTCATCTGTTACAGTAGAATAAGGCATTACCATAATAGTATAAACCAGTCATTTCTACAAGAATCTATTATTCTAATCTGTAAATCCCAGAATCAAAGTTTTATTCTTTTTCACATCAAGCACGAAGTTCAGAAGCGGTTTCCATGTGGAAACAAAAGTACTTATGTTCCTTTCTTTGAGCAAAGTAGTCAATTTTGCCATTTCAGCCAACTCCATCAACTTCTGCAACCATTCTTCTATAGTAGGAATCAAAGTGTCCTTTCGTTTTTGCACATACAATACTCTTGTTGCTGTCAACATATATGGTAACAAAGTTCCAAACTTTTTCTCCAATTCTTTTTCCATTAAGCCAAAGATGAAAAGTTCTGGTTTCATATCTATCTCCATATTCAGGATTTTGTGTATTAAAATATGAAAAATAGTCCAATTTTTTTTGCTTCAGCACATGTCCACCATAGATGATAAAAGGTCCCTTCTTTGTTTTTACACTTTTCACAACCATTTCCTGGCTTTGACCAACACTCTCAGCCTGGAATGATTATCCTGCAATGCAACAAAGGCTCTGTTGTCATATTCTACATCACCCTCAGCTACATGGATTTCCTGGCTGCCATCTGCTTCACAGTCACTTTTCTGGCCAGGAATCTGCCTGGGGCCTTCAATGAAGCCAAGCTGATCACCTTCAGCATGCTGGTCTTCTGCAGTGTCTGGGTGAGTTTTGTGCCCACCTACCTAAGCACCAAAGGGAAATATATGGTGGCTGTGCAGGTCTTCTCCATCTTGGCTTCCAGTGCCGGATTGCTGGGCTGCATTTTCATCCCCAAATGCTACATTATTATTCTGAGACCAGACTTGAATACAAAGGAACAGCTTACAACCAGAAGAAAAGTATAAATGTGAGAAAGAGGAATTTTCACTCTCAACACATTCCAACAGGCCAAAAGTAGAAAATGGGCTGTTTTAATATAGGACCTGGGCCAACCATTATGCTTGAAATAATTGAAGTGTGTCCCCATCCTTGTCCAATAGAATTGCAAATTGGCTGCTGAGTTATCCTGAACTGTTGGATTACCATATCGGTCGTATCCCTTTCGCCTGTGGCTTGAAATGCCACATCACAAATATTTGAAACATGATTCTTGTGCAATGTGAATCTTGTTTATGCCAGAAATATTTTTGGCAGTTTTTTCTCAAAGTTCCGTTATTTTAATTTTATCATAGTTTATCTGCAGTTGGGATTCTTTGTAGTGTAGGACTCAACATCTCAGCATCATCACTAAATAGAAAAGAGAAAGAATCCTCCCAGCCAAATTAGGAGGAGGGCAATCTAGCTAATCTAACTCATCAACTAATTCATTATATAGAAGTTAAACAAGAAGGGAGCTAAAATACAAAGTCATTAGAGTTCTACAAAATAATTTCTACAGAATGAAATGATTTAGTGTTGCATGGATGTGATGTGAGAGAGCGAAGGGAGATTGGGCAGAAACACCCAGACAAAAGTTGTCATAATTCATGCTTCTCCATCTTCTGAGCACTACAGAGTTATTTAGTTGGTCACTGGGAAATAACAATAGACTTATATACCGCTTCATAGTGCTTTACAGCCCTCTCTAAGCGGTTTACAGAGTTCAGCATATTGCCCCCAAAAATCTGGGTCCTCATTTTACCGACCTCAGAAGGATGGAAGGCTGAGTCAACCTTGAGCCGGTGAGATTTGAACAGCTGAACTGCTGAACTAGCAGTGCCTGCACTGCTGCATTTAACCACTGCGCCACCTCGGCTCTTTAAGATGGACATTTGCTTTATCCCAAAAATCTGATCTTAGCTTCTTAAATGGCAGTTTGCAAAGAGAACCTATTCAAAGAATGAACTTCTCCTAAAATCATCACATTTATTCTCAAATTTAGCAGAAATATTTGTGATTGTCTGTGTCATCCTTCTTAGCTGTATTGTTTGTTTGTTTGTTTGTTTGTTTTTTGTTTGTTTGTTTGTTTGAATTTGTCAAACAAAAATGAGAACAAGAATAAGAGAATAAAAATACAATGACAGGGACGATAGGCATGTTAGTGCACTTATGCACACTCCCTCCACTGACCACTTAAGTATGAAGTAAGGTCCACGGAAGTCAATTTGAGACTGAAACTGAAATATTTGTAGCTGAGACAACTGAATCAGGTAGGGCATTCCAGACTTTGACATCTCTATTACAGAAATCATATTTTTTACAGTCAAGTGTAAATCATGGCTGTTTCGTCCTAGCATTCCAGACATTCTCAGTCTGCTTCATCCCCTCTTGGATCTGGATAAATGTGCAGCATTTAAGGACCATGCCATATAACCTGCACCACTGACCAATGTGGAGAAACTCTTTTTTGCTAATGTATCTGTAGAAACACTTAGTAATGTGGCCAGGTTTTCTATACTATTGTTTGTATTTGAGGCAAACTATTAATCATATACATGCACCAATTAACCTTATAACCTCTTTTAGTTTTGCCTGTTTTTAAATAAAGTAAACATTGGTATGAACTCAATTCAAGGGAGATTTTTCTTGATATAATCCAAGAACTGGTGTTAGAAGAAAGTCAGCACTAGAGTTAAGTGTCACCAATCTAGAGTGGCAGAAAAATAGAGTAGCAGAAAAAATCCTAAATTGCATTAATAGAGGGATAAAATCTAGGACTAGGGAGGTACTAATACTACTCTATAAAGCCTTAGTTAGACCACACCTAGAGTACTGCATCCAGTTTTGGTCACCACACTACAAAAAAGACATTGAGACTCTAGAGAAAGTGCAGAGGAGAGCAACCAGGATGATTAGGGGACTGGAAATTATAACATACGAAGAGCAGTTGCAGGAACTGGGCATGGCCAGTCTAGCAAAGAGAAGGACAGGGGAGACATGATAGCAGTGTTCCAATACTTGAGGGGCTACCACAGAGAGGAGGGGGTCAGGCTGTTTTCCAAGGCACCAGAAGGTCAGACATGGAATAATGGATGGAAACTGACCAAGGAGAGATTCCACCTGGAAATACGGAGAAACTTTCTGACAGTCAGAGCAATCAACCAGTGGAGCTCCAACACTTGAGACTTTCAAAAAGAGATTGGACTGCCATTTGACTGAAATGGTGTGGGGACTCCTGCTTGAGTGGGGGGTTAAACTAGATGACCTACAAGGTCCCTTCCAACTCTAGTAATCTGGAAAAAAATCTAATTGGGAGCACCATGGAGGTAAAGAGCGTGGGTACCACATTGAAGGAAAGCAGAAGTTCAGTTACCTGGGTATTGGATTATCTTCATCAAACATTACTTTCTGGACAAAACAAGACCCGACAGGATGGAGCACAACTACAACAGAAAAGTGTCCTAATGGGAATATCTATGGTTCTTCACTAACTTGCTTTTTCCGCAGTTACCCTTCTGCACATAGAGCCCCATAGAAGTTTAGATCCCTAGAGGATAAATTACTGAAAATTATAGTGAATCATCGTTCCAGTCTTTGAGACCTCTTCTGCTACTTCTCCAGTGAGTGCCTTTGATGTAAACATCACCCTGTAGCAACATGGAAGGGATCTTGCATCAGAAGAGGATAAATGCCTCGGGTCACACTGTGTGTGGCACAATTTTAATAGAGGCAGGGGATGGGTTCCTCTCTCCTTTCCAAGTGAAACTGGGTATGTCTCTTTCTGAATTGGGAAAGCCACTGGCATTCCACCTTGTCATATTAGATTAGATTAGATTACTAGAGTTTGAAGGGACCTTGTAGGTCATCTAGTCCAACCCCCCCCCCTTGTGAGAGTGCTTTGAATTCTCCTAACTCTCCTTGTTGTTCTTGTTTAGAAACAGGAAGGGGATGGATACAGGCTTATGAATTGTGAATCCCCTAGTTCTGCTTTTGGTGCTACTGATGTCCCAGCCCTATGAATTATGGAGCTCCTGCTTCTGTTCCTGATGCTGCTGGTGGTCCAGCCAGTCTGTGGGAAGCTGAGAATGAAATGCCCGCTAAGTTTGGAACAGGAAGATAGAAAAAAGCCATGGAACTACTATAGGCCAGGAGACCATCTCATTAGTGTGATCACCACTGCAAAAATAATACCTCGTTTAACATTTCCTTTCAACGTGGCTCCTGATACACAGTCACATTCGTAAGTCATTCGGTGTGAGGGAGTTGCCTTCCCTCCATTTGGAGTTCTAACACTTTCTTTCTTTCCTTCATATTTTATTTACTCCTAGAGGAACATTGCAGGGCCTGTTTAATTTCCTGAATTGTTTTGATTTCCGCTGTCCCTTTTTATCTTCTTTTTTGTAAGAGCCCCAAATCCAAAGATGGGGCAGAAAAATATCTGAAATATATCCAGGTTATTTTCCTCTCCCCATCCAGTCCTTCATTCATCACTTGAATACTAACTTTTGTTTATAGTAATTATTGAAAGGGTTGTAGTTGCATCTGCCGGGCCCATTTCCATATATTTATAACCACTCATTGGTATTCAAACCCTGATCCTTAGAAAAATGAAGGTTGACCTGATGTTAAAGTTTTTTTTCTGGGTCACTTATGAAACATTCTCTTCATTTTATGATGGCTCTACTTTTAATTATTGAATGCTGGTTATTGAAGAAATGAAAATTAGGAATGTTACAAATACTGATTCTCTGCATTTGTGATTCTTAACACTGGTGGAGGGTTATCTACATATTCTCATCACTCATAAAAATTAAATGGTGATAGGCGGTGCCTCTGATTGTGAATCAGTATTGCCCTAAATAGATTTGTAGAGACAAAGAGGAATAAATGACATGTTTTACTATTTCTGTTAATGATGATGACAATAACATGAATATTTTCACAGTAGTTTATCTACTGATCAGTCTAGAATCTTCCACTACATTTTTGCCATTCAAGTGGTAAATAGGAACCCCCAGCTTCTGCACAATCTCACACTTGGCTCCAACATCCATGACAACTATTTGAACACACTTGGCACTTCAGATGCCTTGCTGGACATGCTCTCGACTGGAGAAGCCAATGTTCCTAACTACAGTTGTGGAAAGAAAGACAACATCTTGGCCCTTCTTGATGCAGCTCACAGGGACATCTCCATCCAGATGTCAACATTAGTAGGAACCTACAAAGTCCCACAGGTTTGTGTGTGTATTTCTCTATCTGGTAAAGGGAGTGAAGTGGTGGTGGTGAGTGAGCAATAGATCCAATCATGTTTACTCCATGGAATTCAAGAGCTGTTTTTTTTAATCATGAAGAGAAATAATAAATACATACATAAATACACACACAAATAAAAACCATCTTTATGAAAATAATGGTATTTTCAATGGTGAGCAAAGCCTATATCCGTGGAAATAATTCCAGTGTATTAGCTTATTTACAACATTAGCATTAATTATCAGTAGGGACCCTAGCATTAATTTTTTAAAAAGCAAACATTTTATCCAAGATGTTATTTTTACCTTAATATGTTCATATTCTAATTCACCAAAAAACATAATAGAGCCCCTGGAGAGGACTCAGCTAGCTACTGGCTGAACTATTCAAAAAATCACCCAACTGATAGGCTTTGTCTACTGACAAGTTTGTTTAAAGAATTAAGATACCTTTCATACGCTAGTTGGGTGAGAGATGGCAATAGTAATTCAGAGAGAGAGAGAGAGAGAGAGAGAGAGAGAGAGAGAGAGAGAGAGAGAGAGAGAGAGAGAGAGAGAGAGAGAGAGAGAGAGAGAGAGAGAGAGAGAGAGAGAGAGAGAGAGAGAGAGAGAGAGAGAGAGAGAGAGAGAGAGAGAGAGAGATTCCTCTTGAACTGAGTTGAGAGTGGATAAATGTCCATGGAGATTCTCAGTCATCCAGGTCATGGTTGTCCCAAAGGTGCTTTTCAAAAGGCAATTTCACTTTTTTTTTCCTTGAAAAGGTTTCACTTCTCATCAGTCAGAATTGAAGAATACTCTTGGATGAGAAGTAAAATGTTTTTCAAGGGGAAAAAAACCAAGAAAGTCCAGTTGCTTTTAGAAAAGCACATTTACAACAGATGAAAAGCTAATAAAGAAACTATATAACTTTTTTATTAAGTTTAAAAATGGAAGATGAACAGGTAAAAGAGACAATGATAGCATGGGCAATTTTTTTTGGATATACCATTGATGTAGACAATTGACAAAAACTCTGGGAGAGAAACTATAAGGTGACACTTATAAGGAAAACCTATATAAAATGTTTTATAGGTGACACTTACTACTGGCAAGATTGGCAAAGATGTTTAAAAACTTGTCTGTCAAATGCTGGAAATGTAATCAGACACCAGGCACGTACTATTACATGTGGTGGACATGTGTGAAGGCAAAGAATTATTGGATAAAAATACATGCATATTTTAAAAAAATGTTAAAGCTGCATGTAGATTATAAACCAGAAATATTTTGGTTAGGTATAGTACTAGAAAAATATAATAAAGGGAATTTTATTTAATATTGCATGTTTTGACGGCAGCAAGAATTGTATTTATATAGTATTGGAAAAATGAGGAAACACTGAGAGAAGAAGATGTAATTAAAAATGTATTAGATTGTGCAGAAATGGAATGTTGTTGTTAGTTGCAAAGTCATGTCCGTCCCACGAATAATGTTTGCCTCTCAAACCCTCTTCCATGGGGCCAAAGGGATGATAGTCTGAAGGCACTAAATGTGGTGAGTATGGAGGATTATTATTCCAGTGATGAGGAAGTGAAAACTGCAGTGAAGAAGTGGCTCAAAGAAAAGTCAACAAAATTTTACGAGACAGGGATACATGCTCTCATTCGAAGGTAGAACATTGCTATTGAGAGAAACGGTGACTATGTTGAGAAGTAGGGATGTGATCCACAGAGGACCAGCTTCATTTTGATGTATGCTACATGTTCCTTTGTTGGTATACAGCACATGTCCTAAAGAAAATGGCATTACGTTTTGACTCACCCTTGCACTTTAACAATATTTGAGCAGCTAGACAAAGTGATTAAATATAGAAGATTTAATCAAGTTCCTTATAATGAACAGGCTTGTATTTGCAGAATCCCAGAGATGCAAGAAATAACAGAGTTGTTATTTGATTGTCAAATGTAAAACAAAGAGAGTGATCAGTATCTTGGAATGCCCATTAAATAAATATCCTATTCGGATCCTTATGTTAAAACAACATATTTCCTATGTGGTCAGAATACTAAAAATATATTTATTAATGCCATTTATTTGAATAAAATAGTTCAGTTGAAATGAGGATATGTGGATGTTATCACAGTAAATCATAGGAGTGATACAGAATTATGATTTTCATTCTTTAGCATTGTGCTTTTCCATAGTGGGTGGAGCCAGCCTCCAAGAATGGGTTAAACCTGCCCTCCAGCCAATCAGGACCGAGTTTTCCAAAAGTATAAATAGAACCCTCTTGCATTGGCACCCCCTCTTTTGCCTCGGTCCTTAGCCAAAAAAGGACAGTGCTACCCATTCCTGGAGACTTTCTCCACCAACTATCCTCATCTTCTTTCATCAAATACTATCAATCATCATCAAATCTCTAATTCCAACCATGAGTGAATTAATTCAGCCCCTAACTGATTGACAGCTGTCATCTCAGGTCGGGTTGAGGGCGGTTCGGGTCATTGGCCCTGCCACGGCCTGCCTTGTCACCGCAGGCCGGGCATCCCTTAAAAGAGACTTTGTGCTGCAAAGAATAAAGGGTGCCCTTACTGGTCTCACTGGACACGATCCCAGAAAACCAGCTGTTGCCTGTCAGGGAGAGAGGTACTCTGTAAAAGAATGTGATCAGCAAGCCGCAGAAGCCTTGTGCTTGGGCGGCCACTGTTCCTCTCCCGTCGGCTGGAGCCTGGCTCCCTTAGCTGAGAGAGCCCTCGCCGGTCAATTGGACTGAAGAAAAAAAAAAACCAGAACTTTGACCGCCGAGGCGAACGGCTCTAATAAATTGTAAAAATAAGAATCTGAACATTGACAGGCGAGCCGACAGTGATAAGGCTCCAACTTATCGGCAAAACTGTGTGGGCGAGCCTTCTGAAGCCTACGATCAGCGGGAAAAGCCGTTAGGAGCTTCAGCAGGTGACGTCACGGCGGCCATCTTCCCCATGCTACAGCTGACTGTCGGCACATCGGGGCCGTGTGCAAGGCCCACTGATGTCACAGCGGCCATTTTGGGAGCAATTTCGCCGCTCCACAGTTGACTCCGAAGTCGCGAGGCTTTTTTACCTTGACAGCTCTCCCTTGCTCGCCTGTCTGCCTCCGATTCTTAGCCAATAGACCAGATTTGTCGCAGGTGATGGCTGAGAAGAGCCATAAGCAGGGCAAGGCCAAGCAGAAAACTCATCAGCCTGCCCCTGCTGAGGAGAACACAAGGGGGGGCGGAGCCTCGTTACCAAGTCCTGCCCCGCAGAGGGATGAGTCCCCCAGGCGCTCTCTTTCACCCCCCATGTCTCGCCCCAAGGTGGCCAAGACTCTCCCTGCAGCTGACAAAGGAACCCCAAGGGGCAGTCTCAGGGACCAGGTCCATAAGCCATCACACACCCACATTGGCTACAACTGACCGCCTGGCACTTGAACGGCTCACTCTAAAGCACCGCCTGGTTCCGGACAATATTGCCAAAATCATGTTGGCCTCTAGGAGGTCATCTACTGATCGTATTTATTCGGCCACTTGGAAGGCCTTCTGTCGCTGGTGCGCACAGGTGGGGTATTCCCCTGTAGAACTGTCAATAATCAATGTCATTCAATTCCTGCGCCAGGGACTTGCCAAGGGTCTTTCCCCTAATATGCTACGCCACCAAGTAGCGGGGCTATCCACTGTACTTTCCTGCCAAAATTTGGACTCCCTATCTGGTCACCTGCTCCTGAGACAGTTCCTGAAGGGGGTTACCAACCTGTGTCCCCCCGTAGTCCATAGGTTCCCAACATGGGACCTATCCAAGGTATTAACTGCTCTCACCGCAGGCCCTTTTGAGCCTCTTTCTATGGCCTCTTTGGCCCACTTAACATATAAGGTTGTGTTTCTAGTAGCAGTGACGTCCGCATGCAGGATCTCAGAACTGGCCGCTCTGTCTGTGAGGGGGGACCTGTGCATTTTTCACTCCGACAGGGTGGTCCTACGCCTGGACCCCACCTTCATTCCAAAGGTAAACACATACTTTCACAAAGCGCAGGAGATTATCCTCCCCAGCTTTTACCAGACTCCACTCACTGACACTGAGCATGCGTGGCACCTGCTAGACATCAGGTGTGCCCTGGACATCTATTTGCAATGCACCTCTAGCTTCCGACGAACTGAGGCACTCTTTGTGTCCTTTCACCCTCCTTCCATAGGCAGCAAGGCATCATCTTCCATGGTGGGCCATTGGCTTCGTGCGGCCATTTCTCTGGCCTATGAACAAATATCTTTGCCCCGGCCCCCCGGACTTACAGCGCACTCCACGCGCAGCACGGCCACCACTGTGGCCTGGAACGCACGGGCCTCCATTGTGGAGGTTTGCCGTGCGGCCACATGGACCTCCCCAACGCCATTCGTCCGGCACTATAAACTGGACTCCTATGCCTCCGAGGAGGCAGACTTTGGTCGGAGAGTTTTGTACCACGGTGTGGGGGGACTGGGTCAGTCTCAGCCAAGCTTAGGTGGCCCACCCTAGGGACAAGGGTACTTTGGTACGCCCCATTCTTGGAGGCTGGCTCCACCCACTATAGAGAAGGGACGTTGTTACTCACCTGATACATCCTTTCTCATAGGGTGGAGCCAGCCTCCAAGTCCCTCCCTGCTCATGGGGTTGGCTGGAATGTCCATAATCAGTATTCGGATCTGTACATACGTTAAAGGTTTCTACTGTTTAGAATTTCATGTTCTTCCACTATTAAATGCATTGTTGAATGGGTATGCACTTTGAGTTTGACCTTCTTCCCTCGCAAAAAGAGGGGGTGCCAATGCAAGAGGGTTCTATTTATACTTTTGGAAAACTCGGTCCTGATTGGCTAGAGGGCAGGTTTAACCCATTCTTGGAGGCTGGCTCCACCCTATGAGAAAGGACGTATCAGGTAAGTAACAACGTTCCTTTTGTATTTAATTTGTTTCTTTTATTCTATTTTTATATAGGGTCTTGTTCTGCTCTTTATAGTCTGTATCTTGATATGGCCAAATGACTAATCAGCAATAAACTATACTAAAATGTCTTTGACAACCAACTTGGATTTATTAAAAGGTACTATTTGAGACTTGATCTGACACCCAAACATAATAAAGCATTCCTTATTGCTTTTTCAGATGAGTTATGCAACTGGTTCAGCAGATCTTATTGATAAAAATCAATTCCCATTTTTCCACCGGATGTTGCCCAAAGAAGAGATCCAGTACCCAGGAATTATCCAACTTCTCCTCCATTTCAGATGGATCTTGATTGGTGTCATTGCTTCAGATACAGAAAATGGAGAGAATTTCATGAGGATTTTTACTCCTTTGCTTGTCAGGAATGGAATTTGTGTTGTTATATCACAACAGCTTTCAATGACTGGCCACACAGCATCCCTCAGGGATGCCCTCTCTAAATGGAGGCAAGTCAATGTCTTTGTTCATTTCATGGAATATGATTCCGGTTTGGACACAATTCGTCCTTTCCATTTGACACTTGAAGATTTGCCAGGACCCATTGAAGGGAAAGTCTGGATCATCTCACCCCTTGTGAAATGGACAGTGAGAAGGCACATACTTTTCAAATATATCCATAGTATTTGGAACATTGATTTCAAGGATAAAGAAAGTCCTAAGGATGATGCCTTTGAACCCATTCTCTTTGTACAACCTCAGTTTCAAGACCAGTCTTTTCGCTGTTCTTTTTCAAAGCAGCTCTTTTCTGTCAAGGGCCGAAGAAAATGCACCCAGAAAGCACCATTGGAGACCCAAGAGAAAAGGAACAGCATCCTGATTCCAAATGATCGCCATGTTTACAGCATCATTAAGACTCTGGCCCATGCCTTGAGTGCTGCGTATTCATCCAGATCCAGGTGGAAAAGGAAGGCAAGCGAGGAGAGGTTGGCGGCTTCAAGACTGCAGCCATGGCAGGTATGTCATCCTGACAAGGATGCATTAAAGCTAGTTCCTTTGAAGAAGGAATACAAATGAGAGGAAGAAGAACCTTCTCAGCTGCTACAAAATACCAACACGTTACACAAATCTAACTGCTGGGGGCATAATAGTCCATAGAGGGGACATTATGATAGCTAGATGATAGCTATCTAGATGATAGATGGATGGATGGATGGATGGATGGATGGATGGATGGATGGATGGATAGATAGATAGATAGATAGATAGATAGATAGATAGATAGATAGATAGATAGATAGATAGATAGATAGATAGATAGACAGACAGATAGACAGACAGATAGATAAGGTAAAGGTTCCCCTCGCACATATGTGCTTGTTGTTCCCGACTCTAGGGGGTGGTGCTCATCTCCGTTTCAAAGCCAACGAGCCAGCGCTGTCCGAAGACATCTCCGTGGTCATGTGGCCAGCATGACTAAACACCGAAGGCGCACGTTACGCTGTTACCTTCCCACCAAAATGGTCCCTATTTTTCTACTTGCATTTCTACATGCTTTCAAACTGCTAGGTTGGCAGAAGCTGGGACAAGTAATGAGAGCTCACTCCGTTACGCGGCGCTAGGGATTCGAACCGCCGAACTGCCAACCTTTATGATTGACAAGCTCAGCGTCTTAGCCACTGAGCCACCATGTGCCTAGATAGATAGATAGATAGATAGATAGATAGATAGATAGATAGATAGATAGATAGATAGATAGATAGATAGATAGATAGATAGACAGACAGACAGACAGACAGACAGACAGACAGACAGACAGACAGACAGACAGACAGACAGACAGACAGACAGACAGACAGACAGACAGACAGACAGATAGATACTAAACATGGTATTTTTTTTAAAAAAAGAATCATGCATTTTAATATATTCCTGTATGTACAGGTTTGTGATCACCATCATAGAATTTTACTTTGAAAAATTTCAAGGTGCCCCAGAGAGCATCTAGTCCACTCCCATCTCTCTGCAGGAATCCCAGGCTAGGACTGATGGCTCCCCAGTCTTTGCCTTAAGACAATAATTAAAGGGGAGACTGAATGTCTCTACTACTACTACCATAGCAGAGGTGGGTTCCTCCTAGTTCGGACCAGTTCGCCCGAACTGCTAGGAAACCGTTGGTGATGTCACAATGATGTCACAGAACCGGATCTGTCGGTGCCGATCCGTGGACCCTGCCATCTTTTTAAAAAAATCAGATTTTTGTTTTTGGATTTTTTGGGGGGGGATTTTTGGGGGGGTTTTTTGTTCTGCGAATGCACAGAAGCCGAGTTTCTGGCACTGCACATGTGTCGCCATCTTGTTTCTGGCTTTGTTTGGCTTAAAAAAAATCAGCACTGCGCATGTGCGTGTACATGCCCATGAGGCACGGCCACATGGCGTAGAAGGAAGTGAACCGGCAGCAAGGTAAGTTAGAACCCACCCCTGTACCATAGCATATTGTTATCCATATAAAATACTATCAGAAAAATTACAAAATCTACTTAGTATCTTCCATCCATTTGTATTTATATGGGATACTATAATTTCTTAAGTCCTAGTTGCTAAAATGCAAATATTTTCTACTAGATTTCATTTATGCAATTCTCTCTGTCAAGAAATTGATATTTGAAATTAGCTTTGCCTATGAGTTGGTATAAATCCTTTATTTTTTTTAAAAAAAATCATGATTTGTCATCTCTGTCTGTATAAATGTAAATGTAGCAGAACAGATGATCAACTTATTGGGCTAACTTATTCACGACTACTCCATTTTATGTAGAACATTGTAAATTATTTGAATACAATTTTACAAACAGATTTTATCCACTTAATTATCACACCATCCAGTTCTCACCTAACTAGATTCCTAATAAATAGATCAGGAGGTTGTTTTTTTAATAATTCACTAAAATCAAATTATATCAGAAGCATTCCCACAATCTATTAAGGAAATTTAATTATATGTGGGAATGACATTGATGATGAAGGAAGTGATGCTGCCCAGGAATGATCAAATAATAGGTGGGGAGACTACCGCTGCATAAAGGGCAGACAAGGAAACTTGGAAAGGACACCCCCCTTAAGTTTTCAGGCTTAAAAATTAGTTGTTGGGAGATTAGCCCTTTCAGACTTGTGATATTCTGTTAATGTAGCCTTATGATAAAGTAGAACTAGCTCATCTGGTGAACCTGGGAGAGGTTTAGCTTGACAAATTACTTCATGAGAAGCCCATGCTTTTTAGCAATCACCTTGTTCTTTTCAAGTAGTTTATGAATAACCTCTCTGTTTGTTTCTTTATTTGTAACCTGTTGTAGGATTATCCAGGGGTGGGCTTCAAAAATTTCAGCAATGGGTACTCTGCCTGGTTGCTGGGTGGGCGTGGCCATGGTGGGCCATGGTGGTGCAATCTAGACAACTGTAGAAGGGAGTTTCAAATATAATAAGCACCACATGGGATAATTAAAAAAAACCCACAAAGTTTTCTTATTTAAAATTCCTGTATGTTCCTTTTTTTTAGTTCCATCCTTTTCTGGAGAAGAATGAGTTTTGCAATCTTTCCAACTTCAAAATGTACTTGGACCAAACTGGGGACGTAAAAGCAGATCTGGACATCATGTGCTGGGTTTTTCTCCCCAGTAATGAACCCATCCAAGAGCAACTAGGGAGTTTTGAAAGACAGAGACTTATCATCAGTGAAGATGCCCTTTCACGGTTAAAGTTGCTCAACAAGGTGGGGAAAATATTGCAGATTATTCTTTGTTTTCCAAAGCCTTAGGACCAGGGGTGGTTATTCACTAACTTTCCCTACCAGTTCACAAATGTGAGCGCGTGCATGCGCACTCTCGCTTTGCTCGCATGCACCCCTTCCACACATGCGCATGGCCTTCTGCGCATGCTCTTTGCTCACATGCACAGCTTGTACGCATGCACTTGGCTTGAAAACATGGATAAATAGGATAGCATATCGCCGGGGCGGTTGGGCAGGGGAGGCCAACCCACTCGCAGGTTGCTACTACCAGTTCGCCTGAACCGGTCCGAACCGGATAAATACCACTTCTGCTTAGGACCCATTTTAAGTGGGATAAGTTTAGTCACCAAAGAGGATGAGCTTCACTAAGAGTTGAATGTGGGGTGTATAATCCTTATAGATATTTTTAAATGGTTCGGGAGGCTTCAATAGCATTGACCAACGTGTCCTTCAGTTCTGTAGAGATTCTCAGTCATCCAGGTCATGGTTGTTCCAAAGGTGCTTTTTCAGGAGGCAACTGGGCTTTCTTGTTTTTTCTTTCAAAAATGTTTCTCTTCTCATCCAAGAAGCTTCTTCAGCTCTGATAGGACAGTGGGGAATGGAAGGATTTATATTCCTTGCAGACAGCTGGTAATCTGCATCCTTTTACAGGGTCATTGAAGCACTTGGAGGCTCCGGAGGCCCTTCCTGAACTTCCAGTAGGCCCATTTTTCACCCTCCCCAAGCCACCACGCACGCCCTGCACTTACCTGCATCCAAAACGGACCACGTGGGGACGCCTGGGAGGGGAGGGGTGGGGTGGGGCATGGTGAGCGGGGACAGCCAGGAGTGGGATTTGGGGGTTCTCTAAACTGTACAGAATCTTAACTAGAGGTTCTCCCAAACCCCTGCAAACTCCCAGCAGCACACCCCTGATTACTTGGCACTGTTTAACACAGTCTAGAAGAAATTATTCTAGAACCTACTGGTAAGAAGTTACTTCTTTCATCACAGTTTTTTCTATTTTAATAAATATAATATGATAATATTAAATAAATCTTTTCGAACAAATTTAACTATACAATTTCACGTGGGATCTGAAATAGGCCCCTCGCACTGGAGCAAATGAGATGGGCCAATACAATTGGTGATGTTTTGCACTGACCTAACTGAAGCCCAAAGACTATTTGAATTCTCTATCTCAATTTTCTGTGGATAGTGAGTCTCAACATATTTTCTGTGGTGTTCCTTGTTTTTTCTGCTCAGTCTCTGCCTCGGTCCAAATGTGTAGAAAATTGTCTTCCTGGATTTGTCAAGAGGGCTCGAGAAGGAGAGCCAGTTTGCTGCTATAACTGCATTCCTTGTCCGGATGGGACCATCTCCACTCAGGAAGGTGGGTGACCCTGGAAACCTTGTAGAAATGGATTAATCCAAAGCATTTTGGATGACAGTGCATGTTGAAAGATGCATTGAAGCTCAACTGTTCTCCTAATTTATTATCAAAATGCCCAAATTTTTAACTATGGGCAATATATATATATATAAAATCCTGAGAACAGGGCTAGGAAGACATAGGAAATTGTGGCTGAATGGGCAAGCTTTACCTCTGCCAGAGAAAATATTTCTTCTGGTTTTAATTTTTTTTTACAGATGCTTCTATATTTACTTTCGTAGGAACATAAGAGGACATTGAAATTTTAGGAACTGTCTCAAGTCAACCTCTTGAAAAGATGATTGCAATGCAGTCTTTTCCTGAGGATTGCTAGGAAGGTATCACTGCTCCATATTGAAGTGGTGTGGACATTCTGATTTCTGCTCATCTACTATTTGGAACCTTGACAATGGGTGCACCTCATTACACCAATATTATTACTGCTCTGAGTAGCCATTCCAAATTATTAGCAGAACTAGCTTTCTCTGCCAGCCAAATAGATTTTATGAGAGAGACACCCTCAGTTCAGGATATTAAAATGCGTCATGTGGCAGTACTTAGGATGTTTGCCTAGAAAGATTAAACGACTCATTAATTACTTTAATAATCTAGGTTGCTAGGAAGGTTCTGTACATTACACAGGAAATCTTTCACCTCCTAGGACTTCTCCATATTTCACAGACCTTAGCTGTGTGTTTTTTTAGAAAATGATATTCATCCTAATATTTTTTTCTGTGGAATTTTTAAGAAATGCATCTTGGAATATTGTCACTGTATCACCTGTTTTCCAAAGAAGGTGTTTCTTGAAAGGTAAAAGGGAAGAATCTTATAGAAATATTACTTTGGGGTTTTGTCAGATACGGAGAAATGCACCAAATGTCCAGATGATAAATATCCAAATGAGGACCGAGTCCAATGTATCCCCAAAAGAATAACCTTCCTGTCTTATGAAGAACATATGGGTGTCATCCTGATCTCTTTTGCCGTACTTCTGTTCCTGACCACAGGTCTTGTTTTAATCATATTTATTAAATACCAAGAAACTCCCATTGTCAAAGCCAACAACCGAGACCTCTCTTACATTCTCTTGATCTCCCACCTACTTTGCCTCTCATCCCCCTTTCTCTTCATTGGTCAACCAAGGAAAACCACTTGCCTTCTCCGACAGACAGTTTTCAGCATCATTTTCTCAGTTGCCATTTCTGCTCTCTTGGCCAAAAGCATCATGGTGGTGCTGGCTTTCCTAGCCACAAAGCCAGGCAATCGAGTGAAGAGATGGTTGGGGAAGAGCTTGGCCAATGCCATCGTCCTTTCTTGTTCTGCAGTCCAAATTATCATCTGCTCCATCTGGCTGGGATTTTCTCCCCCATTCCCTGACTCTGACTTTCACTCCCAGTCTGGAGAGATCATCCTGCAATGCAACGAAGGCTATGTTGTTATGTTCTACATCACCCTCAGCTACATGGGCTTCTTGGCTACCATCTGCTTCTTGGTGGCTTTCCTAGCCAGGAATCTTCCTGGAGCCTTCAATGAAGCCAAGCTGATCACCTTCCGCATGCTGGTCTTCTGCAGTGTCTGGGTGACTTTTGTGCCCACCTATCTGAGCACCAAAGGGAAACACATGGTGGCTGTTCAGGTCTTCTCCATCTTGTCCTCCAATGCTGGTCTGCTTGGCTGCATCTTCATCCCCAAGTGCTACATTATCATTTTGAGGCCTGACCTGAATACAAAGGAGCAGCTTACAAGCAGAAGAAATGTAAAAATTTAACAGAGGAATTTCAAGTCTCAACAGGCCACACCTTGAAAATGGTCCAACTTGTTCTCCATACATGAGTGGTCCAACAATATTGTTTGAAATGATTAAAGGGCAGCTGGAAGTGTCCCCAATATTTGTCCAGTGAAATTTGAAGATGTCCATAGAGCTCTGTTGAACTCTTAAAGGAACTTTTCTGTCCTCTGCCCTTAGCCTACTTGTGGCCTGAGATACCACATTCAGGTTTTTGAAATATGGCATTTGTGCAACGAGAGTCTTGTTGATATGGCAGCAACATAGCAGAGATATTTACATCAGAGACCTCTGACTTTTTGAAAATGAGAGGCAATTGTTGGGAAAGTTTCCAGTTAAAAACCCAAGGAAAGGTTTTATTATTAAGAACCAAACCAGAGAATTTGATCCTGGACTCAGAATGAACGTGGTGATTTGTGTTAAATTAGAAACCGTGTAAGACTTCTATGAGTAAACTACACATACAAAAAATCTGTTAACATTGTTCTTTGAACTTTAACTTCACTGTTGTTTAACCTGTTAACTATTTTTTTTCTTTCATATATGTAACATATGATAGGTCAGTTGGATTGCAAATAGATGTAGAAGCTTATACATTTTGGACCTGCTTTGCAAAGGCAGAAGCTATTTTTTTTTAAAAAAAAATAGTCTTTTTTAATTATGTTAAAAAGACAAACAAACATACAAACAAACATAAAAACATGTGTAAACATATGTATATATAAATAAAGTATCAAATATCTTTGAAAATAGAAAACATTGAACATACATGTCAACCATCTCGTTGACACTATCCTTTTACAGCCTAGTGATACAAAAACATGTTTATTCTATATAGTTATTATTTACATCATTATCTTCCTTATATCTTCCAATATTTTTCTTATTCTTTTCTCTTGTTATATTATGTTCAATCTATTATCATTACAATAATACATTTTTTCTTTTTTCAACAATGGTTCTTTTGTTCAGCTTGATTAATATTTTAAAACCTTGTAAAATTGTATATATTCCGATTATTGATTCCGGTCTGTGCGAAAAAGTAGACATTTGTTATTATTTATACTGTCTAAGATCATGACACATAATTATAGCAATTTTTGATATTTGTTTTGATTAAGCCAATTATACCACCTGTCCCAAGTTTTATAGAATTCAGTGTCATCTTTATCTTGCATTTCCAATGACATCCTTCTAAGTTCTGCGCACTCAAATACTTTATTAACGAGATTTAACGTAGTTGGGGTTTGCTCGGTTTTCCAAATTTGCGCATATATAATTCTTGCGGCTGTTGTAATGTGTACAATTATATATCTGTCTTCATTCGTCATTTTTTCTCTGAAAATACCTAATAAGAAAAGCTCCGGCTTTTATACATTTTGGACCTGCTTTGCAAGGGCAGAAGCTATTATTGTTGCAATAGTTTTGTCAGTGTTCTTCAGCTAGGGGGATATAATATGTGTTTTTGTCCTTTGTTTTTTTAAAATTCATATTTTTTTAATGTTTTGTCTAGTTTTGTTTTGACTCTATTTTTTTCTTTTGGGTTTTGCATTTTAATCTTTTGCATAAAATAAAAATGTCAGAATATGTTTTATTAGGTTATAAAGTGTTGTGACATACAAAATATGAAAGCAAATAAAAGGGTAGGGATAGAGAGGGGGAAAGGGCAGAGAAAAGTGAGGAAGGTTAGGGAAAGAATAAGAAAAAGAAGCATTGACTTCCAACTATTACAGTAGAATAAGGCATTGCCATAATAGTATAAACCAGTCATTTCTACAAGAATCTATTAGTCTAATCTGTAAAACCCAGGATCAAAATCTTTTTTCTTTTTCACATCAAGCACGAAGTTCAGAAGCGGTTTCCATGTGGAAACAAAAGTACTTATGTTCCTTTCTTTGAGCAAAGTAGTCAAGTTTGCCATTTCAGCCAACTCCATCAACTTCTGCAACCATTCTTCTATAGTAGGAATCAAAGTGTCCTTTCATTTTTGCACATACAATACTCTTGTTGCTGTCAACATATATGGTAACAAAGTTCCAAACATTTTCTCCAATTCTTTTTCCATTAAGCCAAAGATGAAAAGTTCTGGTTTCATATCTATCTCCATTTTCAGGATTTTGTGTATTAAAATATGAAACATAGTCCAATTATTTTTTGCTTCATCACATGTCCACCATAGATGATAAAAGGTCCCTTCTTTGTTTTTACACTTTTCACAACCATTTCCTGGCTCTGACCACACTCTCAGCCTGGAATGATTATCCTGCAATGCAACGAAGACTCTGTTGTCATGTTCTACATCACCCTCAGCTACATGGATTTCCTGGCTGCCATCTGCTTCACAGTCGCTTTTCTGGCCAGGAATCTGCCTGGGGCCTTCAATGAAGCCAAGCTGATCACCTTCAGCATGCTGGTCTTCTGTAGTGTCTGGGTGAGTTTTGTGCCCACCTACCTGAGCACCAAAGGAAAATACATGGTGGCTGTGCAGGTCTTCTCCATCTTGGTTTCCAGTGCCGGTTTGCTGGGCTGCATTTTCATCCCCAAGTGCTACATTATTATTCTGAGACCAGACCTGAATTCAAAGGAACAGCTTACAACCAGAAGAAAAGTATAAATGTCAGAAAGAAGAATTTTCATTCTCAACACCTTCCAAGAGGTCAAAAGTAGAAAATGGGCTGTTTTAATACAGGACCTGGGCCAACCATTATGCTTGAAATAATTGAAGTGTGGCCCCATCCTTGTCCAATAGTATTGCAAATTGGCTGCTGAGTTCTCCTGAACTGTTGGATTACCATATCTGTTGTATCCCCTTCGCCTGTGGCTTGAAATGCCACACCTCAAATATTTGAAACATGATTCTTGTGCAATGTGAATCTTGTTTATATGCCAGAAATATTTTAAGCAGTTTTTTTCTCAAAGTTCCGTTATTTTAATTTTATCATAGTTTATCTGCAGTTGGGATTCTTTTGTATTGTAGAACTCAACATCTCAGATAATCACTAAATAGAAAAGAGAAAGAATCCTCCCAGCCAAATGAGGAGGAGGGTAATCTGGCTAATCTAACTCATCAACTAATTCATTATATAGAAGTTAAACAAGAAGGGAGCTAAAATACAAAGTCATTAGAGTTCTACAAAACAATTTCTACAAAATGAAATGATTTAGTGTCGCATGGATGTGGTGTGAGAGAGCGAAGTGAGATTGGGCAGAAACACTCAAACAAAAGTTGTCAAAATTCATGCTTCTCCTTCTTCTGACCATTCCAGAGTTATTTAGCTGGTCACTGGGAAATGAAGATGGACATTTGACTTATCCAAAAAAATCTGTTCTTAGCTTCTTAAAATGGCAGTTTGCAAAGAGAACCTATTCAAAGAATGAACTTCTCCTAAAATCATCACATTTATTCTCAAATTTAGCAGAAATATCTGTGATTGTCTGTGACATCCTTCTTAGCTGTATTGTTTGTTTGTTTGTTTGTTTGTTTGTTTGTTTGTTTGTTTCAATTTGTCAAACAAAAACGAGAACAAGAATAAGAGATTAAAAATACAATGACCGGGACGATAGGCACATTAGTGAACTTATGCACACTCCCTCCACTGACCACTTAAGTATGAAGTAAGGTCCACAGAAGTCAATTTGTGACTGAAACTGTGAACATTTGTAGCTGAGACAACTGAATCAGGTAGGGCATTCCAGACTTTGACATCTCTATTACAGAAATCATATTTTTTACAGTCAAGTGTAAATCATGGCTGTTTTGTCGAAGCATTCCAGACATTTTCAGTCTGCTTCATCGCCTCTTGGATCTGGATGAATGTGCAGCATTTAAGGACCATGCCATATAGCCTGCACCACTGACCAATGTGGGGAAACTCTTTTTTGCTAATGTATCTCAGGAAACATTTAGTAATGTGGCCAGGTTTTCTATGGTGTCATTTGTATTTGAGACAAACTATTAATCATATACATGCACCAATTTCCTTCACACCATGTGTAAAATTAACTAGTTTTCAAAGATCAATGTGATTTTTAAAAAATCTTTATCTCTTTAATAGTTCACATTTTAATTTGTTTTTTTTCTCTGTGTTCTCTTTGGATGATGTATTTTGCTGACAGCTGGTCTAAGACAAACTTTTTTCTTTTCTTTTGATTATTTGATGTAACCACTTAATGCACAGCCTTTCAGATTCATGTGAAAAATGTAGAAACTGGATCATCTGTTTAAGATAAAGTTATATTTACTGTTTGATTTTTGTAGAATGTCTTCTCATAAATTTTATTTTGATTTTGCTCTAAATTATTCTTTGTAAAGCAATTTTATCAACATAAACTTTTAGATTTTTAACCTTATAACCTCTTTTAGATTTGCCTGTTTTTAAATAAAGTAAACATTGGTATGAGCTCAATTCAAGGGAGATTTTCCTTGATAGAATCCAAGAACTGGTGTTAGAAGAAAGTCAGCACTAAAGTTAAGTGTCACCAATCTAGAGTGGCAGAAAAATAGAGTAGCAGAAAAAAATCCTAAATTGCATTAATAGAGGGATACAATCTAGGATTAGGGAGGTACTAATACCACTCTATAAAGCCTTAGTTAGACCACACCTAGAGTACTGCATCCAGTTTTGGTCACCACACTACAAAAAAGACATTGAGAGTCTAGAGAAAGTGCAGAGGAGAGCAACCAGGATGATTAGGGGACTGGAAACTATAACATACGAAGAGCGGTTGCAGGAACTGGGCATGGCCAGTCTAGCAAAGAGAAGGACCAGGGGAGACATGATAGCAGTGTTCAAATACTTGCGGTGCTGCCACAGTGAGGAGGGGGGTCTGGCTGTTTTCCAAGGCACCAGAAGGTCAGACATGGAATAATGGATGGAAACTGACCAAGGAGAGATTCCACCTGGAAATAAGGAGAAACTTTCTGACAGTCAGAGCAATCAACCAGTGGAACAGCTTGCCTATGGAGATTGTGAGAGCTCCAACACTTGAGACTTTAAAAAAGAGATTGGACTGCCATTTGACTTAAATGATGTAGGGACTCCTGCTTGAGCAGGGGGTTGGACTAGATGACCTAAAAGGTCCCTTCCAACTCTACTAATCTGAAAAAAAATCTAATTGGGAGCATCATGGAAGTAAAGAGGTTGGGTACCACATTGAAGGACAGCAGATGTTCAGTTACTTGGGTATTGGATTATCTTCATCAAACATTACTTTCTGGACAAGACAAGACCTGACAGGATGGAGCACAACTACAACAGAACAGTGTCCTAATGGGAATATTTGTGGTTCTTCACTAACTTGCTTCCCCCCCGCCAGTTACCCTTCTGCACATAGAGCCCCATAGAAGTTTAGATCCCTAGAGAACAAGTTACTGAAAATTATAGTGAATCATTGTTCCAGTCTTTGACTTGACATTGTTCCAGTCTTCTCTTCTGCTACTTCTCCAGTGAGTGCCTTTGATGTAAACATCACCCTGTAGCAACATGGAAGGGATCTTCCATCAGAAGAGGATAAATGCCTCGGGTCACACTGAGTGGGGCACAATTTTAATAGAGGCAGGGGCTGGGTTCCTCTCTCCTTTCCAAGTGAAACTGGGTATGTCTCTTTCTGAATTGGGAAAGCCACTGGCATTCCACCTTGTGCTTTGTGAGAGTGCTTTGAATTCTCCTAACTCTCCTTGTTGTTCTTGTTTAGAAACAGGAAGGGGATTGATTCAGGCTTATGAATTGTGAATCCCCTAGTTCTGCTTCCGGTGCTGCTGATGTGCCAGCCCTATGAATTATGGACCTTCTGCTTCTGTTCCTGATGCTGCTGGTGGTCCAGCCAGTCTGTGGGAAACTTAGAATGAAATGCTCGCTAAGTTTGGAGGAGGAAGATAGAAAAAAGCCATGGAACTACTATAGGCTAGGAGACCATCTCATTAGTGTGATCACCACTGCAAAAATAACATCTCATTTAACATTTCCTTTTAACGTGGCTCCTGATAAACAGTCACATTCGTAAGTCATTCAGTGTGAGGGAGTTGCCTTCCCTCCATTCGCAGTTCTAACGCTTTCTTTCTTTTCTTCATATTTTACTTAACTCCTAGAGGAACATTGCAGGGCCTGTTTAATTTCCTGAATTGTTTTGATTTCCGCGGCTTCCCTTTTAATCTTCTTTTTTGTAAGAGCCTCAAATCCAAAGATGGGGCAGAAAAATATCTGAAACATATCCAGGTTATTTTCCTCTCCCCATCCAGTCCTTCATTCATCACTTGAATACTGACTTTTGTTTATAGTAATTATTGAAAGGGTTGTAGTTGCATCTTCCAAGCCCATTTCCATATATTTATAACCACTCATTGGTATTCAAAGCCTGATCCTAAGAAAAATGAAGGTTGACCTGATGTTAGAATTTCTTTTCTGGGTCACTTATGAAACATTCTCTTCATTTTATGATGGCTCTACTTTTAATTATTGAATGATATTGAATGCTGGTTATTGAAGAAATGTAAATTAGAAATGTTACAAATAATGATTCTCTGCATTTGTGGTTCTTAACCCTGGTGGAGGGTTATCTACATATTCTCATCACTTATAAAAATTAAATGGTGATAGGTGCCTCTGATTGTGAATCAGTATTGCCCTAAATAGATTTGTAGAGACAAAGAGGAATAAATAACATGTTTTATTATTTCTGTTAATGATGATGACAATAACATGAATATTTTTACAGTAGTTTATCTACTGATCAGTCTAGAATCTTCCACTACATTTTTGCCATTCAAGTGGTAAATAGGAACCCCCAGCTTCTGTACAATCTCACACTTGGCTCCAACATCCATGACAACTATTTGAACACACTTGGCACTTCAGATGCCTTGCTGGACATGCTCTCGACTGGAGAAGCCAATGTTCCCAACTACAGTTGTGGAAAGAAAGACAACATCTTGGCCCTTCTTGATGCAGCTAGAAGGGACATCTCCATCCAGATGTCAACATTAGTAGGAACCTACAAAGTCCCACAGGTTTGTGTGTGTGTTTCTCTATCTGGTAAAGGGAGTGAAGTGGTGGTGAGTGAGCAATAGATCCAATCATGTTTACTCCATAAAATTCAAGAGCTGTTTTTTTTATCATGAAGAGAAATAATAAATACATACATACATAAATACGCACATGAATAAAAATCATCTTTACAAAAATAATGGTATTTTCAATGGAGAGCAAAGCCTATATCCATGGAAATAATTCCAATGGATTAGCTTATTTACAACTAATAAAAATACCGTATTTTTCGGAGTATAAGACGCACCTTTTTCCTCCCTAAAAGTGGCTGAAAATTCAGGTGCGTCTTATACTTCGAATGTAGCTTTTTCCCCAGCCCTAACTAGGTGCTAACAGATCTTCCCAGCTCTTACCTTGCAGGCTTTTTCATTGTTACTCTATCCAAAGAATGTTTTTCCAGCCCTAAGTCTTTGCAGGTTTTTTTTTCATTGCTCTACTTGCTCCAAAGAAGTTGTTTTCTAGCCCTGACCAGGTGCTAACGATCTTCCCAGCTCTTACAGGCTTGCAGCCTCTTTCATTGTTACTCTCTCAGAAGAATGTTTTCCAGCCCTAAGTCTTTGCAGGTTTTTTTTTCATTGCTCTACTTGCTCCAAAGAAGTTGTTTTCTAGCCCTAACCAGGTGCTAACGATCTTCCCAGCTCTTACTGGCTTTCAGGCTCTTTCATTGTTATTCTCTCAGAAGGTTTTTTTAAGTCCTAACCAGGAGATAAAATAATGTACGGCAGCTGCTCCGAATAGGTTTTTTTTTTTAGCCCTAACCAGGTGCTAACGATCTTCCCAGCTCTTACTGGCTTGCAGGCTCTTTCATTGTTACTCTCTCAGAAGAAGGTTTTTTTAAATCCTAACCAGGAGATAAAATAATGTGCTGAAGCTGACCAGACTAAGGATGCTAGCCAGATGAATACCTGGTAGGCAGATTGTTTTCCCCTATTTTCCTCCCCAAAAACTAAGGTGCGTCTTATACTCCGGTGCGTCTTATACTCCGAAAAATACGGTATATGTCTTCTGGAATCGTAGGGACCCTAGCATTAATTATCAGTAGGGACCCCAGCATTAATTTAAAAAAGCAAACACTTAACTGTTTTATAGTATTAATAAATCAGATAAGTTAAAAAGTTATGTTATTTGGAAAATGATATCATAGCAATAGATGACTATTAACATTTCTTTATCATGATTATTTTTGTCTGAGACTGGATCTTCCTTATTATCAAAGGAACTCACTTAAAGCAAGGGCATAAGTGAATTTACTGCTAAAACAGAAAAAATTAAAATAAAATCATAGATATCCACCTTCCTTAGCCTCAGTTAGTAAGTTATAAATTTATATAAGGCGAAGATTATCCCAATTCTCTTATATGGAGCTGCAGTTTGGGGCTTCAATTGGATATCACTACTAGAACAAACCCAATCTCGGCATCTGAGAAGTATCTTACGAGGACTTCAGCAGATGCCCTGAGAGCCTAATTGGGAATTTATGCAATTGGTTCATTATCTAAAATCAGGGCCCATAATTTTTAGTGTAAAATTAAAGCTTAAAAAACCTGACAGACCCCCACATCTGTTTTTGTTAGAAAAGATAAAATTTTATTAAAAGACCTCTTGGCTTGTACAACTGGCATATTATGTTAGCGCTTTGGTTTCTCTGTGTTTTGTACAGCTAGAACTAAAAAGATTGCTGCACAAAAACTTGAGGGTATCTAAGCAGAGAAAGATATAGCCATCCTCAGGAAAGTTGGCACACTGAAAAGGGTGACTAGCTAAAATTGTACCTTTGAAAATTTATCAAGTATTTCAAAGCAGAAATAACTAAATATCATAGGACATTATCTACTTTAACAATATTTGAGCAGCTAGACAAAGTGATTAAATATAGAAGATTTGATCAAGTTCCTTATAACGATACAGGCTTGTATTTGCAGAATCCCAGAGATGCAAGACATAACAGAGCTGTTATTTGAATGTCAAATATAAAACAAAGAGAGTGATCCGTATCTTGGAATGCCCATTAAATAAATTTCCTATTCGGATCCTTATGTTAAAAGGACATATTTCCTGTGTGGTCAGAATACTAAAAATATATTTATTAATGCCATTTATTTGAATAAAATAGTTCGGTTGAAATGAGAATATGTGGATGTTATCACAGTAAATCATAGGGGTGATACAGAAATATGATTTTCATTCTTTAGCATTGTTCTTTTGTATTTAATTTGTTTCTTTTATTCTATTTTTATATAGGGTCTTGTTCTGCTCTTTATAGTCTGTATCTTGATATGGCCAAATGACTAATCAGCAATAAACTATACTAAAATGTCTTTGACAACCAACTTGGATTTATTCAAAGGTACTATTTGGGACTTGATCTGATACCCAAACATAATAAAGCATTCCTTATTGCTTTTTCAGATGAGTTATGCAAGTGGTTCAGCAGATCTTATTGATAAAAATCAATTCCCATTTTTCCACCGGTTGGTGCCCAAAGAAGGGTTCCACTACCCAGGAATTATCCAACTTCTCCTCCATTTCAGATGGACCTTGATTGGTGTCATTGCTTCAGATACAGAAAATGGAGAGAATTTCATGAGGGTTTTTACTCCTTTGCTTGTCAGGAATGGAATTTGTGTTGTTATATCACAACAGCTCTCAATGACTGGCCACACAGCATCCCTCAGGGATGCCCTCTCTAAGTGGAGGCAAGTCAATGTCTTTGTTCACTTCATGGAATATGATTCTAATTTGGACACAATTCTTCCTTTCCATTTGACACTTGAAGATTTGCCAGGACCCATTGAAGGGAAAGTCTGGATCACCTCACCCCTGGTGAAATGGACAGTGAGAAGGCACATACTTTTCAAATATGTCCATAGTCTTTGGATCTTTGATTTCAAGGATAAAGAAAGTCCTAAGGACGATGCCTTTGAACCCATTCTCTTTGTACAACCTCAGTTTCAAGATCAGTCTTTTCGCTGTTCTTTTTCAGAGCAGTTCTTTTCTATCAAGGGCCGAAGAAAATGCACCCAGAAAGCACCATTGGAGACCCAAGAGAAAAGGAACAGCATCCTGATTCCAAATGATCACCATGTTTATAGTATCATTAAGACTCTGGCCCATGCCTTGAGTGCTGCGTATTCATCCAGATCCAGGTGGAAAAGGAAGGCAAGCGAGGAGAAGTTGGTGGCTTCAAGACTGCAGCCATGGCAGGTATGTCGTCCTGACAAGGATGAATCAAAGCTAGTTCCTTTGAAGAAGGAATACAAATTAGAGGGAGAAGAACCTTCTCAGCTTCCTAGTGCTACAAAAGATCAACACATTACACAAATCTAACTGCTGGGGGCATAATATTCCATAGAAAGGACATTATGATAGCTAGATGATAGATAGCTAGATAGCTAGATAGATAGATAGATAGATAGCTAGATAGCTAGATAGCTAGATAGCTAGATAGCTAGATAGCTAGATAGCTAGATAGCTAGATAGCTAGATAGATAGCTAGCTAGCTAGATAGCTAGCTAGATAGATAGATAGATAGATAGATAGATAGATAGATAGATAGATAGATAGATAGATAGATAGATAGATAGATAGATAGATAGATAGATAGATAGATAGATAGATAGATAAGGTAAAGGTTCCCCTCGCACATATGTGCTAGTTGTTCCTGACTCTAGGGGGCAGTGCTCATCTCCGTTTCAAAGCCAATGAGACAGTGCTTTCCTAAGATGTCTCCGTGGTCATGTGGCCAGCATGACTAAACACCGAAGGTGCTTGGAACACTGTTATCTTCCCACCAAAATGGTCCCTATTTTTCTACTTGCATTTTTACATGCTTTTGAACTGCTAGGTTGGCAGAAGCTGGGACAAGTAACGGGAGCTCACTCAGTTACATGGCGCTAGGGATTCGAACCGCCGAACCTTTATGATTGACAAGGTCAGCGTCTTAGCCACTGAGCCACCATGTCCCTAGATGATAGATAGATAGATAGATAGATAGATAGATAGATAGATAGATAGATAGATAGATAGATAGATAGATAGATAGATAGATAGATAGATAGATAGATACCGTGTTTCCCCAAAAATAAGACAAGGGCTTATATTTTTTGACCCCCCCCAAAACTGCCCTGGCCTTATTTTCTGGGAGTGGCTTATTATTTTGGGGGTGCCACCACCTCCCCCTCCCTGCTCTTGGCGCCGGCCGAGCAGCTGGGCCGCCGCCACCACCTCGTGGAGCAGGACTCTGCAAGGCTTGTTGTGCTGTTGTATGCACGAACTGCAGAACTGCTGTGAGCTTCATCATACTGGCACAGCTGGGATCCTCCTGCCATTCATACATGCAACGGCACAACAAGCCTTGCACAGTCATGCTCCACGAGGCAGCAGCAGCGGGGGCGAGAGATGGGCATCTTACCGGTACTGGAGTTTGGCAGCTCTGTCTCTCTCGGCTGGTCTCTTTAGGGAAAAAAGGCTTGCAAAATACGGAAACTCTTCTCGCGAGGGCAAGCAATTAACAACTTCTGGCAGCGCGAAATTTCTGCATTTTGCAAGCCTTTTTTCCCTTAAAGAGACCAGCCGAGAGATAATTTTTCAGGCAGAGTGGGGCGGGGGCGGGGCGCGAGGACACAATTATCCCAGGGGTAAAGTGAAAGAGTGAGCTAGCAAAGGCATTTATCAGCAAGCCAAGTTTTCCAGCATCGTGAGAGATTTGCAGTAACAATGCCAAGAGTAAATGAAGAGGATGGAAAAAAATAAGGACTGCGAAGTAAGGAAAAAGATGGAAGGAGGAAATTATGGCCAAGAACTATATCACCAGCTAGAAACAAAGAACACACAGAAATACTCTACGGAGAAAGGAAAAAAAGTGGCTGAAGCAAAAAAGCGAGAGAAAAGAAAAGCAATGATTCCACCCTCTCTTCCCCCCTCCCCTTTGGGTTGCTACAAGTGAATAGGGAGGAAGGAATGGAACGTACCAATAACATTTAGGGGGGGGACGAAGAAGACATTGTGACATCTCCAAGATGTCAGCTTCCCAGGAGGTCCTACGTTATGCAGACAGGGGACAGCTCCTTAGGGGATGACCTTCAAGAAGGGAGAAGCTTCGGGCGCTGTTTCTCAGTGTGCATGGGGGAAAGTCCGCCTTTCCTCCACCCCTCCTCTGGCAGGCGGGGTGGTATGTCCCGTTCCTGCCGGAGAGGGAATTAGAGCCTGAGGAAAGCAGCAAAGCTTTAAAAGGCTGCAGCTTTCCACAGCGCCATGGTGACAACAGCAACTTTTAGTGGTGCATGATGAGTCCCGGTGAAGGCAGCCTCTTCCCTGCCCTACTTGGGAGGGATGGTTTTCAAAGGTTGGGGCATTTGAGGCTGGCCTTTCGTCTCTGCCAAGCAGTGAAGGCTGATGGTCCCTTCTGCTTTGCATGTGGGGATCCGAGGTGGCCACTCTGTCAATCTTTCAAGGGCAACCACATGGTTGTGTAAGCATGCCCCACCTGCCGGGTCGGGAATAGCAGGGGGGGCAAAAAGACGCCACAGCTGCAAGTGCTCCACCTGAATGAAAACCCACCCACTCGTCTTCAGTCCAGGGAGCTTGCAAAGAGCCAAGGCAGGAGGGGCTGGACTCGGGTTTATTTTTCTACTGGTAGCCTAAGGACATGTACTCTTGTTGGATCTGGAAATAGTTGGGGCCGTGGGCAGACACCCCCCCTCGGCATTCCTGCCTGGACGGGAAGTGAACAAAAGCATTTTATGTGACAAGGACTGGAAGGAGCAAAGGAAAAACCATCTCGAGAGGTTGTTTGAAATGCAAGCTGATCACTGGGAGGAAACCTTCCCTCACAGTGACACATGGACCAGGCGCAGGGAAGAGGAGAAGGAGGCTGTAGTGGGAGCACTTGGGAGTTGTAGCAGTGATGGTTGGGAGTAGTTCCTAGCCTCCAGCATGGCCGGGTCCATAGAGATGGCCATTCCGCCTGGCTGCGAGTTAGCCTCCTCTTCTTCCCCATTGGCACAGCATTGCTGCTGCTGCTGCCGCCGCCGAACCATGCCTGCCTTACCTGGCACAATTGGATGTGGCAGGGGAGGGGGAGGGCCAGGCTGCGAGACGCTCATCTTACCAGCATCTGGCAGTTCGCGGCTTCTCTTTCTTGGCAGGTCTTTGAGGGAAACTCCTTCAATGTAAAGGAGAAGTTATTGAGAGTGCGAAAAGTTGTTAATTGTTCACACTCGTGATAACTTCTCCTTTACATTGAAGGAGTTTCCCTGCAAAGACCTGCCAAGAAAGAGAAGCCGCGAACTGCCAGACGCTGGTAAGATGAGCGTCTCGCAGCCCGGCCCTCCCCCTCCCCTGCCACCCCCAAATTGTGCCTGATGATCTTACCAGCGTCTGGCAGTTCACGACTTCTCTTTCTTGGCAGGCCTTTGCAGGGAAACTTCTTCAATGTAAAGGAGAAGTTATCGTGAGTGCGAGCAATTAACAACTTTTCGCACTCGCGATAACTTTTCCTTTACATTTCAAGGATTTCCCCTCAAAGACCTGCTGAAAAGAGAAGCCGTGAACTTCCAGATGCTGATAAGATCATCAGGCACAATTTGGGGGTGGCGGGGGTGGCAGGGGATGCAGGGGAGGGCCGGGCTGAGAGACGCTCATCTTACCAGCGTCTGGAAGTTCGCGGCTTCTCTTTTCAGCAGGTCTTTGCAGGGAAACGTCTTGAGGGATCTCTCTCTGTCTCTCCCGGCCAAAAGAGTGCCGCCACAAAAAGAGCAGCTCCCAGCATGTTTCCCCCCTTCCCCCGGAAGTAGTTGGGGGAGGCTTATTTTCGGGGGGTGACTTATTTCAAGGCATGTCCCAAAAATCCCTGTGGGGCTTATTTTCAGGACATGTCTTATTTTCAGGGAAACGCTGTAGATAGATACTAAACATGGTATTTTTTTAAAAAAAGAATCATGCATTTTAATATATTCCTGTATATACAAGTTTGTGATCAGCATCATAGAATTTTACTTTCAAAAATTTCAAGGTGCCCCAGAGAACATCTAGTCCACTCCCACCTCTCTGCAAGAATCCCAGGCTAGGATTGATGGCTCCCCAGTCTTTGCCTTAAGACAATAATTAAAGGGGAGACTGAATGTCTCTACTACTACTACCATAGCATAAGGTGGGTTCCTCCCGGTTTGGACCGGTTACCCAAACTGCTAGGAAACCCCTGGTAATGTCACGATGATATCACGGAACCGGTTCTGTCAGTGCCGGACTGTGGACGCCGCAATCTTTAAAAAAAAAATTGGCATTTTGGGGGGAATTTTTTTCCTGGGTTTTTGTCTTCTGCACATGTGCAGAAGCCGAGTTTCCGGCACTGTGCATGTGTCGCCATCTTGTTTTTGGCTTTTTTGGCTTTTTTAATTTTTCGGCAATGCGCATGGGCGCGCACGTGCCCATGAAGCGTGGCCACACGGCGTAGGAGGAAGCGAACCAGCAGCGAGGTAAGTTAGAACCCACCCCTGTACCCACCCCTGTATATTATTAACAGTGACTAGGATCCATATATAATACTATCAGAAAAATTACAAAATCTACTTAGTATCTCTCCATCCATTTGTATTTATATGGGATACTATAATTTCTTAAGCACTAGTTGCTAAGATGCAAATATTTTCATGACAAATTTTTATGACAAATTACTTCGTGACAAGTCCATGCTTTGTAGCAATCACCTTGTTCTTTTTAAGTAGTTTATGAATAACCTCTCTGTTTGTTTGTTTATTTGTAACCTGCTCTAGGATTATCCAGGGGTGGGCTTCAAAAATTTCAGCAATGGGTTCTCTGCCCAGTTGCTTGGTGGGCGTGGCCATGGTGGGCGTGGCCTAGTTGACCTCCTCCACCATGGCAGCAGGGGAGGGGAGTTTCGCCTTCCTCAGGCCCCGGAAAGCGAAAACTGCCTCCCCCGAGCTCTGGAGGCCCTCTGGGGTTTCCGGGAGGCCTGTTTTTCCCTCTCTATGAGCCTCCACGTGGGCCCTGCTATTACCTCACTTACCTCGCTTCCAAAATGGGCTGTTTGGAGACTCCAGGGAGGGGTGGGGTGGGGTGGGAGGGGCCAACCAGGTGTGGGATTTGGAGGTTCTCCAAACTGGCCATAACGTTAGCTACAGGTTCTCCCGAACCCAGGCAAACCCATAGCAGCCCACCCCTGGGATTATCCTTATAACTGAAGAATTTTACAAATTATTTATTTTATTTATTTATTTATTTTATTTGGAGGTTCTTCTATGCCGCCCTACTCCCTGAGGACTCAGGGCGGCATACAACATTTTGTCAATCTACTGTACTTTTTGAAGATATTGATAAATCTTAATTCTCCCACCTAAGCATAATTGCAAGCTAGACAACTGTAGAAGGGAGTTTCAAATATAATAAGCACCACATGGGATAATAAAAAAACGCACAAAGTTTTCTTATTTAAAATTCCTGTATGTTCCCTTTTTTTGAGTTCCATCCCTTTCTGGAGAAGAATGAGTTTTGCAATCTTTCCAACTTCAAAATGTACTTGGACCAAACCGGGGATGTAAAAGCAGATCTGGACATCATGTGCTGGGTTTTTCTCCCCAGTGATGAACCCATCCAAGAGCAACTAGGGAGTTTTGAAAGACAGAGACTTATCATCAGCGAAGATGCTCTTTCACGGTTAAAGTTGCTCAACAAGGTGGGGAAAATATTGCAGATTATTCTTTGTTTTCCAAAGCCTTAGGACCAGGGGTGGTTATTCACTTATTTTCCCTACCAGTTTTTAAATATGAGCACACACGCATGCACCCCTTCCACGTATGTGCATGGCCTTCCACACATGCATTTTGCTCGCATACACGGCTTGTATGCATGCATGTGGCTTCAAAATGTGCCTAAATACCAACCCACCCACAGGTCGCTACTACTGATTTGCCAAACCTTTTTGATGGACACATTCCCACCACCTGACCTGCATCTCAACTTACTACAATTCTAGAAACTTGGCAGTAATTTTTCATCAGCATGGTAGCCGTATAAATTTAGCAAATAAATGTACAAATAAACAAAGAAAAATCACTTTTAATGTTGACAACATTCATTTACATTGAAATTTTCCTTTGTATCTAAACTGAGATAACTATATCTTAACTGAGATAACTGGAATAACTGGGAGGTGGGTTTTGACTACTTTCAAAGTGGAGCAGCTTGGCTTCAAAAATTTTAGCAAGGGGTTCTCTGCCCGGTTGCCGGGTGGGCGTGGCCATGGTGGGCGTGGCCTAGTCAGCGTCCTGCACCATGGCTGGAAGGTGTTTTTGCCTTCCCTGGGCTCCAGAGGCTTTCCTCGAGCCTCTGGGAGGGCGAAAAATGGCCTCCCCATGCTCCGGAAGCCCTTCCTGAACTTCCGGTAGGCCTGTTTTTCACCCTCCCCAAGCCTCCGTGCGCATCCTGCACTTACTTGCATCCAAAACGGGCCGCATGGGACTCCTGAGAGGGGAGGGGTGGGGTGGGGCATGGTGACCGGGGCCAGCCAGGAGAGGGATTTGGGGGTTCTCTAAACTGTACAGAATCTTAGTTAGAGGTTCTCCCGAACCCCTGCGAACCCCCAGCAGCACACCCTGAGCTTGGCACTGTTTAACATAGTCTAGAAGAAACTATTCTAGAACCTACTGGTAAGAAGTTACTTCTTTCATCACAGTTTTTTCTACTTTAATAACTATAATACAATAATATTTAATATATATTTTAGAATAAATTTAACTTTACAATTTCACATGGGATCTGAAATAGGCCCCTCGCACTGGAGCAAATGAGATGGGCCAATACAATTGGTGATGTTTTGCACTGAGCTAACTGAAGCCCAAAGACTATTTGAATTGTCTATCTCAATTTTATGTGGATAGTGAGTCCCAACATATTTTCTGTGGCGTTCCTTGTTTTTTCTGCTTAGTCTCTGCCTCAATCCAAATGTGTAGAAAATTGTCATCCTGGATTTGTCAAGAGGGCTCGAGAAGGAGAGCCAGTTTGCTGCTATTACTGCGTTCCTTGTCCGGATGGGACCATCTCCACTCAGGAAGGTGGGTGATACTGGAAACCTTGTAGAAATGGATTAATCCAAAGCATTTTGGATGACAGTGCATGTTGAAAGATGCATTGAAACTCAACTGTTCTCCTAATTTCTTATCAAAGCAGGGCTAGGAAGAGATAGGAAATTGTGGTTGAATGGGCAAGCTTTACCTCTGCCAGAGAAAATATTTCTTCTCCATGGTGGGTGGAGCTAGCCTCCAAGAATGGGATGATCCAATCCATCAGCCAATCAGGACTGAGTCTGACTCTATAAAAACTGTCCTCCTGATGAGCTCCCCCTCTTTCAACTCAGTCCTAGGTCAAGGATTTGTGTCATCCCAACCTTGCAGGTTACCTCAACTCTATTGGTTACCTTATCTCCTTTCAACTTTCATCTGTGAGTGTCTTCCTTCCCCACAACACCCATGTCTGGCTCCGTGGGGGGGGGGAGTACGGCTTTGGCCCTATTGACAGCCTTCAGCCACCTGTCAGGGGGACACACTGTCTCAGGATTCATTAAGCGGCCTGGTCATTGCTTCCTGAACTATAAGTCACAGAAGTCTTGCGCTTTAGTGACCACTGAACAGGGCGGCCCTGCCGCTGACCGCTAGGAGGGTGAGGCCTCATTTGAACTGCCTGAGGATCTACCACTGAAGCCTCGTGCTTGTGCAGCCATGCCTCACCTCCTGTCCAGCTCCATACGGCTTTTGGCATGAACCGCCATCGTTTTGCCGCTGAACGCAGTGGGAGGCCCACCCTACAGCTGACGGTCAGAGGACTCCCCTGCACATGCACACCACTCGCATCGCTCCTGCCGCCTTCTGAACGCTGCCCAGCACAGCGGGAGGCCCGCCCTACAGCTGACAGGCGGGGGGGTCCCTGGCGCATGCGCACAATTGGCGCCACTTCTGCTACACTACAAAGGGCCGCCAAGCACAGCAGGAGGCTCCGCCCCACAGCTGACGGCTGGGGCGCTTCCCAAAGCAGGCTGTAGTCGTTGGAGCCAGTGTTCTAGCTCCACAGGATCCAGTGACTACAGCAAGCCCCTGGATTTCCCTGCTAGCCTCGGCGATACTCCCAATGGCCGAAAAAATGGCCAAAAGCAAGCCCAGGTCCAGGAGGGAGACCAGGCAGCCGGAGGGAGATGTCAGGGCATCTTCCATGCCCCCAACGGGCCGCAGGGATTGATCCCCTCTGTGCCCTGAGGCTGGGGAGAACCCTAAAAGGTCTGCTCAGGGTGAGAGCAGGAAGAAGGACAGGGCTCCAGACAGGCCCAAGCAAGCGACCTCCGCAGTGAGCCACCCCAGGGAGGTGACCAGCCCTCCTCCCCAGCCTTCTCCTCCTCCTCCCCCTCCCAGGTCCAGACATTCCTCAGTGACTCTGTCCCTAGACAATCCTGACTGTGCTTGGGGGATGCCGACATTTGGGAGGAGCCCTGCCCATCGGGGAAGTCGTCGGCTCCCTCTCCATTGTCCACTGCCTCCACCCTATTCTAGAACCCAGAGGTCCAGGCTCTAATTCAGGCAGTGATCAGAGAGGGCATTGTATCAAGCATGCAGCAGGCAGCAGCACCCAGCACATCTACTCCACAGGTCAGCGCGGCCGCCTCCCACGCCCCACACAGAGCACAGCCGACAGAGTGGGACCACCCATTGGAAGAGGCTGACTACTCTCCACCCAGTTCACTTGTGTCTGCACAAGACATGGAGGACAGGGCCAGGATCTGGACTTGTCAGCTGACGAGGACCTGGCTCCGGATCCACCAACCACCAAGTGTCTCTTCAACCCGGTTCTCTTCAAGTCTCTCCTACACAAGACCCAGGCCGCCACCAAAATGCTACCGGAGGACCCTAAGCCCACAGGGGATGAAACCTGTGATCCTCTATTTGAGGAGACCACCTCTCAAGAGGAGGTCATCCCTGCCCCCAAGCTCTTCATTGAGTCAGTGCTCAAACAATGGCAGGCTCTGGTAGCAGGTGTGCTACCGTCCGCTCTGGACAAAAAATATTTTAATGTGGCCTCAGGCCTGGCACAGCACTTTCCAGTCCCTCCGGTGGACGCACCCATAAAGGCACTGTACTCATCCAATCCCCTTCCCGAGGACAGCGAGGAACTCCTGCGCCCTGAAGATCACCGCACAGAACAGGCTATCCAATGGGCACACCAGGCTGCAGCGTGGTCTGTAAAAGCATCCACCACGGCCTCGTTCTTTTGTAGAACCTCGATCCGGTGGCTCAAGGCCTTGCAGGACTATCTACCATCCATGGATGTGTGGGCCCGTCAAGACATTAACAAACTACTAGTGATGGCCCAATTCACCTCCGATGCAGAGTGTCCGCTTCGCGGCAAGATCGATGGGGTCATCCGTCGTCATCCACAGGATGCACTGGCTCCAGGGGGTGGCAATCGGATATAAGACACAAGTGGCGGCTGGCCACAGCACCAGTTCAGGGTCAGTCCTTTTTTGGGGAGGCATTGGACCCATACCTCATCGAGTCTAAGGACAAATGGAAGGTCTTGCCTAATTGTACCCGAAAGGGGCCTAACAAACCTTCCACCCCTTCCCCCTCCCTTCCCCGTTGCCCATTCCGGGCACCTAGATACAATCAGGGAAGGAACCAGTCAGGGGGGCAGCAGAACTAAGGGCAGGACAAGCAGAAAGCTGAACAGCCAGCTAAGCGCCCGTTTCGGGGGGCAGGCGGGCACTCCTTCTGCCACTACAAATAGAGGCACTCGTACCTCCCATTGGAGGTCGCCTGCGCTTTTTTGCCAGGCAATGGGAGGACACTACGACAGATGCTTGGGTGCTTGAGACTATCACATCAGGCTTCACACTAGATCTGATCTCCAACCTCCCGGGATTTTTCATGAGGTGCCCCCAATCCTCTGATCCCCGGAAACAGGCACTGATGCTGACCGCTATCCAGCACCTGCTGGACATCAACACCATTCAGTGGGTGCTGGAGGACCAACGGGGGCAAGGCTTCTATTCCAACTTGTTCCTCGTAGAGAAATCCTTGGGTGGATGGAGAGCAGCGCTTGACCTCAAGCGCCTTAATAAGTTCATCGCTTACAAAAAGTTTAAGATGCACACGCTACAGTAGATACTGTCCAGTGTGCGCAGGGGGGACTTCATGTCCTCCATTGACCTGATGGAGGCTTACCTCCACATCCCAATTCGGCCCTCTCACCAAAAAATTTCTACGCTTCTGTTATCTGGATCAACATTATCAGTACTCCGCACTCCCATTTGGCCTCTCTTCGGCCCCGCGGGTCTTCACTAAGATCCTCGCAGCCCTTGCGGCTAGCCTGCGGGCCATTCCAATCCACATACAGTGTTACTTGGATGACATATTGGTCTTGTTGTCCTCACACTCACAGGCGGAGATAGACCTCCAACTAACAATGGAGTGCCTACAGGAGCATGGCTTCTTGTTAAACCTAGAGAAGAGCCAGCTCTGCTCCACCACTAGAATTACAAATCTGGGGGCCATTGTGGACTCTCTGGAGTGCAGGGTGTTCCTGTCCCAGGAGAGGCAGGACAACATCATCTCCCTTGTCCAACAGGTGCTCTGCCTCAGGCGAGCACCTCTGAAGCTCTTATCTTCTCTCCTGGGAAAGATGATTTCAGCTATACATATTACATCCTGGGCACAACTGCACTCCAGAGACCTCCAATGGCTTCTGTTGCCCTTTCAACAGGCGGGCAAGAGCAACTCCTCGTCCAAGGTCCTGAAACCATCCTCTGTACATTGCTCCCTCCAGTGGTGGCGTTCCCCAGTGATTTCCAAGGGCTCCAGTTTCATCGAGCCGAGCCGGGTGATGGTGATGACCGATGCCAGTCTACACGGATGGGGGCCCCATGCCTTGTCACACGTGGCCCAGGGGACGTGGTCTCAGTCGGAGGCCCTACTGAACATCAACCTCCTGGAACTTCGTGCATTGTTCCTGGCTCTACAGGAATTCCACCATATCCTCGCCACTGTACTGTACAACACTGTACTGTTGATGACGGACAATGTTACCACCAAGGTGCACATCAATTGCCAGGGGGGCACAGTCTCCCAGAGCCTGATGTCGGAGGCCAAAGCCTTGGGACTATGGGCAGAGTGTCACCTTTTATCACTCAGGTCGGAGCACATCTCAGGGGTTTCCAACAAAACCGTGGACTGGCTCAGCTGCAACGCGGTGGACCCAGCGGAGTGGAGCCTTCACCAGGACCTCTTTCAAGACCTGGTGAATCGGTTTGGACTGCCAATAGTTGATCTATTCGCCACGCCACAGAACACGAGACTCCCAAGGTTCTTCTCCTGCTACCGGTCCCAGGGGGTGGAGGACATGAATGCCCTTCAATGCTCCTGGCCGAGGGGCCTTCTGTACATCTTCCCCCCACTGGCTCTGATACTGCAGGTCAGCCACAGAATCATCTCCGAGTGGGCAGAAGTGATTCTCCTGGCCCCTCACTGGCCCAGGAGAGCTTGGTTCATGGATCTCAGGTCTCTATATGTCAGTCCATCCTGGAGGATTCCACCGACCAAGTCATCACTCTTCTAGGGGTCAATGAAGCATCTGGACCTGCGCTGGTACCAGTTGACCACGTGGCACTTGACCGGTGTGCCTTGAGTCATTGCAGAGTGCCTGATTCCATCATTCAGACACTCCTTTCATCCCGGCGGGCATCAACGGAGCACATTTACTCGTCCACGTGGCAGACCTTTTGCACTTGGTGTTCAGCTGCATCCCTGTGTCGAGTGGGCCTCACAATTGTTGGCATCTTGCGCTTCATGCAAGCGGGCTTGGACAAAGGGTTGGTTTCCAACACATTATGTCACCAAATCGCAGTGTTATCCACCATGCTCACTTGCCAGACTGCCGAGCAACTGTCCGTCCACCCTTTGATACGACATTTCTGAAGGCGGCCACCAACATTTGCCCATCTGTAGTCCACAGGTACCCCACGTGGGATCTTCCGCAGGTGCTTCTCACCCTGACCAAAGAACCTTACAAACCCCTTCGCATGGTGTTGCTGTGGCATTTGACCCACAAGGTCGCATTCCTGGTGGCCATAACATCGGCATGTCGGATATCAGAGTTAGCGATCCTATCGGTCCGCGAGGACCTATGTGTTTTCCATCCCGATAGAGTTGTGCTTCGCCTAGATCCGGCATTTAACCCAAAGGTCAATACCCTCTTCCACAGGTTACAGGAATTGGTTTTGCCCTCATTTTGTGCCCAGCCCTCGACAGACTTGGAGCATCAGTGGCACACCATTGACGTACGGAGGGCTGTTAAGATTTACAATGTGCGTACTGCACCTTTCCGGTGATCGGAGACAATGTTTGTGTCAAGATGAGAATAACTCTCATCAGAGGCGAAAATAGATCTTTACCTGGAACTCTGACATTAGAAAAGAAACCGCAGTTTAAAGTTCTAAGTAGAAAATATTTATTTCGGTACAAAAACAATAAATCTCATTAATCACATCTTTGCTATAAAAAACACGTCTTGCTTCTACAGAAGCTGAAACAGAAGGACAGATTAAAGAAAGGAATGTACACATGCGTACTAGGAACATATTAATCACGTGCTCAGGAATAAACCATTATATTAGATAGGGATGCAGCTCCCTGCATATACATATAACAGGCAATAAACACTACATGACAGTTTGTCTGTTTCCATCCGGCTTTGATGGGCAAAAAGGCATCATCAGCGCTGATTGGTCGGTGGATTCAGGTGGTCATTTCTGACATTTACACTGGGCAGAATCTTCCCCGCCCGGCTGGACTAACAGTGCATTCTACTCATAGTGCCACCACAACTACCGCATGGGCGGCCAGAGCCTCTCTGGAGGAAGTTTGTAGGGCTGCCACCTGGTCATCGCCGGTGTCTTTCATTCGACATTACAAGGTCGATCAGTTCACCTCATCTGAGGCTGACTTTAGCCGACATGTCCTTCAGACAGTTTTGTCAGCTGAGGGGCAACATGATTTAGAGGATGGTCCTCCCTAGGGGATGTTACTGCTTTGGCATGTCTCATTATTGGAGGCTGGCTCCACCCACTATGGAGAAAGGGCATTGTTACTTACCTGAACGCCCCTTCTCGTAGGGTGGAGCTAGCCTCCAAGTCCCTCCTGTTGGTTTTCTAGTTCATGTGGTTGTGTTCCATGGTTACCTGCTGTTTAATAAAGTTTGGTTGGATTATCACACTATGGGTCTGACTTCATCCTTCATCTCAAGAGGGGGAGCTCATCAGGAGGACAGTTTTTATAGAGTCAGACTCAGTCCTGATTGGCTGATGGATTGGATCATCCCATTCTTGGAGGCTAGCTCCACCCTATGAGAAGGGGCGTTCAGGTAAGTAACAACGCCCTTTCTAGTTTTTATTTTTTTTACAGATGCTTCTATATTTACTTTCATAGGAACATAAGAGGACTTTGAAATTTGAGGAACTGTTTCAAGTCAACCTCTTGAAAAGATGATTGCAATGCAGTCTTTTCCTGAGGATCGCTAGGAAGGTATCACTGCTCCATACTGAAGTAGTGTGGACACTCTGATTTCTGCTTGACTACTATTTGGAACCTTGACAATGGGTGTACCTCATTACACCATTATTATTACTGCTCTGAGTAGCAATTCCAGATTATTAGCAGAACTAGCTTTCTCTGCCAGCCAAATATATTTTATGAGAGAGACACCCTCAGTTCAGGATATTAAAATGCGTCATGTGGCAGTACTCAGGATGTTTTCCTAGAAAGATTAAATGACTCATTAATTACTTTAAAAATCAAGATTGCTAGGAAGGTTCTGTACATTACACAGGAAATCTTTCACCTCCTAGGACTTCCCCATATTTCACAGATCTTAGCTATGTGTTTTTTTTTAGAAAATGATTTATTTATTTATTTATTTATTTATTTATTTATTTATTTATTTATTTATTTATTTATTTATTTATTTATTTATTTATTTATTTATTTATTTATTTATTTGGTTTTCTTATATGCCGCCCAACTCCCGAGGGACTCAGGGCGGCGTAAATATTCATCTTAATGTTTTTTTCTGTGAAATTTTTAAGAAATGCATCTTGGAATATTGTCACTGTATCAGCTGTTTTCCAAAGAAGTTGTTTCTTGAAAGGTAAAAGTGAAGAATCTTATAGAAATATTTCTTTGGGGTTTTGTCAGATACGGAGAAATGCACCAAATGTCCAGATGATAAATATCCAAATGAGGACCGAGTCCAATGTATCCCCAAAAGAATAACCTTCCTGTCTTATGAAGAACACCTGGGTGTCATCCTGGTCTCTTTTGCCGTACTTCTGTTCCTAACCACAGGTCTTGTTTTAATCATATTTATTAAATATCGAGAAACTCCCATTGTCAAAGCCAACAACCGAGACCTCTCTTACATTCTCTTGGTCTCCCACCTACTTTGCCTCTCATCCCCCTTTCTCTTCATTGGTCAACCAAGGAAAACCACTTGCCTTCTCCGACAGACAGTTTTCAGCATCATTTTCTCAGTTGCCATTTCTGCTCTCTTGGCCAAAAGCATCATGGTGGTGCTGGCTTTCCTAGCCACAAAGCCAGGCAATCGAGTGAAGAGATGGTTGGGGAAGAGCTTGGCCAATGCCATTGTCCTTTCTTGTTCTACTGCCCAAATTATCATCTGCTCCATCTGGCTGGGATTTTCTCCCCCATTTCCTGACTCTGACTTTCACTCCCAGTCTGGAGAGATCATCCTGCAATGCAACGAAGGCTATGTTGTTATGTTCTACATTACCCTCAGCTACATGGGCTTCTTGGCTACCATCTGCTTCTTGGTGGCTTTCCTAGCCAGGAATCTTCCTGGAGCCTTCAATGAAGCCAAGCTGATCACCTTCAGCATGCTGGTCTTCTGCAGTGTCTGGGTGACTTTTGTGCCTACTTATCTGAGCACCAAAGGGAAACACATGGTGGCTGTTCAGGTCTTCTCCATCTTGTCCTCCAATGCTGGTCTCCTGGGCTGCATCTTCTTCCCCAAGTGCTACATTATCATTTTGAGGCCTGACCTGAATACAAAGGAGCAGCTTACAAGCAGAAGAAATGTAAAAATTTAACAGAGGAATTTCAAGTTTCAACAGGCCACACCTAGAAAATGGTCCAAGTTGTTCTCCATACATGAGTGGTCCAACAATATTGTTTGAAATGATTAAAGGGCAGCTGGAAGTGTCCCCAATATTTGTCCAGTGAAATTTGAAGATGTCCATAGAGCTCTGTTGAACTCTTAAAGGAACTTTTCTGTCCTCTGCCCTTAGCCTACTTGTGGCCTGAGATACCACATTCAGGTTTTTGAAATATGGCATTTGTGCAACGAGAGTCCTGTTGCTATGGCAGCAACATAGCAGAGATATTTTTATCAGAGACCTGTGACTTTTTGAAAATGAGAGGCAATTGATGGGAAAGTTTCCAATTAAAAACCCAAGGAAAGTTTTTATTATTAAGAACCAAACCAGAGAATTTGATCCTGGATTCAGAATGAACTGGGTGATTTGTGTTAAATAAGAAACCATGTAAGATTTCTATGAGTAAACTACAAAAAAAACCCTGTTAACAGAGTACTTTGAACTTTAACTTCACTGTTGTTTAACCTGTTAACTATTTCTTTTCTTTCATATATGTAACATATGATAGGTCAGTTGGATTGCAAATAGATGTAGATATTGAATATTTCATGCATGCGCGGAAGCAAAATCTCACCGAAATCTCTCTCGCGCACGCGTCCCCTTGCGAGATTTCATCAAGATTTTGCTTCCATGCATGCACAGAAGCAAAATCGTGCGAAGCCTCCGAAATGTGGAGATGCATGCACAGCGCACTGGCACTGGTAAGTAAGCAACCTGCCCCTGCAAAATGGGTTTGTGAAATACAGATCATGCCAGACTAGTCTTATTGCATTCTTTGACAAAGTGTCAAAATTAGTGGACCAGACGAATGTTGTCGATATAATTTACTTGGACTTCAGTAAGGCATTTGATAAAGTAGACCATAACCTAAAATGTGGGTTAGACACCAACACCACCAGATGGATTCAAAACTGGCTGACCAACCGCACTCAACATGTACTGCTCAATGGAACTGCATCTACATGGAGGGAAGTATGCAATGGAGTACCCCAAGGCTCTGTTTTAGGCCCAGTACTCTTCATCATCTTCATCAATGACTTGGATGAGGGGATAGATGGGGAACTCATCAAATTTGCAGATGACACCAAACTGGCAGGAATAGCCAACACTCCAGAAGATAGGTTCAAGATACAGAAGGATCTTTTTTTTTTTTTTTTTTTTTTTATTGAAAAGTTTTACAAGTACAAAGTACATACAGTTTTTATCTTTTCTACCCCCCCATCCACCCTCTACCCTTCTCCCCTCCCTCACCCTCCCCCCTCCCCCCTCCCCCCTTCCAGACTTCCCAGAGAAAAACACAAGGTATAAATTCAATACAAAAAGTATAAAATTACCTAATACTAAAACAGATTGTTAATTCAAAAATATCTTATCCTTTCTTAACTCTTTGTTATGCATAAGCTTGAAAGTATAATCTATTATTTCTTCAAACAGCAAACAAAATATGCTATTTAAATTATATTAATCTGAAACTTTTTCTGAATATATTCCGTCCACTTACTCCATTCCAACACATATTTTTCATTAGAATAATCCTTAAGATAAGATGAAACCTTAGCCATTTCGGCCAGATGTGTCACTTTCAATGTCCATTCTTCAATTGTAGGTATATCTTCCTTCTTCCAATATTGCGCCACCAACAATCTGGCAGCCGTTATAAAATTCAAAATCAGCTTAGTCTCTATAGGTGTACAATCCGTTGTTATTCCCAGTAGAAAGAACTGTGGTGTAAATTTAATTTTTTTCTTTAAAATATTTTGTATAATCCACCAGATTTTTATCCAGAAAGCCTTAATTTTTTTACAAGTCCACCATACATGGAAATATGTAGCATCATCACATTCACATCTCCAGCATTTAGGCTGTAAGTTAGGATACATACATGCCAATTTTTTTGGGTCTAAATGCCATCTGTAAAACATTTTATAAAAATTTTCCCTCAAATTTTGAGCCTGCGTAAATTTAACATTTATAACCCATATCTTTTCCCATATGTCCATCGTTATAGGTTCTCCAAAGTTTTGAGCCCATTTTATCATACAATCTTTAACCAATTCCGATTCTGAATCCAGTTCCAATAAAATATTATATAATCTTTTTATATGCATTGGACCATTATCTTTAATTTGTACAATCAAGTTTTCTTCATTTTGCACAATACCAATTTTTCTATCATCGCTCCATCTGGCCTGTAACTGTCTATATTGGAACCAGGTCCTAACTATTCCTTCCTCTTTTAATTTCTCAAATGATTTTAGTTGAGATAGTGTTCCATCTTCAAGGAGAAGTTCTTTATATGTAACCTTATCTATGTTTTGTTCCAAGTTTATATTTTCTATCGCGTGTCTAGGTACCGTCCACCAAGGTATTTTATCATTTAGCTTACATTGGTACTTTTTCCAGACACGCAATAAAGCATTTCTCAATATATGACTCTTAAAAACTTTGTCTATCTTTTTATCATATATTAAATAGGCATGCCACCCATAGAGCAAACCATATCCCTCAATATTTAATACACTTTCTTCCGTTAAGTTAATCCAATCTGTAATTGCTGCGAGAGCTGCTGCTTCATAATACAATTTTAAGTTTGGCATTTTTAAGCCCCCTCTTTCACGTATATCCTGCATTATCTTCTGATTTACCCGCGGCTTCTTCCCTGCCCAAATGAATTTATTTATACCCTTCTGCCACTCCCTTAAGGTTCCGTCTTTTTTAAGTATTGGTATCATTTGAAAAAGGAATAGAAACCTTGGTAAAACATTCATTTTAACAGCAGCTATCCTTCCCAACAGTGACAATTGCAGTTTTTCCCAATTTTCCATATCTTTCTGTATTTTTAACCATAATGGTTCATAATTATATTGGTATAGTTTTGTATTTGTGGACATAATATAAACCCCTAAATATTTGATCTTTTGAACTACTTCAAAACCTGTTACCTTTTCTATTTCTTCTTTTTGACTTCTTGTCACATTTTTAACTATTATTTTTGTTTTGGCTATATTTATCTTAAAACCAGATACTTGTCCATATAAGTTAATTATATCCATCAAAATTTTAATAGATTGTAGTGGTTGGGTCAGAGTAACGACCAGGTCATCCGCAAAAGCTCGTAACTTATATTCTTCCTGTCTGATCTTAATCCCCTTTATTGTGTCAAGTTCTCTTATTTTGCTGAGTAATATTTCCAAACTCAAGATAAACAACAAAGGAGATAAAGGACATCCTTATCTTGTTCCTTTTTCTATATTAAAATTATCTGTTAACCCACCATTGATTATTATTTGCGCTGTTTGTTTTTGGTATATTGCCTGAATAGATTGTACAAAATAATCTCCAAGTTGTAATTTTTCTATTAACTTTAATAAAAATCGCCAATTCAATCTATCAAAGGCTTTCTCAGCATCCAAAAATATCAATGTTGCAGGGACCTGGTTGTTCTTTCCCAAATACTCTAATAAATTAACAACTTGTCTAACATTAGTTTTCATTTGTCTACCTGTTATAAACCCAGTTTGATCGTGATGTATTGTCTGTTGTAAGACTATCATTAGTCTATTTGCTAAAATTTTTGCAAAAATTTTATAATCTAAGTTTAGAAGTGAAATCGGCCTGTAATTTTTTGGGTCTGTAAGATCTTGACCCTCTTTTGGGATCAGAGAGATAAAAGCAGTTTTCCAAGATGGAGGTACAGTGCCTCCCTTTTGGATATAGTTAAACAAATCTTTAAGTGGTTCCACCATTTCCTCCTGCAATTTTTTATAATAAACAGCGGTTAATCCATCTGTCCCCGGGGCCTTGCCCACTTTTAATTGTTTAATTGCCAATGCAATCTCTTCTGAAGTTATCAATTGATTTAAAGTATCCCTCTGAATCTCAGTAAGTGTATGAATATTTTGTTGCTGTAAGTACCTATCTATCTCTTCTTCCCTTACTTTATCCCCACTATATAATCCTGAGTAGAAATCTAAGAATGATTTTTTAATGAATTCTTGTTCATAAGTTTCTTTACCCTTATATCTAATTTTTTCAATAGTTCTTGATTTTTGCTTCTTTCTTAACATGTATGCCAGCCACCGCCCTGGTTTGTTTGCGTTACTAAAAATATTAAATTTTGCATACTGTAAATTGGTTGCAACTTGGTCTGTCATTAACATGTTAAATTGACCCCTTAATAAGTTAATTACCTCTTTAATTTTCCTATCCAATGGATTAGAAATTAAGGCCCTTTCCTGTCGTTTGATCTCTTCTTCCAATTCTTTCCTCTTTTCCTCTTTTTTTCTTCTAAATTTATTATTCAGATAGATCAAAATACCTCTCATATAAGCTTTACTGGCATCCCAAACCATTTCCAAAGATGTGCCCTTCTGCATATTATTAACAAAAAATTCTTTCATTAATTTTTTACATTCCCTCACATTATTCTCATATCTAAATAAATTATCATTTAACCTCCATGACCTTCTGGGTCCATTGTTATCTTGCAATTCCAGCCAGACCGGACTATGATCCGTTAATACTCTTGAACATATCTTCGTCTTCTTTACCCTAGAAAAAAGATTATTAGTAATCAAAATAAAATCAATCCTTGAAAAAGATTGATGTCTATCGGAGAAAAAGGTAAAGTCCTTTTCTTCTATATTTCTTTCACGCCAAATATCCCTCAACTCCCAATCTTCCATCATTTCAAAAAAAGACTTTGGTAATTTGGCTCTTGAAAAAGTATTTTGGCTTGGACCCTTCTTGTCCTTTTTAACGTCTGGTACACCATTCCAATCTCCCAGAAGGATACAGGTATTATAGTCCCATTGTATTAACTTTGTATGTAAAAAATCATAAAATTTCTCTTGTTGTTGGTTCGGGGCATATACACCAATCACCAATATTCTTTCTCCTTTAATTAAAAGTTCTATAGCTAGAAATCTTCCTTGATCGTCTGCTTCAATCAATTTGGCAGTCAGGTTTTTTTTGACGTATATTACAATACCATTTCTTTTTTCTGATGCTGATGATACAAATTGTAGTCCTAATTTTGAATTTAGCAAATATTTTTGGTCTTGTTTTCTAATATGTGTTTCTTGAAGACAGACCACATCGTTATTAAATTGTTTTAGATAATGAAATATTTTCCTTCTTTTCTGTGGTGAATTTAATCCATTAACATTCCAAGTTAAAAATCTACTTCCCATCTGCAGGCTTCTGAAGCTTCTGGAACATTGACTGATGATCTAGGAACTGCCGTTCCTTTCGTCTTGCTCCTCCCACTGCTTCAGATTTAGTAGTTTCTTTAACCGCAAGCTGAGATTGTTGTTGTGCCATTTCCTGCATACGTTTAGTTGCCGCTCTGGTCTGTCTTTGTTCTTTTATCTGTTGTTCTCCAAATAAATCCAAACTTTGGTCCCGAATTATAACAGTATCACCTTGACCAGATGGGGCCTCTATTTGCTGGACTTCCTGTTGTCTTGCTCCGTCATTCTCTTTTCTCCTTCCCTCTGATGAACTCGGTGTCCCAGCCTTTAAAATATATGTAAAAAAATCTCTTGCTTTTTGGACCGTGTTAAGTCGATGTCTTTCTCCAGCATAGATCAAAGAGATACCATTTGGAACTTCCCATCTAAATGGTAATTGTTGTCTTTTAAGCTCCTCAACCAAAAAGGTAAAATCTCTTCTAGCCCTCAGCATTCTTGGGGGAATCTCTTTCAGTGTGATCAATTCCTGTCCTCCCACCTGTAATTTATTTAGGTACGTTGCTTGGAGAATTTCATTACGCAGTGCTCTGTTATTAAAATATATCACGATGTCTCTTGGAAGGTTCCTTACTCTGGCAGCTCGAGAGTTGACCCTGTAAACCTTATCGATCTGGCCCATCAGCTCTTCCTTGTTAATATCCAACACTTGGGCAAGGGCATCTCCCAACAACACTCTTAAATCTTCACTTTTCTCTTCTCGCAGTCCACGAATTCTGATCGCGAACTCCATGTTGCGAAAATGTATCAATGTAATTTCATCTGTAGTTTTTTCTTCAACTTCGTCTATTCTCTCTCGTAGGGAGGCAGTAATATCTTTGATTAATTGAACTTGCTCATCCAAATATTCCACATTATTCGCCAATCCTTTAAATGCCTCCAAAATGTCAGCTCTAATTTCATTGTTGCAGATTTCCATTTTATTAGACACAACTTGTATCTGATCATTTATCAACTCCTTAATTGTCTCATTAGATTCATCAATTTTTTTGTTAAAATTGGTAGATATTTGAATCTGCATAGCTTTAAGGCTTTCTTGCAACATTGCAAGAGTTAATGGCTGGGGCTGGGGTTGAGATTGTGTTGCAAGCATTTGCAGCTTAGTAGTAGTGGGGGTTGGAGAGCTCTCCGCACTTTTGGAAGAGACCGTCTTTACAGATTTAGAAGCCATCAGGATTAACGTAAATCTTTAGTCAGATATTCCCAGTTATTTTAATCTGGTGCCAAAAAGAAGAAAAGTCTCAAACGTAAGTACAAATTTAAATCAAGTCCAGCAGCTCTCTTGCCATTGCTATCAGCAAAGATAAAACTTTTCTCTTTGTTCTCATCACTTCCTCCCCCTTTCAAGCCTCCAACGCCATTTTAAAAAGCCAACTTGTTTCTTTGTAGTTCAAATGAGAGTCGTTAAGAGTTAATTATAGGTTACTGTAATTTGATTTTACCTCCTGGCTTTCTCCGCTGCTGATGATAATCTTCAATCAGAATCTGTTGTTTACAGCAGTGTTTGGTGACAGCCTCCTCGCTCTGCAAAAGCAGAGATATCCAAGGTCCGGAGCAGCAACTGGTTACCAGGGAGTCCTCCTTACGCCCCCCCTAGATCTTTCCCTGGGGGGGTTGGGAGGGCTCTACCTGTGTCTGCGCGCTCTTTGCCCTTCCCTTTGCCCGGGAAGAGGCTTTTCTGCCGCCAGTCAGCTATTTTTAAGCTTTCTGGCAGCTTTAAACGGTGCCAAGGATCGACACTCCACATTCAGGTTTTTGAAATATGGCATTTGTGCAACGAGAGTCCTGTTGCTATGGCAGCAACATAGCAGAGATATTTTTATCAGAGACCTGTGACTTTTTGAAAATGAGAGGCAATTGATGGGAAAGTTTCCAATTAAAAACCCAAGGAAAGTTTTTATTATTAAGAACCAAACCAGAGAATTTGATCCTGGATTCAGAATGAACTGGGTGATTTGTGTTAAATAAGAAACCATGTAAGATTTCTATGAGTAAACTACAAAAAAAACCCTGTTAACAGAGTACTTTGAACTTTAACTTCACTGTTGTTTAACCTGTTAACTATTTCTTTTCTTTCATATATGTAACATATGATAGGTCAGTTGGATTGCAAATAGATGTAGATATTGAATATTTCATGCATGCGCGGAAGCAAAATCTCACCGAAATCTCTCTCGCGCACGCGTCCCCTTGCGAGATTTCATCAAGATTTTGCTTCCATGCATGCACAGAAGCAAAATCGTGCGAAGCCTCCGAAATGTGGAGATGCATGCACAGCGCACTGGCACTGGTAAGTAAGCAACCTGCCCCTGCAAAATGGGTTTGTGAAATACAGATCATGCCAGACTAGTCTTATTGCATTCTTTGACAAAGTGTCAAAATTAGTGGACCAGACGAATGTTGTCGATATAATTTACTTGGACTTCAGTAAGGCATTTGATAAAGTAGACCATAACCTAAAATGTGGGTTAGACACCAACACCACCAGATGGATTCAAAACTGGCTGACCAACCGCACTCAACATGTACTGCTCAATGGAACTGCATCTACATGGAGGGAAGTATGCAATGGAGTACCCCAAGGCTCTGTTTTAGGCCCAGTACTCTTCATCATCTTCATCAATGACTTGGATGAGGGGATAGATGGGGAACTCATCAAATTTGCAGATGACACCAAACTGGCAGGAATAGCCAACACTCCAGAAGATAGGTTCAAGATACAGAAGGATCTTGACAGACTTGAACATTGGGCGCTATCTAACAAAATGAAATTCAATGGTGAAAAAAGTAAGGTTCTACATTTAGGCAAGAAAAACAAAATGCACAGGTATAGTATATGTGGTACCTTGCTCAACAGTAGTAATGGTGAGAGGGACCTTGGAGTCCAAGTGGACAACCATTTAAATATGAGCCAGCAGAGTGCAACAGCTGCCAAAAAAGCCAACACAGTTCTAGGCTGCATTAACAGAGGGATAGAATCAAGATCACATGAAGTGTTAATACCACTTTATAATGCCTTGGTAAGGCCACACTTGGAATACTGCATTCAGGTTTGGTCGCCACAATGCAAAAAGGATGTTGAGACTCTAGAAAGAGTACAGAGAAGAGCAACAAAAATGATTAGGGGACTGAAGGCTAAAACTTATGAAGAATGGTTGCAGGAACTAGGTATGTCTAGTTTAATGGAAAGAAGGACTAGGGGAGACATGAAAGCAGTGTTCCAATATCTCAGGGGTTACCACAAAGAAGAGAGAGTCAAACTATTCTCCAAAGTACCTGAGGGTAGAACAAGAAGCAATGGGTGGAAACTAATCAAGGAGAGAAGCAACTTAGAACTAAGGAGAAATTTCCTGACAGTTAGAATTTAATTAAATTAAATTAAAAGTTCTTATAGGCTGCCCAATCCTGTAGCACTCAGGGTGGCGTACAACAGAGATAAGAACGATACAATAAAATAGCATTTAAAAAACATTACGTTTCGTTTAAAAACCATTCATACATAGGGGAATACTCTCTTCACCCCGCTTGCCGGAAGAGCCATGTTTTTACTGCTTTGTGGAAGGCCAGTAGGGTGGGGATAGTCCGGATCTCTGGTGGGAGTTGGTTCCATAGAGATGGGGCTCGCACAGAGAAGGCTCTCTCTCGTGGGCCCACCAACCGACATTGTTTGGCTGATGGGACCTGGAGGAGGCCTACTCTGTGGGACCTAACTGGTCGTAGGGAGGTATGTGGCAGGATGCGGTCCCAAAGGTAACCTGGCCCTGAGCCATGTAGGGCTTTAAAGGTCAAAACCAATACCTTAAATTGCAACCGGAGACTAATGGGCAACCAATGCAGCTGGCGGAGAATGGGTGTTACGTGGGTGTATCTCGGTACACCCACCACAGCTCGCACAGCTGCATTCTGTACCAATTGTAGTCTCTGGATGCTCTTCGAGGGTAGCCCCATGTAGAGCGTGTCACAGTAGTCCAGCCATGAGGTGACAAGAACATGAGTGACTGTGAGCAAAGCCTCCCTCTCCAAGTAGGGTCGCAATTGATGCACAAGACAGATCTGTGCAAAGGTCCCCCTAGCCACAGCTGAAAGATGTTGCTCCAATTTGAGCTGTGGGTCTAGGAGAACACCCAAATTGCGAACCTATTCTGAGGGAGTCAATTTTTCTCCCCCGAGAACCAAGGAGGGACAGTCGACATAGTCCTTGGGGGGCAATATCCAGAGCCACTCAGTCTTGTCAGGGTTGAGCCTGAGTCTATTCACTCCCATCCAGACCCTCACATCGTCCAGGCAGCGGCACATTACATCAACCGCTTCACTGAACTGACACGGGGTGGAGATGTACAACTGGGTATCGTCAATATACTGCTGATACCTCACCCTGTGTCGTTGGATGATCTCACCCAGCGGTTTCATGTAAATGTTAAACAGGATGGGTGAGAGGACCGAGCCCTGTGGCACCCCACAAACCAGGGGCCTAGGGGCTGACCTCTGCCCTCCTGTCAACACCGACTGCATCCTATCGGAGTGGTAGGAGGAGAACCACCGTAGAATGGTGCCCCCCACTCCCACCTCCCCAAGACGATGAAGAAGGATACCATGGTCGATGGTATCAAAAGCCGCTGAGAGGTCAAGTAACACCAGGATGGAGGAATGACCTTCATCCCGGGCTTGCCAGAGATCATCCATCTGAGCGACCAAATCAGTCTCTGTACTGTAGCCGCGCCTGAAACCCGATTGAAAGGGATCCAGATAATCAGTGTCCTCCAATAACCGCAGGAGTTGGAGTGCCACCACTTTCTCAACAACTTTACCCATGAAGGGCAAGTTGGAGACTGGACGGAAGTTGTTTAAATCCGCTGGGTCCAGGGCAGGCTTCTTGAGGAGGGGCCTTACCACCGCAGCTTTTAAGGGCTGCGGGAAGGACCCCTCTCTCAAAGATGCGATCACAACAGCCTGGAGCCAGCCACGTGTCACCTCCCTGCTTGCTGAAACCAGCCAGGAGGGGCACGGGTCCAATAAACAAGTGGAGGCACTCATCACTCGAACAATTAATCCGTGGAACAGCTTGCCTCCAGAAATTGTGAATGCTCCAACACTGGAAGTTTTTAAGAAGATGTTGGATAACCATTTGTCTGAAGTGGTGTAGGGTTTCCTGCGTAAGCAGGGGGTTGGACTAGAAGACCTCCAAGATCCCTTCCAATTCTGTTATTCTATTATTTTATTATTCTATCTTCATGATTGACCTACACATTGGCCAATATAGATGAAACTTTTAGTAAAACCATTGCTTTACTGGAAGACAGGAAGTAAAGGGAAAAAGAGTAAGAATACAGTAAAACAAAACAAATGCCATGGCTGTATGAGCCTAAATATCAAAATTGCTCTATTATGAAGTCTATTGCCTTGAAGTCAATAAAAATGTATCTTCAGAGTTTAGAATCAAAAAATGATTCTAAAACATATGGGAAATGAAATTTCATGTTAGGCACAAGGAATTTTAAAATCAATTCCAATTTAGGATGAATATATGATCTGATAGAAAGGAAAACCCCAAACAGTCCCTATAGAGCAATGCTTTCAGGGGTATATCTGTGACTTTTCACTAACATGATTTTCTCCAGCTACCATTCTCCATGTGGAGTCAGGAAGAAATAGGGCGTTGTTACTTACCTGAACGCCCATTCTCGTAGGGTGGCGCTAGCCTCCAAGATTGGGATGAACTCATCCATCAGCCAATCAGGACTGAGTCTGACCTCATATAAAAGCTGTCACTGTGCCATAATCCCCCTCTTGAGACGAAGGAGTAGGTCAGACCCATAGTTTATCCCCCACGCACACCTTCAGTATGTACAACACCCAAAAGGGAGGGACTTGGAGGCTAGCGCCACCCTACGAGAATGGGCGTTCAGGTAAGTAACAATGCCCTTTCTCCATAGTGGGTGGCGCTAGCCTCCAAGATTGGGACATACCAAAGCAGTATCGTCCCCTAGGGAGGGTTGTCACCAGAATCGTAGACCCCGTCAGGAGCAACTATGGTCTGCAAGACCCTGCGCCCAAAATCCGCCTCAGCCGAGGCAAAGGAGTCCACTCTATAATGTCTAATGAAGGGCAACGGAGAAGACCACGTCGCCGCTCGGCAGAGTTCCTCCAAGGAGGGATTAGTAGTCCAAGCTGCCGTGGTGGCGGCACTGCGCGTCGAGTGCGCCGTCAGACGTGGCGGACGAGGCAGGTCCTGTTGTCGGTAAACGTCCGCGATGACTGCGCGTATCCAACGACTGACCATCACCGCAGAAGCCTTGCGACCCATGGACGAGACGTGGAATCCCACGAACAAGGACTCTGAGCGGCGGAATGCCGCCGTGCGGACTTTGTAGATTTTAATCGCCCGCCGGACATCGACAGCGTGCCATTTGCGCTCGGTCGGCGTTGTAGGCGGAGAGCAGAAGGAAGGAAGAACCACTTCCTGCACCCTGTGGAAGCATGTATTGATCTTGGCCAGGAATGTGGGGTCAAGGCGGAGCACCACCCAGTTCGGATGAAAAATACAGAGATCGTCACGGACGGATAGGGCTGCCAGTTCGGATATTCTCCGGGCTGAAGTGATCGCTACCAAAAAGGCAACCTTATGCGTAAGGTGCTGCAGCGAAACTGTCCGGAGGGGCTCGTAGGGGGCCTCGGTCAGTGCCAGAAGAACCTTCTGCAGGTCCCAGGTGGGGTACCTATGTACCACAGGAGGCGAGATATTGACCGCCGCCTTCAAGAAGCGAACAACTAAGGGATGCGTAGACAAAGGCGCAGAAGAGTGGCAGGAGAGGACCGTTGAGAGCGCTGCCACCTGTCGCCGCAAGGTGCTGGGCGAGAGGCCCTTGTTGAGGCCCGCTTGTAGAAATTGGAGGACCTGTATGACCGAAAGATCGGTCGGGTTAAAGTCGGCGTCGACACACCAATCGTGAAACGTCCGCCAGGTGGAGTTGTAGATGCGGATGGTGGAGGCCCGGCGTGAGGAAAGCAAGGTACGGATAATGCACTCGGGGACCCCGCGAAGAGTTAGGGTGCGCCGCTCAAGCGCCAGGCGGTCAGTTGGAGCCACTGCGGATCCGGGTGTTGAACTGACCCCTGGGAGAGTGACGATGCGGTCTGCGGGATCCTCCAGGATGGGCCGGTCGAGAGCGACCTGAGGTCCGCGAACCAAGCCCGTCGCGGCCAATGGGGGGCCAATAGGATCAGTTCCGCCTGCTCGTCGAGCATCTTCCTGATAACTCGGGGGATGAGTGGAAGGGGCGGAAATGCGTAGAGTAGGCCCCTGGGCCACGGGCAACGGAGAGCATCCGTGTCCATCGCGCCGGGAGTCCGATACCGCGTGATGAAGTGCGGGAGCTTGGCATTCAGCGGGGTCGCAAAGAGGTCGACCACCGGGTTGCCAAACCGGGCAGTCAGCTCCCGAAAAATGTCTGGGTGCAGGGCCCACTCTGCCGTGTCGACGTCGTGGCGGCTGAGCCAGTCTGCTGTGCGGTTCGACACCCCCGAGATGTGCTCCGCCCGGAGCGAGAGGAGGTGCCGTTCCGCCCAGAGGCCCAATTCCTTGGCCTCGGAGAGCAGGCGGCGCGAGACAGTCCCACCTTGCCTGTTGACATGGGCTTTGGTGGTGATGTTGTCCGTCAATAGGAGGACGTGTTGCCCAGTCAGGAGATGCTGGAATTGCCGGAGGCCCAGGGACGCCGCTCGTAGCTCCAGGAGGTTGATGCTGGCCGTTGACTCCGCTGCGGTCCAGGTGCCCTGTGCCACGTGAGACGATGTGTGAGCGCCCCACCCGTAGAGACTGGCGTCCGATGTTACCGTCACTCAGTGAGGCTCGAGGAAGCTGGAACCCTTGCTGATCGCCGGGGACCGCCACCAATGCAGGGACCACCGGACCGCCGTCGGGAGCTGGACTTTGGCCGAAGAGGTGGACCTGTTCGCCCGCTGAAACGGCAAAAGAAACCATTGTAGGTCTCTGGAGTGCAGTTGTGCCCAGGGTGTGATATGTATAGCGGATATCATCTTTCCCAACAGGGAGGACAGGAGGTTCAGCGGAACCCGCCCCTGTCCAAGAACCTGTTGGGTCAGAGAAGAAAGACTGAGCTGGCTTTCCAACGACAGATACACCCTGCACTCCAGAGAGTCCACAATGGCCCCCAAGTGAGTGATGCGAGTGGAGGGAATCAAGTGGCTCTTCTCCAGGTTGAGGGAGAAGCCATGGTCTTGCAGAACGTCCATGGTGGTCTGCAGGTCCAGCTCCGCCCGGGCCAGTGAGGACGACTGAATTAAAATGTCGTCGAGGTAACACTGTATTCGAATCGGCACTGCCCTCAAGTGAGCTGCAAGGGCGGCCAGAATCTTCGTGAAAACCCTGGGTGCCGAGGAGAGGCCGAATGGCAGGGCCGAATACTGATAGTGTTCGTTGTCATAAGAGAATCGCAGGAATTTTTGGTGGGAAGGCCGAATCGGGACATGCAATATGCCTCAGTGAGGTCGATAGAGCACATAAAGTCACCCTTACGAATGCCGTCCAATATGGACTGTAGAGTATGCATCTTAAATTTCTTGTACACCAAGAACTTATTAAGGCGCTTAAGGTCCAAGACCGCTCTCCACCCACCCGACGACTTCTCCACGAGGAACAAATTGGAATAGAATCCTTGCCCCCGCTGGTCCTCCGGGACCCGCTGGATGGCCTCAATCTCCAGCAGATGCTGGATGGCTTCAAGCATCTGGGCCCGTTTCTGCGGGTTGGAGGACTGGGAGCACCTCATGAAGGAGTCGGGGGGGGTGGAGAGGAGATCTAAGGCGAGTCCGAGTGTTAGGGTCTCGCGAACCCAAGCGTCCGTAGTAATCTCCTCCCACTGCCTAGCGAAAAAACGTAGGCGACCCCCAATGGGAGAAGCTGGGTCCACTACTTGTAGCGGCGGTAGGGGCGACCACCTGCCTTCCGAAAAGGGCGCTTGGACTGCTGGTTGGAATTGGCCCTGTCCTGACCCTGAGTCTGACGGGGCGAGGCCCGCGATCTGTTTTGGTTATAGGAAGGCGCCCTATATTGGCGCCTGGGGAACGCCGGGGCAGGGTTCTGAGGCTTGGCCTGCGCCTTCCTGGTGGAGTTTGGCAAGACCTTGCACTTGTCCTTAGTCTCGATGAGGTAGGGGTCAAGGGCCTCACCGAAAAGCGACTTGTGTGCCACTGGGGCCCTGGCTAGCCGCCACTTGTGACGACAGTCAGCGGGCCAGCTCCTGAGCCAGTGCATTCTGCGTGCAACCACCGACGCTCCCATGGCCCTAGCCGCAAACCGGGTGGCCTGGAGCGTGGCGTCCGAGGTGAACTGCGAGGCAGCAATGAGTTTGTTGATGTCCTGCCTTGCTCGGACGTCGGAGGGGGGCAGATGCTCTTGTAGGGCTTTTAGCCATCGGATGGAAGTCCGGCAAAAAAAGGAAGCCGTGGCAGACGCCTTGACAGCCCAAGCGGCCGCCTGGTGAGTTTTCTGCAGGGCTTGTTCTGTGCGCCTGTCCTCTGGGCGGAGCAACTCCTCAGAGTCTCCGGGCATCTGTGCTGGTGAGTACAGTGCCTTAATGGCCGGCTCCACCGGGGGAACAGGTAGATGTTGAGCCAGAGCGGTGGAGACGTTAAAGAACCGCTTGTCCGCCATAGAAGGGGTGACGCCGGTCGTCGGGGATGCCCACTGCTTGAGTACCGACTCCACGAATAATTTGGGAGCCGGCACCACTTCTACCTGTGAGGTAGTTTCCTCGAAAAGAGGGTCCTCAGGCTCGTCCCCGGCGGGCGTCTGGTCCTTGGAGGAAAACTTGGCCGTAGCCCTGGCCTTATGGAGCAGGGATTTGAATAAGGAAGGGTTAAATAACCCCGTCACTGCCGGAGCCTCAGGTGCGAGGTCTTTGTCTTCCGAAAGTTCCAAGTCCTGCACTTGGTCCTCCTGTCCATAGGACGACAAGGGAGACCCCTGGTCTGCGTCGATGGCCGGCGGGGCTTGGATGACAGGAGGGGTGACCTGAGGTAGGCGAGGGGCCGGCTGAGTGGGCTGGGGCGCAGTCGGTGCAGCGGCGGCGACATGCCTCATTCCGGCCTCGATTCCCTGTGCAATGGCCGCCTGGATCAAGGCCTGCACCTCTGGAGTATACAGTTGAGCGTGCGCAGAGGAAGGTGGATGCACCAGTGACGCACTGCAGCTGGGTCTGGGGTCCTCCCAGATGTCCCCTTCCTCTAGGCACAGTTCTGGATTGTCCAGGGAAAGAGTGCCAGAGGAACGCCGGTCCCTGAGAGCAAGGTCAAAGGGCTCATGGAGGTCCCTCTGGACAGGGCCAGAGGGCTCATGTTGTGCTGACGAGGTGGAGGCAGCAGGGGGCGGCACGGAGCGATCAGGAGGCTTGTGGGCCTTGTCCTTGCGTTGCGTGCCCTTTGTAGAGGCCTTGGCCTTGTCCCGTAATGGAGAGCGGTCCCTGTGGCCAGACTGAGGGGCAGGGGGTTTATCAGCTCCACCCTCCTTGTCTTTAGGCTGCCTGGGCTTATTCCTGCCCGAGGGAGCCTTGTCTGCCATGGTGTAGGAAGACGATTCCTCCGTTGGTGCTAACGTGCGCTTTTACGGCACGGAGCACGAGACGAGGCCTGGGTGCCGGTGGCTGAAGGCCGATGCCTGTGGGAGGGAGCCTCTGGCTTGCTGGGTCAGCTGCTGGACGTCCGGTTGCCTTCGCAGCCCCGTAGGGCCGGCGAGAAGAAGCAGCGATGAGAAGGGTCCCTCCAGGCGCGCGCACCAGCTGGCGGCAATATACGTCACCGGGAAACCCCCGGTGACGTGGGCGGCTTGAATGCGGCTGCGCGACTCGCAGGGAGAGCCGCGGCCCCGCCCGAGAGGCTCCGTGCAATCAGGAAGCTGCGGCTGCGCAGAAGGAGCCGGCGGCGAAGACAGGGAACAGCTGAGGGGCGGGTGAGCCGCTCCGCCGTGCGGGCAATGTAGCAAATTGTGGGGCGGTCTCGCAGCCGAATTGCTGCCAAAGAGGCCGCCCAGCACCCCCAACAAGGCCAAAAATGAGGCCGAAGAGAAGCCCGATGGCAATTAAGGCCAAAAAGGTCCGGCCGGCTCGGGCAGTCCCTAGTGAGGAGGGGCGGTCGCGCAGGCCGGAGTGCCTGCTGATTGGACCGCCAACACTCGCCCTCACGTTAGCACGCTCCCAGGGGTCCGATGTCACTGAGGAGGCCCGATAAGGGGAGCGGCAAGGGAGAGAGGCCAAGGCCGCCCAAGCGCGAGGCTTCTGCGTAAATTTAGCCCGATGGGGCCTCTCTCCAGCGGAAGTGGTCAGAGGACCACCCTGGCTGCTGGCCACTCAAGCGCCGGGCTTCTGTGGCAGATGGTAAACACAGGGTTGCCAGGCCGCAATGTGAGCAAGACAGCCAGCCACTTAAGGTGGAAAGTGGGCTGTGGACTAGGCCGAAGCCTGTCCCGTGATTCCCAAGACCCCTGATGGAAAGGGCAGGTGGGGAGTCACTCACATTTAAGAAAGATGTTGATAGTAGATCTGGAAGTCGATCAGAGAAGGTGATATTAAACTGCGTGGGGAGAAACAATCCTAGGCCTAGGACTGAGTCGAAAGAGGGGGATTATGGCACAGTGACAGCTTTTATATGAGGTCAGACTCAGTCCTGATTGGCTGATGGATGAGGTCATCCCAATCTTGGAGGCTAGCGCCACCCACTATGGAGAATAAGTATCCCCAGAGGAGAAGTTGCTTCTCACTGTAATTATCATCATCCTGGTCTTTGAGACCTCTTCTGCTCCTTTGCCAGTGACTGCCTTCGATGTAAACATCAGACTGAAGAATTTGTATCAGAAAGGGATAAATGCCACAGTTCACATTCAGACATTGGGACAGGCAGGGATTGTGTTTTCGAATGTACTTTCTCTCCTTTCTAGATGAAGCTCAGATTGTCTCTGTCTTAATCTGACATTTCCATCTTGTGAGAGTGCTTGGTATTCTTTTAATCCTTCTTTAGAAGCAGGGAGGGGGTTGATTCATCCCCATGAATTATGGAAGTCCTGCTTCTGGTTCTGATGCTGCTGTTGTTCCAGCCGGTCTTTGGGAAGCTGAGAATGAAGTGTCCACTGTATTTCGAAGACCAAGATGGAAAAACACCATGGAGCTTTTATATGCCAGGAAGCCATCTCATTAGTATAGTGATGAGGGCATCAACTCTAGAATACAGAATGTTAAATTTCAGCATGGATCCTTCCAGGCAGATTCATTTGTAAGTCATTCAGTGTGATAGAGTTGCTTTCCCTCCATCTGCAGTTCTAACACATTCCTTCTTTTCTTCTTGTCCCACTTCTATATTGCAGGACCTGGCTAATTTCTGGAATCATTTTGATTTCCATGAATTCCCTTTTTTGGGTGGGGTGGGGTCTTATTTATACAGTATATGCTCATTTATATTCAATGCCTGATCTTAAAGGGAAGAAGGATGGCTTGTTTTAGAATGCCTTTTCTGGGTCACTTATCAAAAATCATCTTCCTATTAGGATAGTTCCATGTTAATTATTGAATTATTTTGTCGCCTGGTTACTGGGCTGGTGAAAATAAGTTCTGCTACAAATAATCATATATTTTTGATTCTTAAGCTCTAGTGGAGAACTATCTCCACCCCATCTTCAAAATACCTATTAAAATAAAATGGTAATGAACATTTGCCTCTGTTTTTGGATCAGTATTAACTCAATAAGCTTGTCAGAGAAAAGAGAATTAAATAGAAAATGATACTTTATTTATTCCTGTTGATGATGCTGATATTAACACAAGCATTTTTTACACTAGTAAAAATGTACCGTATGGTATGACAGGAGTGATACGCTTTATTTTTAATATTCAAGTAGTCAACAAAAATCACCAGCTCCTACACAATCTCACACTTGGGTACAACATCCATGACAACTATGTCAGCACCCTTGCTACTTCGGAAGCATTGCTGGACATCCTGTCTACTGGAGAAGCCAATGTTCCCAACTACAGCTGTGGAAGGAAGGAAAACCTTTTGGCTCTTGTTGATGCAGCTAACAAGGACATCTCCATCCAGATGTCAACATTAGCTGGCACCTACAAAGTCCCACAGGTTTGTGTGTGTGATTATCTGGTAAAGTGAGTGGGATGGCAGTGGGTGATCAGTAGATCCAACTATAACTTCTATATGGAAATCAAGAGCTGATTTTCACCATGACCATTGTAGATGTCATGGTTGGGGATTGGGATCCACAGTGGGGAAAGAGAAGGGATCAAAGTGACCTTATCCTCTCATGATACTAACCTCATTGTTTCGGGTGATGTTGCTGCACATTTGTGAAGGTGAGGAGTGGCTCTGTGTTCAATCAATCTTCTAGACTCATAGAGACTACTAGCATTAATTAACCATGTTATTAAAAAAGGCATATTAGTCAACATGTCAACATGTTTTAATCTTAGTGTATTAATTATCAAATTCATTAAAAAAAAAACCTTGAAGAGCAATAGAGCTCTTAGAGAGGACACTCTGCCCTGAATTATTTACAAAAAATAACCCTGGCAAGAGTATAAAGAAGAGCAACAAAGATGATAAGGGGTCTGGAGGCTAAACTGCATGATATACTAAATCCGTTCAGTATAACAAGGAGAAGACAAGGGGTGACATATCAGTTGTCTTCCAATACTTGAGGGACTGTTACAGAGAATAAGGAGTTGATTTTTTCCCCCATGGCAACTGAGGTCAGGACTTAGAAGTAACAGCTGTAAGTTCAATAAAGAGAGATTCAGTCTTGAATTAAGGAGAAATTTTCTGACAATGGACTGGCTTGCCTCATGAAGCTGTGGGTGCTCCATTACTGGAAGATTTAAAGAAGTGACAATTTGTCTGGAATGATAAAGGGGTTAGAGTGGAAAATCTCCAAGATCCCTTCCAACCCTATGATCCTGTGAGTTGATTCACTATTGACATTGTCTTGAACCATCAAATTACAAAATACGTTGATCAGGGGAACAAGTTTGCTGTCTTTATACATCAATGCAGAATTTGACACACTAAACAGATAAATATTATGGAGGAATTTGATTGTTCTTAAAATGGAACTCAAACTGTTTGCTCTGATCAAAGTCCTTTCTACAAGCACTTGTTTGAGAGTGCACTTTGGGCGCAATGGAGCCACAAGAAGAAGAATAAATAATTTCTAAGATATAAGAGAAGGGTGCATATTTGAACCATTGTTATTCTATCTGTACATCTACAACTTTTTCTACACTAATGAACAAATCTGAATGACACACGCCTAAAGCCCGCAGTACCTATTGTAATGCCTTATGACAAGATAATTTTGTCATACTCATCGTTTGGGTTGTGAAAGTTGTTAATAAGACTGGGATCCTATTGTCATAATAATTCAATGATTGTTAATAAATCAATTTCAAAAGTTGTGGTCTTTAAAATGTTATCATAGTCATAAATGGGTATTTGATGGTAAGCCAATAGTGCAAGTTTATTTATTTATTTATTTATTAAAATTTCTATGCCGCCCAACTCCCGGGGGACTCTGGGCGGCTAACAACAGGTATAGAAATATATAATCAATAAAAGCAATTTTAAAAAAAATGTTAAAATACTATCAATATTTTAAAAAGAACTTTCACTCATACCCCGCCTGCCGGAAGAGCCAAGTTTTTATTGCTTTCCGAAAGGCCAGTAGGGTGGGGATGCACCTTTCCTTATCTAGGGGAAGTTTTCTCTGAGACTGAATCTTGCATCCCTCATCATCATAGGAGCTCATTGAGGTCAAAGCATGAGTACTACTTAAATTAAATATTCATAGTTATCCAGCTTCCTTATCCCCAATTATTAAAGTATATAAGGCCAAAGTTACCCCCATGTTCTTATATAGAGCTGATATAGCAATAGCACTTAGACTTATAGACCGCTTCATAGTGCTTTACAGCCCTCTCTAAGGAGTTTACAGAGTTCAGCATATTGCCCCCAACAATCTGGGTCCTCATTTTACTGACCTCGGAAGGAGTCAACCTTGAGCCGGTGAGATTTGAACAGCTGAACTGCTGAACTAGCAGTCGCTGAAATAGGTTGCAGTGCTGCTTTTAACCACTGCGCCACCTCGGCTCCTACTATTTGGGGCTTCAATAAGATATCACTACTAGAATAAACCCAATCAAAGAATCTGAGAAGTATCATGACGGGGCATAAAAGGACTTCAGCTACTGCCCTGAGAGATGAATTGGGGATTTAAGTAATTTTCTTCTTTCTCTAAAATCAGGGCACATAATTATTGGTATAAAATTAAAACTATAGCAAATGACAGACTCCCAAAATTGTACGTTAGAACAGACACAATTTCAATTAAAGACCTCTTTGATTATACAATTGACAAGTTATATTAGATACTGTGGTCTCCGTATCTCTTGTACAACTGGAGAAGGTAAAAGTATTACTGCATAATGAATTTGGGATAGAGAAGCAGAGAAAAATGTAGCAATCCTCAAAAATTACATATAATAGAGATCTTTATTGGAATCAAACTGTCAGGCCGAAGCCATTTTAGTTGGGGTCTTTGGCCTGCCACACTTTATGCTAGTTTAATATGTATTCTTCATTGTGGGAATTTGGGAGGGGGAATTGCATGAGGGCTGTCTGAATATAGCCATAGCAAATTCTTTCTAGATAGTCAAGGTCATCCTTTGTCTTCGCACCCCTGCACCTGCACGGAAGGAGATGGGTGGAATCTGCCAAGTTGTCAGATGAAGATTGGTTAACGTGATGGACTTGGGTGTATGGGGACAAGGGCTTGAACTTTCAACTGGGTGGAGAAACCCCGGGACTTCAGATTCGGGTTTCTCCCAGATGTGCCAACATGGCTCTGTTAATAAATTGGAACTTTGAGGAATACTTTGCCTCCAACTCTGATTTAATTTTCGATGCTATTTGGAACCGTGACACAAACAGCTTAGCTGGTATCTGCATATATGAGTCTGATTATCGTAAATTGTTGGGATAACGTTGAAACATGATTTGCATTCTTTATTCTTTTTTTTTACTTCTTTGGTTTCTTGTATTCCATTTTTAGATATAGTCTTGTTAATATGGTCTGTTAAAAATTTTAAACAAT
>JALIGW010000002.1:242029176-242036676 GCA_023053685.1 Diadophis punctatus similis | reverse complement strand
TGGTAACACTTCTCCTAATTAAGCATATTTCCGTGTTAAAAAACTGTAGAAGAAAGATACAAATGTGAAGAAAGGGACCACATCAGATTAAAAAAAAACACAAGAAGGTTTCTGCTTTTAAAATTCCTGGATGTGTCTATTCTAGTTTCATCCGTTCCTGAAGAAAAATGAATTTTGCAATCTTTCATGGGCAAAACTATACTTGGACCAAAATGGAGATGTAGTAGCCGATCTGGGACTCCTCAGCTTGTTGGTTTTCTCCAACAAGGATTCCATCCACAAGAAACTGGGAAGTTTTGAAAGGCAGATGCTTATTATCAACGAAGATGCTCTATCACAGCTAAATTTGCTCAACAAGGTGGGTAAAATATTGTAATATTTTCTCTTCCCCCCCCCCATAAATATTAGGACCCACTTCAAGTGGACTAAACCTAGTCACTAAGGTGAATGAACTTCACTGAGAATTGAACATTTAAAATGCAAAACATATAATTTTTTTAGATTACTTGGGAGGCTTCAGTATTATTCACAAGTTGTCCTTCACATACCGTAATATTGTACACACTTTTAAACTAATTCAGCCATGTCCAACATTGGATGCTGGGTTGTCAGGGAATTGCACAGCAGATGTGCAATTGAAGTAAAAAATGCTGACACAAACTTGTAGTTTTATATAAATAAATATATTTTACATCTACACACACACACACACACATGTGTGTGTGTATATGTATATGTGTGTGTGTGTATATATGTATATGTATATGTATATGTATATGTATATATATATATATATATATATATATATATATATATATATATATATATATATATATATATATATATATATATATATATATATATATATATATATATATATATATATATATATATATATATATATATATATATATATATATATATATATATATAGGATTTTTTTTTTTGCTGATAAATGAAAATAAAATATATATACACAGCAGATGTCCAAATGAAGTCAAATATGCTGACATAAACTTGTAGTTTTATATAAATAAATATATTTTACATCTATACATACAGCAAACAAGATAGTCAGGCACATCACTATATCATGAGGTAAAACTTTTAAACTAATTCAGCCATGTCCAACATTGGATGCTGGGTTGTCAGGGAATTGCACAGCAGATGTCCAAATGAAGTCAAATATGCTGACACAAACTTGTAGCTTTATATAAATAAATATATTTTACATCTGTACATACAGCAAACAAGGTAGTCAGGCACATCACTATATCATGAGGTAAATCACAGAATACACAGAAGAAAAAGGTGGAGGAAAGGTGGAGCGAGGAAGGACACTCCCCCTCCACACCAACAGCAACCAATGACAGTGCAGATTGCTTCACGCATGAGCCAGTTCTCTTCACCCAACCAATCACAACTGTGTGTTCTGGCTCACTGCACAACTCCCACTGCTCCAACTACTAAATTAAAATATCTTTACATGGGGTATTATTCTTTAGGGTACAGATTACAGTCCTCTTATATCTCTTCTATAATTTAGTATCTCTACCAAACTGGTGAGAAATCTTCAAGTGCTGACGTTTGTGTTGCTAATAGCCTCAGGTTGTATGAAATATAATCATGACATATAGAATATAGTATTTCCAAGTGGGAAATAAACTTTGTCTTGTCCAGATTGGGGAATGTGTCCCTGAAAGAGCAGGTCCATTGTCTATGAGCCTGGCCAGATTTATCTAAGAAAATATCCAAGCTCAGAGACCACCAAGGACCCCTCATTTCAACCCTGAGCTACTAATATTCTTCTTTATTGGTAGAGTTGTCCATTCCTCTTTTTCACTCCACCTTGATACAGCAATAGACCTTCCTAAGGAGGTTCAAAGATTTTAGTTCACATGAAATCATAAAGACTGTTTTGATGTGAGATAATGGCCTGACTTAGCAAATTGAAGTGAAACAAGACTTTGATGCAAAGAAAAGTCCTTCCTCATGAATCCATTCAGAGATTGCTCTCCCAACTGTGACAGCAATCAATCAATGGAACAGCTTGCCTTCAGAAGTTGTAGGTGCTCCATCATTGGAGCCTTTCAAAAAAGAGACCGGACGACCATTTCTCTGAAATGGATCAGGGTCTCCTGCTTGACCATGGGGCTGGACTAGAAGACCTCCAAGGTTCCTTCCAACTCATTATTCTGTGTCCGATATTGGAGGTAACGAGGGAGAAATTGAAAGGAAATGCTACTTAAATTTGGATTTTGCCTTATAGGAGAGCCATTTATCAGAACACACCTTAAATGCAAGTGATTAATTTACCTTATACTACCTGATGTTTCTCTGGGGGGAAAAGGAGAATTCAAATTTTATATATTTGTTTGTTAGGTTAATTATTTGTCACCCATCTTGCTGTAGAGCTACTCTGGGCAGCTTACAACAGTAAAACAAAACAAAAAATAAATAAATGAAAAGTATGTAAACTTAACAATAGTAAAGAAATGAAACAATAAAAATAAACAATAAAAGTGCAAGAATATAAATTAAATGATGCAAGGAACAGGAAGCACAGTGGGGAGATGGGGGTCAGCCAGGGGCGGGTTGCTCTTACCTTGCTACTGGTGCGCTGCACGCACATTGCCATGTTTCACACGAGTGTGCGCTTGCTACATGCATGTGCCCACTTGTGCGATTTTGCTTCCGCACATGCACGGAAGCAAAAAAATCGCTGAAATCTCGCACATGCGCACATCCCCTTGCAAGATTTTGCTTCCGTGCATGTTCAGGGTATGATCTGACTATGAGAGGGAGGACAGTGTTAGATCCCCAATCAGATCTCACTGACATTGCTCCAACAAGAACGTCATTTCTGGCATGTGACCACTCTCCTGAGTTGTGCCTGTGATGAACTGTGAATCAGCTCCTGGCTCTCATGGTGTCATGAGCCCCTGGGCCGCTTCTGAGGTTAAGCCAAAGGAAGGCAGATTGAAATCACCCAGGGCCATAAGTCTGAGGAAGTCCACTAACAACCCAGAGATGCCCTTTAGCAGCATAGGCAGGGAGGTTGCTATGCAGCAGGGAGGTTGCTACACTAGCAACAATCACAGCTGACCCATGAGCCACAGCCAGAGATTTGGGGAACAAGGCCCCTGAAGGTGAAAAGATGCTCTCTGATGATTACTGCCAACACACCTTTCCTAACCTTGGGTCTTGGTTGTCACCAAGCCTTAAACCTAATTGGGTACATCTCTGAGGGGGGAACCTCTCCTTCCAGTGTCAGAATTTATTTAATAACAAATGGAGGTCTATATTTCCATGTCAGTTAGTTCTTCAATAGAAAAGATGAAGGTATCTAGCTAGTGTTGTGGCTTGCCCGCGTCCCGCGCAGCTGGTCACGGATCCCGAGGACTGAGAGGTGATTGTGGCGTGGTACCATCGGCCCGTGCACCTGGCACCCGAGTCCGATAGTGAGGAGGATTTGGTGCCAGAGGCTGAAAGTCAACCAGGGCTTTCTGCACCTCCTGAGGTGCAAATGAGTGACTCAGGAGAAGAAGAGGCGCCTCTTCTTGATGCTAGGACATGCAGGGCTGCTAGCAGGCAAGAGTGGCTATAGAGGAGGAGGCCTCCTCGTGAGTAGAGCGGCAGGCTAAGTGGCCATGCCCTTAGACTATTTAAGCCTTAGCCATGCCAAGCTTCAGCTGGAGACAACTTGCGTTCTAACCCAGGTATTGCTTCGTTCCTGAAATCTCTCTTGTTTCGGCTTTTGGATTTAACCGGCATTTCTTCTATGCTAATTGAGCTCTGGGCTTTCTGCCAACCTTCGTAAGTTCAAAGTGAACCATATCGGATGGACTAATCTTGTGAGCTTGTTTACTGTGTCTGGTGCTTGGACTCTGGCCAGCCGTTAAGCAGTAATTAACAGTTGGGGCTTCGTAAGAGACTTATTTTATGATTTAAAGAACTTTTCAAAGGACCCTGCTACTAAGGCATTATTAGTAGTAAAAAGTTTATGATTTAAAACAGTGTGTGTGTGTGTGTGCGTATTTCTGGTTGGACCCGACGCTGGGGCAGAACAGCTAGATCTTAGAAATATCCCATTCTGGCACATGGTTGATTTCCATGTCCAATCTACTGCAGCAGAAGACGCCAGACTTATCCTATTTGAGGGACATTTTCGCATTACCTTACATGGAGGTAATGCACTTACCTTCCCTAAAGATTTGAAAGTGCGCACTTGCGTGCGCACCATCATCACATCACAACTTTGATCCTCTGTGCATACGCAGAAGGCTTTGCGCATGCGCAGAGGGTTAAAAATGGTATGTGCCGATGTCAGGGGGTGGGAGGAGCCTCCCACTGCCACCACTACCAGTTCACCAAACCATGCACCACTGGTACTACCGGCTCGGGCGAGTCGGATAGAACCGGCAGCATTTCACCACTCCACTTTGAGAAACTAGGCAATCAGTTTTACATCCATTTTCTATAGATGATTAGTACTAACACATTTTCTTTGGCAATTCCTTATTTGTCTGCTTAGTCTGTTCCACAGTCCAAATGTGTGGAAAATTGTCATCCTGGATTTGTCAAGCGGAAGCGAGAAGGAGAGCCAGTTTGCTGCTATGACTGCATTCCTTGTCCAGAAGGGACCATCTCCACTCAGGAAGGTGGGTGACACCAAAGAAAAGAACTGGCAAGTAGAAGTGGCTCCATCCACAGCATTTTCATGAAAATGCAAGCTAAAAGGAACATAGAAGCTCAACTGTTTTCTTGTTTATTTTAAAATGGCACAAGTTCTTATATAAAGGAAAGAACAACAAAAAGGGCCTTGAAAGACAGGCTGGGAAGTGATAGGAAGATGTGACAGATCGGGCAAACTTTGCTACTGCCAGAGAAAATATCATTTCCTCTTTTAGTATGGTTGTATTTTGCCGCATTTAACATTTCTAGGAAAATCTGAGTTCTTTGAAAAATGAAGAATTGTGTTAGTCCCACCTCCATTGAAACACACACTACATGGGCCTCTCTTTAAGGACCACTGAGAAGATGTCACTAGTCTACTATAAAGAGGTGTAGACAGCTACATGTATATATGCACCTCATTATACCCATATTGCCAATGTTCCTAATGGTCATTTCAGATTATTTGGAGGACTATCCCAAAGGTGCTTTTTCAAAAGGCAACTGGTCTTTATTTGCTTTTCCTTAAAAACATTTCATTTCTCATCCAAAAAGCTTCCTCAGTTCTGACTGAATGGTGAATGGAAGGATTTATGTTCCTTGCAGTCATCTGGTCATTCACACTCTCTCTGAAAGCCATTGAGGTCATTTGGAGGTTTATCTATTCCTTCAGGATCACTGAAATATTGCAAATGGGTGTGGAACAGAGGTGGGTTCCTGCCGGAGCTGCCCGGTACGCAGCTCCGGTAGGGAGTGGCGGATTTCGCAACTGCTCTGGAGCCCTCTCTGCCAGTCCACCCGGCGTGTTGCCATTTTTTTTCGCTGATTTTCAGTGATTTCCAGGCAATTTTGCTTCTGCGCATGCGTGGAAGCAAAATCACGCCGAAATCTTGTGAGGGGACGCACGCGCGAGAGAGATTTCAGTGAGATTTTGCTTCTGCGCATGCCCGAAGATGGAGATATGTGCGCATGGCTCCGGCAGCAAGGTAAGTGAGCAACCCGCCCCTGGTGTGGAACCTTGGAATCGGTGAAAGGACTGTGTTGCAGACAGGAGTCATATCTCTCCCACTCCTGTTGAAAGAGGGCTGTTCAATTTTAGTGTAGATGGCCTTTCTGATCCCTCTTTCAATCCAGTTGTCCCAGTAGTGAAATCCAATTTTTTTTATTACTGGTTCCATGGGCGTGGCTTGGTGGGCATGGTGTGGCTTGGTAGGCATGGCTTGGTGGGCATGGCAGGGGAAAGATACTGCAAAATCCCCATTCCCTCTCCTCTGAGGCCAGCCAGAGGTGGTATTTGCCAGTTCTCTGGACTACTCAAAATTTCTGCTACCGGTTCTCCAGACCTGTCAGAATCTGCTGGATTTCACCCCTGAGTTGTCATCTCTGTCCAGAATGTGGGATTTGCTGTCCTCAGAATAGTGACCTGTCTTCAAAATAATGACTTTGAAAGACAAGGTCCATACCCATTCACCCTATTCAGGTGACCATGAGGACACAGGTAAAACTCCAAGTGGCCTCAAAGACTCTCAGAGAGAGTGCAACAACCAGATGACTGCAAGGAATATAAATCCTTCCATTCTTCACCACTCAGTCAGAACTCAAGATGCTTCTTGGATAAGAAACAAAACCCCTTCAAGGAAAATGGTACAGGCTCTCCTGCTTGAGCAGGGGGCTGGACTAGAAGACCTCCAAGGTCCCTTCCAGCTCATTCTATCCAGTTGCCTTTTGAAAAAGCACCTTTGGGCAACCATGACCTGGATGACTGAGAATCCCCATAGACATTTGGAAGACCAGCTTTCTCTGCTAAGCAGATAAATTTCAAAAGATGAGCATCTTTTAGGGTCAGTATATTAAAAAGTGCCATTTGGTAGGACCCAGGAAGTATGTCTAGAATAATTAATTGATTAAATATTTACCTCAAATAATGTCAGTTCTTATGAAGTTTCTCCCTGTTACATAGGAAAACAGTCTAGGATTTTTCCCAGTTTCCTAGAACCTAGCCATATATTTTCTAAGAAATTAAATTATTCTTATCTCATTTCAGTGGAAATGTTTATAAATTCATATTGGAAAATGCTGCTGGTATCAGGTATTGTCTCAAGAAGATATTCCTTAAAAGATAAAAGGGCAGAATGTTAAAGAAATGTTGCTTTTTTGTTCTCAGATATGGAAAAATGCACCAAGTGTCCTAATGATAAATATCCAAATGAGGACCGAATCCAATGTACACCCAAAGTTATTTCCTTCTTGTCTTATGAAGAATATATGGGCATCATCCTGGTCTCTTTTGCCCTACTCTTGTTCCTAATTACAGGATTTGTTTTAATCATATTCATAAAATACCTAGAAACACCCATTGTCAAAGCCAACAATCGGGCCCTCTCTTACATCCTCCTGGTCTCCCTCCTGCTTTGCTTCTTGTCTTCTTTTCTCTTTATTGGTCAACCAAGCAGAACCACCTGCCTTCTCCGACAAATGGTTTTCAGCATCATATTCTCAATTGCCATTTCTTCTATCTTAGCCAAAACAATCACAGTGGTGCTGGCTTTCTTGGCCACAAAACCAGGAAACCGGGTGAAGAGATGGTTGGGGAAAAGCTTGGCCAACTCCATCATCCTTTCTTGTTCTGCTATCCAAATTATCATTTGTTCCATCTGGCTGGGAGTTTCTCCCCCATTCCCTGATTCTGACTTCCACTCTCAGCCTGGAGCAATCATCCTGCAATGTAACGAAGGATCTGTTGTCATGTTCTATATCACCCTCAGCTATATGGGCTTCCTGGCCGCCATCTGCTTCACAGTTGCATTCCTGGCCAGGAATCTCCCT